>CM057146.1:18446389-18562389 GCA_029964075.1 Patiria pectinifera
GCCAATAATTATGAACACTTTACTTAGTAATTCAAAACATAGAACTGGAAACACCATGCTCATTAATGTTGTCACAGACGTGACGTGACAGACGGGACATTTTTATATGCTGAATAAATGTAGGCACAAGCATTTATTATTTTTAAGAAAGACATGTAGTATACATATTAAAAACCAGTTCAGAGTCTACAAAAATGTACGTTCAACTTTTTTTTTTACCTAGAGGTGATTGAAAAAATGTGACAGACGGGACAAAAATATAACAAATGAGTAAAATGTGAAAGACGGGACAGAGTTTGAGATGGTATATCAGATCAACTACAGGTATACATCAAAGGGTATTTATATTTTACTTTCTAGGTGAGGTCACCTTGATAGAAGATAGGAATTGAAGTTTGAATTACATATAACTGTACATAAATAGAACGCATCTCAAAAATGGCGTGTGAAATTCGGGCGATTCACAATGCAGTGCGCCACAAAGAGTTTGCCATGGAGAGTTCATTTTTCCCAGTGCATTGTGGGAGATGGTCGACAAATTCACAGCGCGGGACATTTGAAATTGTTAGTTTTTCCGGCCAGAAAGTTTGTAAGCATATGATTCGAGTATCTGTTAGCCCTTATCTTTTCGTTTTATCAATATGGAGTTTTTTTGTAAGGCGGCAGAACGCTTTGCCCAATCTATAACAAATTAGCTCAAGTTTTCTACTGACACTCGTTCAAATGGGCCATGTTTTGTCGACCATAAACTTGAAAAAACGAACTCTCTGTGGCAAACTCTTGGTGAATCTGCACTGTGAATCGCCCGAATTGAATGCACGTAATACAAAATTCAGCTGCAAATTTATTTATTCATTCTTTTTAAAGGCATACCTACGGCATCATGTGAAAAACCATGCACAACCTTTTGAGCACGAAACATGATTTTTTTAAATATTACCCTTTATTTTCAACGATGTCAATCGACTGATCGTTGGCTTTAAAAATTACTTTTGAATGACAGTATTATTAAAGCCAGACGGAATAATTTCACGGTGCGTTTAGTACCTACTGTACAATCTTTAATCCAAATAAGTTTTTGATAACAATTCCCTAGGTTACTTTGGGATCATAAGTTAATGCAAATAATAACCGCTTTTAGTAAATCAAGAACTTTCATACAAAGCTTTCCATCATCATCAATTACATGTAAGGACATTTTCTTTATGCAAGAGTGTCTTTTATTTCTACAAGTGCAACCTTGATTCCAAGGGTTGAGATCACATGACACCACACTGCAATTGTGACTAATTAGTCTCTGTGGCTCCGCGAGATGTCACATTACAGCGATGACCAATTAGTCATCTCGGCCTCGTTGCCTTCAGGTGACCCCAACCGGGTCAAGCAGGCGCTGCTGAGTGGGTGCGTAAACACACTGAGTGTGAAAGACGCGGCCGAGCGTGGCCTAATGGTTTGCTCTCTAGCCTGCGTCAGGTCATGGAGCAAGAACCGTGCGTGGTTGTCTCTTCTTTGCCAAAAAAAATAAGATTCAAACAGCTAATGAAACAAAGCCTTGCTTTCTAAAATGAGATTAAGTACAGGCTTTTATATGGCAATTGGAGTGCCATTAGGACCTTGATGAGTTGCTTATACTTTTTAATATTTTTTTCTTCTTTGTTTTTCAAGTTTTGAATTATTATTTTTTTGCAGCAAATGCACAAAACTATATTAACCCTAATTCCCTAGCACGATTTGCTAGGAACCATACCCATCCCAGCAAATTCAAACACCATATGGGAAACTGCACACACATATTTCTAACTTTGATTCTGGAGGTGTGCCAACCCCATGTAAAAGACTGTCAGTTTAGGGGTACTGTACCCATCCTGATAGATTCCAACAAACCATGCCGTTGGGATTTGATGGATTGAGTTCTGTTAGGGTGAATAAATGTATTGGCTTTTATTCCCACAGGTATCCTATGGGGTTACTTTAAAAAAAAAAAAAACTTTTCATCTCCTTATATACAAATGTCTTTGTATTCTACCGGTACTTACAGAGTTCTAATGTTTGAATAACAACAGAAGGTAATTTGACGACAGACTTCCATAAAAAAACACAAGTTATTGCAATTTAAAACCCTACACAATTGCATGGCACAGAGGTAAAGCGTCAATAAAATATTTACAAAGTAATACCAAAAAAATATCAAAAATTCATCAGATTGAAATGAATAGTTCTCTGAATAACAAAAAAAAATTCAACAGACAATAAATAGGTGTTTCACGGTAATATGCGGCATCTTGCTGACGGGGCAATTTTACATGCGTTGCTGTGTACGCATCGTCATTGGAAAACTTTGGCGCTTCCAAGTCATGATGCGGTCATTCCATAATGCGCCCGCGTCTAGCAACGCGTGTTCTTTTTGCCTCGTGAACAAGATTGCATATTACCATGAAACACCTTATTGGCGATTCCACAGTTACTCACGTTACATTTTTGATGTACTTTTGAGTTTCCTTGGGCTGTAATTACCTTACTGAAAAGGTTTAATAACTGTTATCCCCATGGTAGATAGAGTAGACCTAGACCTACCTAAGCACCAAAGATGACATCCAGAAAAATGTGTTATGTATGATAAACAGGACGCACAAAAACGGTTACTCACGTTACATTTTCATGAGTAACCGATTTTGTGTATCTTGTTTATCATACATGTACATAACACATTTTTCTGGATGTCATCTTTGGTGCTTAGGTAGGTCTAGGTCTACTCTATCTACCGGGTACCATGGGGATAACAGTTATCAAACCTTTTCAGTGAGGTAATTACAGCCCAAGGAAACTCAAAAGTACATCAAAAATGTAACGTGAGTAACCGTGGAATTGTCCTTATGTAAATACACAGTGAGAACATAAAATTACCCACTCCCGTCAAATTCTCACTACGCAATCACTTCACACAACACATTCTTGGTCATAAAAATCAAGGCATTCTTTAGCGCCAACGCCCAGGCACATTTTTTTTTTAATAAACCTGCTCGACCACGTACCTGTTTATGCTGGCACATTCGTGGTTCCCACGCAAGAGGAAGAAGTTGCTGGGATACTTCAATTTGTACGCCAGCATTAGGCAGATCGTCTCCAGCGATTGCTTGCCTCTGTGGAACAAACAAAAAAAAATGAGAATTTTTCAAGATGATTAAAAAATTGTCAGGTTTGCTTGTAAATGATCGTATCGCTGAGATGAATAACCCACGGGCATTACGAATAAATGTGAGCGTATGGTGAAGGACTGTTTTTGTTGTTGATTTATTGTCATGTGATGCCTTGGGGAGCGGCTGGCTGGATAGTTAGGTTAAGACAGACAAATTACAAAAAGACGGGGGGAAACTACAAGAAAATGACAATTCTTTTATGGGAATTTGGGAAGAAGCCTTTAATCTTTTTAATGCACAATCAGTTAAAGGCACACTGCGTCCTGGAACAGTTCAATTGGGCTACCAAACGCGCTTTGAATGAAAAGCTGTTAATCGAAAAGAACATTTAGAAGTATGATACAGACATCCAAACAACTATCATTTAAAAGCTGGGCATTTTTGTGTTATTCCTGTATTATGCCTGCGAGAATGACTTTCGGTGTCCACTTTTGTGACCCCAAAAAGTCGAGCTGTTTGGGTGCTAGTTGTGATTTCATTCGTAAAGCGTTCGCCTTTTAGCGGACGTGTAAGAAACCACATTTTGTGCATTGATGATTGGTCACCGCTGTTCGCGAGCAGTACAATAGAGATTAGTGCGCACTGTAGGGGTACTGAGAACGACAGGAGAAACGTATTCGTACTCCGTCATGTCCGATGTAAACAACTGGTTTTCCCCCGTCTTTTCTGGGGAACGGTAAGACATTAGGTTGGTTTCCTTTCAACCAGATGTTTGAAATAGGATAAGTAAACAATCCAAAACATGGAATTTTTCGGGGATTTCAGACCTAGTGCCCCTTTAAGGCTTGCAGGTGGCCATGAAATTGAATACATCTGTTACATGTACATGTACATAACATACATGTATCTGTTTGTGATTGTAAAAAGTCCACTACAATGGCTCCGTGCGCCAACAGAGAGGGCGCTTTCTGGACCACTTTCGAGCGCCCAGTGGATGGGACACACCGCGTACGCATGCTGGTTCACGCACGGTACATGTATAAGTACGCACGTCTAAATTTATTCTGAATGTGCACAAAGTCATAGCTTGTTTGCGTGAGTGGCAGGCGCCGTCAGCAATGCGTACCAATGTCCCTCCCAGTGGTCTCCCCCAACACTCCCTTTCTGATCACTGAGGGGGTACTTGCGTACGGAACCCATAGGCTCCAGCCAACCTTTTCTGTGCTGTACCCATTGATCTCCAGTAGTAAGACTGGATCTATAGGACATGCGTATACTTGCACGCAGTGAAGATTCAGAAAACGCGGACACAAACAGCTGGGTAGTACAGTACGGGTTTAACGTTTACGACCGCGCATGCGTGACGTGCACGTGCTGCATGGTATGTGTGTGACGAACGCGTTTCAAACTTTCAAACCCTCACCGATGACTACGCATGCGTGCACAAGATGGAGGGCGCTGTGTCCTATCCAGTCTTACTAATGGAGATCAATGGCTGTACCCCACAGAAATGAAAATTAACTCATCCCACTGTGTGCTTCACAAAAATCCTTTACTGCGATTTATTTTGGTCGAAA
This sequence comes from Patiria pectinifera, assembly GCA_029964075.1. Taxonomy (NCBI): domain Eukaryota; kingdom Metazoa; phylum Echinodermata; class Asteroidea; order Valvatida; family Asterinidae; genus Patiria; species Patiria pectinifera. The sequence goes on from CM057146.1 coordinate 18,451,104, forward strand.
AGGCCAACAGCAACACTGGCTACATGTATCTTGGTTGACGGTGGCTATGTAAATATTTGTATGCATTGATGTCAAGTAAGAGGCCATGATCAAATCCTCTAATAAGTTTTCGAAAAAAAAATTTGAAAAGTTTTTCGACAGCACTGACATGACTGAGTACACAGTGCTTATAAAACAACGTCCGCGGAAGACGCAAAACCCAATACTAATATTTACATAATTTCTCCAACTCAAAAAAAAAAAAATTAAAAAAATACATCTTATACATTTATATGTACTTTTCAACCAAGGACGTGGCAAAACCTGTTTAAAAAACGCCAATTGTTCATTAACTTTGTTTGCACAGTACGGGGATAGGGACTCAACCTGAGAAGCCTTCAGCATACAAACACATATAATCCATGTACATGTCTGTACAAGTAGCCCAGCTTTCCTGATCTTAGTGACGCACGCATTTTAATTAAAAATTTCAAACTGCATGGAAGCTTTACGAAAATGTCCATGTACGGTACATATATATGTGTCTAATGCCAATTGAGTGCTTCGGTAACCCTTCATGTGTTTACTTTAGGTAAAACATTTTTAATACTACGCACATCTATGCACATGTACAATGTACATTGCTCTCAAGAGAAGTGAAAGCTTTGAATATATGCTCTTTCATTTGGATGCTGGCCTTTTTTAATATCAACCGTTCTGACAAATGTCGCAATCAATCATTAAAATACGACAATCCGTACTGCATTTTCTTCTCTCAAACTAGGCCTACGTGTATGCAAATAACGGCTGGGCTTGATTTGTGGGCCAAGATGCAATCAGGCCAAGAAGGTACAATGTATAATTTGCCTCAACTCCGATTCTTGAGATCAAATTGACATTGTGGTACATTCCCAAAGGGGGTCAAGTTAATGCATGCATGTCTGTACAACGTGCAATCAATTTATAAGATTGACTGGTTGTAGGCAACCTGTCTTCTCATACATGTGCAAGTGCGTGAATAATTTGACACAAAATTTGTTCATGTTTCTTATCAGGAAATACAGAATTAAAATAAAACCTACATAATGATTCATTTCAATTTTAATATTTTATGATATGTTTACATAAAATTTGCATCTGATCATTTTAAGGGAATAAATGTGAACACTATGTTTAGGACTGGTTGGAGTCTGGATGCTGATAATTGACCCATCGCAGTAGAATCGTGAAATATTGTCCAATTGTTACATGATGCAAATGGACGCGGGACGCGGAACGCGCAAAATCTGAGACAAACAAAACTTAACATACAAGATTCCAAAGGGTTGTCTAAGGAGCTTGGCTAACTCGCAAATAGCGAAAGATTAATTACCTAAGCCAAAGATATAAAAATATGAATTTTTAACATATATTTTTATATCTTTCTTTTTAGTGAAGAACTGATATTGTGTTTTTACGTGTAATATTTATTCATAATTTGTAACGTTTTCCCTGATAATAAAGTCAAACGTCATTTAAATTGAAATTGAATTGAAAACGTAACATGTATAAACATTTGCAGAGAATGTCAGAATAACAATGTGCATTAAAACATGATGCTTACCACTTGCAACAATAAACGTTACATGTACCGGTATGATGTACATGTACAGTGCATTTATTTATAATATAATTCCATTAATTTTCTCTATGAATTACAGGTACAACTGTACTTTCTACAGGTGATGCCTTCAACCTCCATTTATACAATGTAAGCAAGATTTCCTCTTTGGTGACACCGTGACGTGACGCTGTTGTTTCCACACCAAGCCTCATGTGCATAAACAAGTGCACCAAAAATGTTTAATCTACCGTAGCTATTAGTATTAAATACATCATGTACTATATCTAAAGTGCAGGCCACCCTCAAAGACTGGCAGGGCTCCCAGCGGCCCCACATGCCATAAATGAATGTATAATGAATGACACATGAAAGGTACCAGCCAATCTCAAGGATGCCTCTGGGACCTCAAATAGCGCTAACACTTAAGTCCACGGCTCAGCTATTTTGTAAGCGTTTGGCTAAATCCAATGCAGTCTCCATCACTTGGATTTAGAATTTCAAGGATACAATTGGGGGGGGGGGGATCTCAGCAATTTTTTTTTGTCAAACTTGACAAATTAAAGATGGTTGGTGCAGGATTGCAGTTTCAGCATGCCGTGCAGATGATGAGGGCTACTTGGATGATAGTAACCATGGCAACCTGCAATTTTAATAACACATGATTCCTTCCGACTTTGCAGCTTGAAATATGCAAGCCAAAAAAAAAAAAAAAAAAAAAGAGAAAGAATTTTTGAGTCGAGCCTCCTCGTTCAAAAAATGAAATTCACAAACTGATTAAAAAAAATATTAATCAAAGGCAATTGGCTGCAATTGTAAGCCGGTATTGCAAAGGTTTATTTTTTTATTTTTTTAAGCTGCCGTATTTTTCACCTTTTGTAAACATTCAAAAACTGCTAAAATATTATGAAATAACCTACTCTTTATGTATTTTGATTGAAAAAAAATAATACTATCGAGCATCTGGATTGCAATATGATATATTTTTTTCTCACAGTTGAAAAAAAAATTGACCGGGGCGGGGTTTGAATATACAACCGCTGGATTGCCGTTCCGGTGCTCTACCAACTGAGCTAGCCCTATGTTGGCGCATCCCAAATTTGTCAGTGTCTTTGTTGAAGGGGTGCTCGTCAGAAGCCATAAACCTGTAATAATGCCATGTGGTCAGGGATCACGCTCAAATTCACGATGTTAGCAATTAGCGATGCCGCAAACCCAGGAAATAGCACACGAGGATCACTCCAAATGGCCTTTTTATTACAACTTATCGAATAAATCACATAGGGAAACTGATTAGGTGCATTACAATAATTTGTTTTTCGAAGTTGAAAGAAACAGAGCAGGGTTTGAACCTGCGACCTCTGATATTTAACAGTGCGAACAAGTATTAAATCAGGCATCAACTTCACAACAGTGTTCCATACATACATGCATAATAAGAGGATCCTCCCTCATCCACAGACCATTTGTACCATTGCAGATGCTCGTTTGTACATGTGTGACAAATTAAGGCCACATGTTGGGATCATTAAGCCCAATATGAAATAACTTCATGCATGGCTTGTCTGCACCCTGCCGTTTATATTAATATCTTACAGTAGGACCAAGGATATTAATATGGTACATGTATCAGGCTCAGATATGTCCAGTGGAGGAGATTTTACATGAATGGGAGGATATTTTATTTATTAATAAGTCAGAACCCTGAAAACACTTTACAAAAAAAAAATGTCTTTGTGAAGTAGAGGACTGAGGAATTATCCAGCACGTGTTCTACATTTGGCATGACACCAAAAAAATAAATAATAAGAATACATTTTTTTTTTTTTTAAATGTGTTCACAAATTGTCCCATACGTTTTTCAAAAATGGGACCTAAGCCAAACAGACACTAATATTAGGCCGATTAGATTTTGATTCCTGATGCGAACTCGAATCCGACTTGAGTCACATTTTTAGCAACTCAGACTCGGACTCGAGTCACAATTTACAGTGACTCAGACTCGACATTCCAGATTCAGACTTGGGACTTGGACTGGATGGAGTGGCTCAAACTCAACCCCAAACGGCAAAATGACAAATGCCATATGTTCTTATTAAAATTGAAAAATGTGGAATTTTTTTTGTTTGCATATTTAAATTAATAACAGGTATTTAATTAATTTAATTGTAACATGCACCTTATTCCTTAGTTGCACAAGCACTGCAAATTGATACGCCCCCTGCGGCTGCTATACCATTCTCTACATTCCCTATATTTTACCTGTCCACTGATCAATGAGTTTTTGTGTCAGGTTTGACATCGATATATTAGCGGCTCGTGACTTGTGACTCAGACTCAGCATTCGTGACTCATTACTCAAACTCAGACTCGACCTAAACGACTCGGGGCTTAGACTTAGTTCTAAAGACTCGGCATTTGTGACTCATTACTCAAACTCGGACTCGACCTAAATGACTTGGGACATAAGACTCAGACTAAGCTTTCATGACTCATTACTCAAACTTGGACTCGACCTAAATGACTCGGGACTTACAACTCACTCAGACTCGGCATTCGTGACTCAATACTCAAACTCAGACTCGAACTCAATGACTCGGGACATACGACTCAGATTCGGCTTTCATGACTCATTACTCAAACTTGGACTCGACCTAAATGACTCGGGACTAACAACTCACACAGACTCGGCATTTGTGACTCAATACTCAAACTCGACCTAATTGACTCTGGACTTAGACTCAAACTCGACTCAAGGTTTGAGGACTCGAAGACAAAGTCTGGATTTTGATAACATTTTCTAAGGCTTGATGTCCAAATGGGTTGAAAACGCAAGGCATGTGATGCATGACTAATGGAAAGCTTGCATGATTGCATCAGCACAAAGGAGTGGATCCGTAAATTTCCTCTTTGGAAACTAAATCAATATGTCTTGGCTCTGTGCAATATCAATCAAGCGCAAGTGTATGTTTGTAATTATGTTCTACAAAAAGCAAAAGATCTTTACGCATCACATACAAATTTAAGGGATCAGAACATCAAAGGAGTCTAAAGGGTAAGCCGAATATGAGATCAAATTAATATTTAACATCGACATTCACTCAAAACAAATTAAACATTTTTTTTAAAAATTGAACAAAGAAATTGACTGGAGCATGAATTGAACCCGCGAATTCCAAATTGCTGTTCTGGTGCTCTACCAACTGAGGCATCCAGCCCTAGTTGGCGGTTTCATGGAGGTCACAGGTTCAAACCCCGCTCCAGTCAATTTCTTTGTTCAACTTAAAAAAAAAAAATGAAAAAGATAAAAAAAAAATTAATAGTGAAATAAAGACCGAGTCCAAAACACTGATCCTTTTTACGCTCTGGCAGGAGCTTGTCCCCAAAAATTGACCAAAAATAATTGACCAAGTATATTTTACTAATTGACAAAATGCATTCATCATAAAATACACTCTTGTTGACAGTTTTCGGAACTCCGATTTTGTTTCTATCGATGCGCATGCTCGACTAAATTGACCAAATGCCATGCCGTCGTCATAAAATACATGTAGATGTACACTCTTGCTAGGTTTTCTGCACAACCAATTTTGTGTCAAACGATGCGCATGCAAGTTTATTTTGCATATTACTGTCCCTGAAAATTGACCAAAATAAGCCCACCTACCATAAGTTTCCCATAAAATGTAACTACATGTACCAAATTTTAATTTTCAAAAAAAAAGCAAACAAAATAAATTCAATACTTCACAAAAAGTTTGTAACAATTCGGAAAGATGTTTATTAAAAGTCTGTGTACACATGTTGTAAATGGAGGCAAAATATGTGCAATAATGTTAGTCAAATGGTATTTATCACAAAGCTATAAATCTCTAAATCTAAGGTATGGTGTTCCATATGTGCAATCGGTATCACATTTTTAAGCTCTGGCAGGGATCATTTTGGTAGATTTCATGCAAGACTTACATGCAAGATGGCTAGAGCCTATTGTGCATTCGCACCTGTTTGATGTTCAGGGGCCTTCATCACTTACTGTACCTTGTAGTTGTACATTTCATGCAGTTGCTGGTAGAGATTAAATGTGCTGACCACATACAGTTTTTTTTCTTGCAAATGCTTAAAGGTACAGTCCATTATTTGTAATTTGTGCATTTTGTTCGTTTAAAGTGCACAAAAGTGCTCAAAATCTAAAGAAGGGTGCTGAACAACTAACCTGGTGAAGTTTCAGCTCAGCTTCAGCTGTAACTTCGAGAAAGACAACATTCTAGGATCTCGATTTCAAATCAAAAGTTGCTGAATCATGTTTTGAATTGGGCCTGAATTCAGCGTCCGAGACACATTCTCACTGAGCCGATTGCAGCTATGCGATGTCGCACACTAAACTGACAAATTATAGCAACAGCGCATGGGTGTGCGTCGTGTCAACGCGGGAGCGCACTTCGCCGAATAAAACAACCCAAAAAACTACTAATGGAAATTTCTTTAAAGCATCGTTGGAAATGCCTTCTTTCGTTGATTTCTTCAAAATGAGTTTAGTTCCCTAATAATGTCTTTCAACCAAGAGACTTTGGCAAGTCCAGTGCAACAGCCCATCAGACACGCACACCCACCAGGTAGTCCAATCAATGAATCCAAGAATACTGGGCGTTAACACAAGACAGACCCCTGCTATTAAGAAGAGACTGTTGGACTTGCATGTTGGGGAAATTCCAGACATTCTCCGTGTTACCTTGGAGGAATAAATACAGCGGGGTGATTCTGTAATTGGAAAACTTGGGAATGGAAATTATTTTTGATCGTGTGCGACAATTAATATCTAGAAAAACAAATTGCTTTTGTGAGAATTTAGAAGAACATGCACACACACACACCGTGCACACTGTTTGACTGTTGCCCTAAATGCTCTATGCTGCAGTATTTAAAAAAAAAAACCCTCTGTTTGGAGAGAATTCGCCAATCATCTATAAGGGAAAAATAACAGTAGAATGTATATTTAAACAAAAGGACTATGTAAGGATCAATTTAAAATAGATAAATTACCTGAAAAATGGTCAGGAAAAACACATACGAGTCAGGACTAGAGCGGTACAAAGCTAAACTAAAATTGTTATTATTTTTCTTCATTAATTGTACGAATGGAAAATCCAAAGACCCCTCCCTAACACAGAGAAGGTTTCAAAATACTTGACAATATTTTTTGACATGTAATGTTAATATTTCAATGCTAAACTCCAACATGTACCGTTACACTAGTGTGTATTTGCCTGCAATCGAGGACCCCTATTGTCCCTCTTTTGGTTGTACTTTAACTTTTTTAGGAAGACCTCCCATATGTTTTGTACACAAATCCAAATTAGGGACCTCCCGGGAATTGGGGACCCTATTGTCCTTTACATAACACCCAAGTAAATCTTTGTCATTTGATCGGAGGATTGTAGGTCATGCAGCATTAACTAATCGAACCATTGCATGGCCTACGTCATAACCGTGCATTTTTGGTTTCATTCACTGTGCCTTTTCGTCCCATCCCTTTTCATTTATTGCATGCCGCGCGCACGCTAAGATGCGCAGCGGCCCGGCCCTATACGATCTTTGCACTATTTAGACCATAATATGCGTTATAGCAGTACAAAACTTGCCTTTGAAGTTGATGCAGTTGCCTCGATGTTTTATTTGTTTGCATTGTTTGAAGAACTTACAACGTTAATTTTCATCATTGTCAATGATTTGACTTTTAAACCTTTGTTTGCCTTGAACAAGGTGGATTGTAACAAGGTGGATATGATACAATTTTGTGAGTTTTGTTTGTTCTTAAAGTTTCACCCTCCAATCGAATGACAAAGATCTACTTGGATGTGATATAAAACAAATAATGAATGCTTTGTATTCGTGCAATGGTGAGAATATTTTCATTCGTTGAAAGATGGAATGTTCCATTCAACTCGGCTTTGCCTTGTTGAATGGAACATTCGATCTTTCAACTCATGAAAATATTCTCACCATAGCATGCATATTAACATTCATTATTTGTATACTATTGTTCAACGTCCCCTAGTCAATGCAGAAACAAACTTAAGTACCCATATCACTTTTAATTGAGAGCTGGAGGAGACCATTTGGTGTGAATTTAACGTAATGCCGAAGGCACCTGATGCCTACACAAAGACATTACCGGTTTAAATATCAGATCTGACGACCTCAAATTTTTAGTGTAAGGGAAAATGTTTATTTATACTACTGGACTGAAGCAGACACTTTTCAAACGTCTGCCTTAAATTACTTCAGTATCTTTCACAAAGGTATGACATGTTCAATGAAGAAAATATACGAACAGTATGTATAACGTACCAGTACATGTATACATGTAAAGTACATGTATTTGACATTTGTGCAAGAGTGTTTCTTGTCAAGTTCTAGAAAATGGAAATCCCCTTCACCCGGTAATAATGCTTTACAGCAAAAACAGTGATGTGAAGTGACAATACACATGTACAGCAATTTGGAAAGGCGTAGGTTTAATCCAATGACAATATTACGTAAAAAAAAATGGGTGAAAAAAATACATGTAAATGACTTTCTTGAACATTATGTTAATGAGAAGGCAATCCAGAGGCTCATTTGCCAATCGCTTGACGGCCGCACACTATATCAATGGAGAACCAATTCATTCAATCCGGACCCATTTACAACATGAACTAGGTTATGAATACACTTTCCATTCCTGCGGAGCCTTGATTGCCGGCCCGTATAGCGTGGTACTTTGTTTAACCAGCCAAAGCCTCTGGGCAGCAGCTGTGCTGCTCCGTGGTCATTGCAAGGAGCGCAGACAGTGGGAAATTGATTGACTCTACAGTCGGATATTGTAAACGCCTGACCTGAAAATGTCTCAGTTCTACCCGCTATACTTCTTCAAATACCTTTAGCTTTACACTGTGACATGTACTGTACACAATGTAGCTATAATGGCCAGTGTGGTAATCATTTAAATAAAACAATCAAAAAGTAACATCGTACATACATGTACAATGTCTATGGTTGAATATGATTAATATTATTTCAAAATGTTGTCAGTTTCCTTTAGGATTGATTCATACACGTATGTACTTTATGCCACTGTGTTCGTGAAATGAATTTAATGTTGAGAAGCACTTGCTGCGAAATTCACCAAAATTGAAATGTGTTCAACTTTGGCCAATTCGCAGCACGAACACTTGCCGTGACTTCACAAATTTGTGTTTGTGTCTTTGCTATCTCGCCGAGTATGGATCAGCCTTTACACAATAATGTTACTGTAAATTCAGCAATTACGTACATCATCTGATTTGGAAGGGGGGGGGGCGCTTCAAGTTCAACCACAGCATTACTGTACATTTTCTTTAAATTTCAAACCTTGAAATCTACATGTAATATTGTTAACCTGCCTGTTATTCTGTAGATGGAATATGCTCAATGCAGTGCAAGGGTTGGTTCTACTCAGCGCAAATACTTCACAGACGTTAATTTGTGAAGTCATGTCGAATTTTCATGCTACTAATTCGCAAGCAAAAGTTGAACACAATTCAACACTAGGCAAATTATGCAGGTTTTTTTTCTTCCAAATTCGCTTCACATCTGCATTACACTACACATCATGTAAAGAGGCCTTATGCATGGTCGTTAAATATAAACTATGCAAATGCAATAAAAGTAGGGACGTTTATTATGAAATGTTTGCATGTAAAATAGAGGTCAGGCAGGACTGCAATGCAGGCAAGGCTTAATTTCTCAAACCATCGGGATTCATTTCTTAATCTTGCAAAATCCTTCATTACCAATAAAAGCAATGAACTCCACACAAAATAACTAACATATGAAACAGAGACAAATTTGAAACCATTAGGGTTCCGACAACTTGTACATGTACATGTACATGTATTTAAAAAAAGGAAATCTTATTTTTATTCTGTCAATTGATTCCTACACACACAGGCATTTAAATTAAAATGCCACACTAACAATGCATTAACAAGCATCTAACGAGAGCTGTTTCCGTTCATTAATTATGCAAAGTGGCATACTGCAGCAAGATAATTAATGCATGGGCTTAAGACAGCAGGCCAAGGATGCTACATGTACATGTAAATGTATCCCACTAATGTAAGATACAGGTTGTATAGGCCTCCCAACAGGCAATCGGAGAACATTTTTGTACAATGTTCATGACATGACTTTGTTGCGCAGCAGTGTTGCAAGTGCACCTGTGTCCACAAATACGCAGTTTGTTTTGCGGTTTTTGAAATAAGCTCACAAAGAAAAGGTCATACTAATGTGGCCTATTTATTGACATTCACAAACACGGCTTCCTCATACACATGTGCCTCATTTTCTTCAAGGTGGTCATGGATGAGAACGTGATACTGTAAAAGATCATAACTGGGCGAGTTTCATACCCTAACCATAGCGCTGAGCTCGAAGATGGGGACACGGTTTCAGGAATGTTTCAAGTGAGCAAGCAGCAATTTGACAAGTTGCTTTAAAACTCATCGTGACTCATATTCAGTAAAAAAAACACATTAATAGTCCATCTTTTACAACCAGTCAGTTCAGGCACAGTATCCAGAGGAAATATGTGACGTGACGTTATGAGCGGCGTGATAACATCACTTTGAATTTGATTTTTTTTTAAATCGTGCGGTAAGTCGCATGAGTTTGTCACGTGAATGTAAACACGGTCAGTGACTTGTGTATATTTCAATGTATGAAACCAAGCGACATTGTCGACTGACAAAGTCGCATTTCTGTAAATTAGCATTGCTTTAGGGTGGCGTGGGTGGCTAGTGCATAAAGTGCTGGCCTCTCACCATTATGGCCGGGGTTCGATTCCCAGCCCGGGCCATATGTGAGTTAGACGGTTTTTCTCTGGGCTCTCTGGTTTTCCTCCCTCTGCAAAAAATGAACACTTTTGATCTCTGGCTGTGCTCCGTGGTCAGACATGGGTCGTATGGCGGCAGCCTAAGACGCCTTTACATGCCTTCGGCTTGACCTCACTGTAGCCGCGTCCTTCGCAATTCAGCTGCGAGTAAGGACGTTTAGCCCCCCCCCCCCAACCCAATTTACTTTTGCACAAACTGGACTAACCTGTCAACGTAGTCCCCTAGGAACAGGTAGTTGCTCTCAGGCGGGTATCCTAGCGTATCAAAATGCCGGATCAGGTCCATAAACTGGCCGTGAATGTCCCCTACAATGTTGACGGGGGCTTCTAGTTCCAGCAACATGGGCTCCTCCAGGAACTTCTCCCTTGACAGCTGGCATAGCTGTCGGATTTGGTTCTCCGGAAGTTGGACCTGACCGATGAAAGAAAAAAAGTCTGCGATGAGTGCAAGTATGTGTATATTTGAAACTGTAATACATGTAAAGGGCCTACATTATAAAGAAAATCAGGTCAAAAAAAAAGGATTAGCACTGATTAAAAAAAAAAAAAAAAAAAAAAAAAGAAGCAAATAAAGTGTTAGGCAAGAAATGCAAAAACTTTTGAAATGAACCCCACTGCTACTCCCCGCTCAAAAATAATACAAAAAATGCATGACCAAAAAACCCAAATTTATAAAATAAATAAAAACAACACAAAACGATTCAATTTATTAACAGTGACTAATTAATCAATGAATTTAAACGAAGAAAACAAAATGTTGGGTTTTCTATTACAGTCAGAAAAATAGGGTGGGATAGTTTGATAATTTCTATTTTTTTCTATAATTTTTTTTTTATCTCCAGTAAACATACTGGTAGGGAGGGGGTAATGGTAGATTAATAATTAATATTCTTAATTTGTAGTTCTTTTTGAATGCATTCCTTATTCTGCATTTGCTGTGCTGTTTATTCAGGTCCGCTGCACTACGCGGCAAGATCGCAATGCTGACTACTTTACACCAAAAAAAAAAAAGGAAATTAATTTTTTTTTAAATGCAGTGACGATTTTGAATGAAAATTCAGGTATTTTTTTCTTGGCCCTTTTAAAAGAATGACAAAATTATCGTCAACCAACAATGAAATATCATAATCATCATTCTGGATCACATTTGCAATCATCCTGACATCTAAATTGACGGCTTTCAGTGAAACACATTGCAATCAGAGAAGTTATTAGTGATTATTAGCTCTCTTAATGACAGACATAGCCTTGGCTACCCGCAGTGGGGCTTGTTAACGCACAACTGCGGCGCCAATGACGGAAGCAAATATATTGTGAACCCAGGATTCCGTCAAATGTAGTCAGGGGAAGGACAGGCCAAAAGATCCACATGTACAACGCTGTACCATCACCTGCTCGACTTAATATTAATAGCCCCCACTGAGAAATCACCATCAGTCTAGCACCATTCGTATATTAAACAAAATCCTTCACTCATCCCCAGACAACCATTAGATAGACCCTTGAGATTAATCAAGTGCGTGCATCGTGGAACAGCCATGACATGAATATTATGACAGCAGTCGGGGACTCCTGTATCTAAATGAAGGAAGATTGTGCAACTGTTTCTTGTTTCACCAGAAAGCCGGACAGAATGTTTGCGATTACTGTACCCTTTCCAACAAAACTTAAAATATACAGATTTATACAAACATTAAAACCCTAACTCCCTTGGCCTTTTTGCTAGGATGTAGCCTCAATCCTGCAAAATCCTCCAATTGGCTTCATGGAAAAATAGCATAGGGCCTATAGCCTCAATCCTGCAAATTCCTCCATTATTTCTTGAATATGGTCCATGGAGGGGTGACCACTGCCTGAATCCTGCAAAATCCTGCGGCAGTGACTGTCAATAATTATGTTGAGGCTTGGCCAGTGACATCCTGGAGCAGTACGGAGGATTTCAAGCATAATCCAGGCCTATATTTATGCATGGCTGAGCAAAAACAACACAAGGTCCGGCCCAAGACCTTGACAAAGTGCATCCTACGAAATCAGTAATGCACTTTTGCCATGTAACCTCAATCCTCCAAATTCCTGCACTTTGGCAAAGAGAATTTTGAAGGATTCAGGGCAGTTACGGTTAATTAACAATAAAATAATTTAATTTATAGCTGAATTGCTAATTTTTTTGTATGAAATTAGAATTGCACAGTTTTAGGCACTCTTTGAGGAAAAAAACTTCCTTTAACCCTAACCGCCCTGAATCCTCCAAAATCCTTTTTGCAAATTGGAGGAATTTGCAGGATTGAGGTTACATGGCAAAAGTGCGTTGCTGATTTTGGAGTACGCACTGTGTCAAGGTCTTGGGCCCGACCTTGTGTTGTGTTGGGACATTTGATAGGCGCAAAGTACATGATCACGTCTAGACCTGTGAACGCAGGGGTTTTTTTTGGGGGGGAGGGACATTTGATAGGCGCAATAAGTACATGATCACGTCTAGACCTGTGAACGTGGCGTCAATAACCTAGATCGTCACATTGATTCCAATACGACATGAAACAGCCATCGATTGTTCGGGCGAAACAAGAACCGTCTAATCCTATGCGCGCATGCGTTCTTCAGCATTCTATATTGGCCTGGATTATGCTTAAAATCCTGGCGATTGTGAAGTTTGGTTTTGATCAAATTAGAGTCAAAAATACTTTTTATTGCTCAAAAATCACCTTTACAATCAAAAGCAGACTTTTCTCAATTCTAATGACACCCGTTTTGCAATTTTGAACAGATTCTTGGGGTAGAAATCACGATTTTCCTGCGCGGTTTGTGCCTTGCGATTCAGCGTGCCGTGATCGCCATCTTTATTTTCGGGCCAAGTGTTGTCGCCGCGCTGTCATCGTCATTTTACCCCCAAATTTCCCTCAAAAAATCAAAACCCTGCCCTTTATCTATGACATACTTGTTTATTGAGAATGTCGCCAACTAGTTTGGTAGGTCCAATAATTTTAAAGTGGATTTTGTTCCCTTATACTTATAGGAACGGGGCCCTACACTTCACGATCGCCAAAATCCTCCGTACTGCTTCAGGATGTCACTGGCCAAGCCTCAACATATTGACAGTCACTGTTGCAACATTTGGAGTAATTGCAGAATACCCCGCCACTCGGAAATACACCCCTAAAATCTCTGGCTACACGGTTGGAATCACTGGAAAAGTCCAAACCAACCACCCTGTTGGCGGCTACGCGGATATGGAGTGAGAGTGCAGTGGAGCATGACGCATAGTACATGCAAGTAGCGCTGAGTAGGTTTATTGAGGGTAATCAACCGTGGCCTCGTAGCCGGCTATGAGGTGGATAGATTCAGTGGCGGGGTATTCTGCAATTGTGCCCAACATTTTTCCAAAATATCTGAAGGAAAGTAAAGTTTATTAAAGATTTAATACAAGAAAAAAGGGACTGCAATTGCAAAACAAACACACGTCTTACCTGCTTCCCTGTGGTTTGCAGTAGCTGTTCTATAACTCGGTCTAAATTCAGGTCAGATTTATGCATTGTTCTTGTTGACTGCAATTGCAAATTTGACAGAACAGTGTCAGACGATGTTAAATTCTTTTGAAAATGTAGGCCGCTGAAATTGAGAGGATTAAGTTTCTTGAAGAAAACAAATCTTGCTCCCTAGTGGGCCAAATTCTTGACACATTGTTGTCGTCCTCCTCATAAATAAACTTGCAGTTGCAATTCAGTACTGATCAGTGTGAAAGATAAACACCAACTCCACGGCCGGTTGCGTTAGGTTGTGTACGATTTGTAATTGTATGACATACGAGCACGATGGCCGCCAGCGCAGCAGACGACACAGCCGACCCGTAGCAACCAAAAAGAACGACCTCAAATCCACCTAAGCCACGAACGACAGCTTGTCATTCCAACCACAAAGAATCCCTGCAGGTTTAGTCTCGTAGACAGTTGACTTTTGCTGTGCACACCTACTCCAAAATAGACGAAATTCATGCACATATTTTAGGTGTAGCTCGCAGCCGTTTCTACGGTAGCCACCTTTTCGATGGTCTACGTACACCATGTACACTATACTACTGCAGTATACGGAGCGCCATATCGCCACACTGACCGATACATATGCATTGGCATAACATTTTCATTGGTCCCCGCCCCTTTCCGGCCGCGCGGCGGCGGCACGGCCGCGCCGGCAGATGGCGCGTTTCGAAAGAGGAGGCCGGGAGGGGGCGGGGCAGGGAGGGGAAATCCGGTGCCAAAGTCGGAAAGAATTCGGGGAATATTTAGTACAATATCACAACTAAAAACCCCAACTAAACATTCTTTACATCCATTTTGTTTGTTGGGTGTTTTTTTTCTTTTTTTGGGGGGGGGGGGCTCAATGTAGTCTATGTAATAGATTCGCCATGGGTCTATGATATGTAAGCAGATTCACTGATTAATTTGGCAAGACCCCACCTCTTGACCTCCTAAATTTTGACCAATCAGCGGGCGCTTTTTATATCGGGTCTTTGGTCATTCACCCGTTGCGTGTCATAGACAATGGATTAAAAAAAAACCTGCGTCACACGCTCTGTATCACTATCATGTTACACGGTAATGCGCCCGGCTGTTGTTGCATTACAAAACACTGCATTCGAATTGACCAATCAAACCATTTAGTCCTGATTCGGATTTAGGAATGAAATGATGTCACGATTTAGTAAGTCGACTCCGACTGGCTGGCACACGGCTTGCATATATCTGCATGTCTAGACATATCAGACGTTATACAGGAGTCTTGCTCCGTGGATAACGGGTAATACTCAGACTAAATCCACGGGCGATACTCAGACTCGGCTCAACTGAGGAAAGGGGCTGATTAGGGGGGGGGGGGGGATATTATACATGATCTTCATTTTAAAACCAATATTTAAAGTTTTTTCCAAATATTATTAATTATTCGAAGGTGATGTGATGGGCTGTTTTTATTTGTGGTTGTTCCATGTTTAGTGTTAATTATAAATGTTCAAGACAAAGTACAATTTAGGCCTGAAAAAAAAAATACCAGTCAGTGGTGGATTCATGAGTAACCAAAAGTTTTGCGATCCTAACTGGCCTTAAAATAACTTATGAATTCATCAGGGACAGATCATCATCGTCATCAATTGACAAAGCGTTCTCCATCCACAGAAGTCCTAATTTCAAAAGTTGCAGAAAACCTGCCAAACGTTTGGACTGAAGCCAAAAAAGCTACTTTTGCTACCAGTAACAATGTGAAATTATGATAAGACTTATCACTTTGAGACCCGCATTGAATAAGACTTTGCCCTTGGAATTCTAAACAATAACCTGGTACAATGTAGTATTATGGGACCTTCAAATGAAACCTTAATTTCAAGATATTACGAGATTTTCACTATTAATATTGTATTTTTTTAAATTTGCTGTTTTTAAATGAACTTTATAATAATTTTAATAATAAATACAATAATAATAATAATGTTTTCTCATATAGCACTTTTAACTAAGATCCAAGTACTTTAAATCATTATTACTTTAAAGATATTTCCATATATTGAGACATAAAATTGAGACATAAAATCAAACCAGTTTGACTGAGCGATTCCCTCAGATACCCTTATTTATTGGATTTCGCTATCATGAACTGGACTGGAATTACACTGCACTCTTTGCACAACCACACATTCCTTTTGAAACTCTCAACAGACATGGTAATACTTGTACTGTAAAAATGAAACAACTACCAATACTGTCTAGAGGTTTATTAGGATGGTGTATGTAACAACACCATTGGGTACTGCAAAACAGTAATGATACATGACACAGTACTCAACAATTGCCTTGCTATCACTTCTGACATCAATTTTTTTCTCAGCCTAATAAACTACAATGTATATTTTGCAAAAAGCCACTTGGTATACACAAACTGCCCCACACGCAAATCAGCATTTAGGTCCGCACGCATCATCATGTTCATAAATAAAAAGTCCCGCTCTAATGAAAATAAGTGCTTTATATACTGCATGAGCAAGGTTAAGCAATTTTTACGCCTAGCATCAGAAGTGGATCTAAAGGCCCCAAACAAGCCCCCCTCCCCTGTTCAGCCACTGACTTAGTAACATCAGGCCAAGCTTAATAAACAGCGCTAAAGTTCCTAAGTTTATTCTCGAATTGCCTTAGAATGCAGAAGAAATCATCATAGATTTCAAAACTTTTTGGAGGCAGCCCTTGGACCCCGCTAACAGTGCATGCCTTCGGCAAACCTTAGACTCACCCCCCCCCCTCCTGTTCCTAAAAGTTAGATCCGCCTCTGAATAAAAGTCAGCAAACAATATTATTTGCATACTAAAATCCTTGATCTTACTAGGATCCTTAACTTTTACAAAGTTCGGTGACTGAAAATGCTGAATTAGTCAAAAGTTGCATACCAAATTTAGCTCATACATGTGTAATAAAATATATATTTAGAAAATGTATATATAGCTGGAAAATTACAAAACTTCACATGATACCTATTGAAACAAAAATGCAGCAACTGGGTTAATCTAACAATGCAAAATATACACAGCTGAAACAAAATCACGAACAGATATGTCAACAAGAAATTAATATCGATAGATTCATATATACAATTGCCACTGTTTAGAACACTGCACATAATCAGCTGTGTGGTTGCAAACGCCAAAGCGTGCCGGTTGTTAAGGAAAGCTGTTCCGATTACATACTTAGACGCTGTAACAGAGCAGTGAAATTCGTGAACCCAAAAAAACATGGCCTTTTGAACTTGTGTTTCTCAAAAAATATGCTCAGTATGATTGAAATGTTAATTGTAATGGTAGAAGAAATTCTAAACTTCATGTCAGTGAAATAAATCACCATCATCGATGCCGAAACCTCAATACTGGTTACTGGTAAAGCTGACCTTCAAGTTGGGAAGAAATTGTTCGAAAACGTCCCAAAATCTATGTTTTTATATCAATTTCTAGGAATTTACGAAAGTTGTTATTTCACAAGTAGTTGAACACTTATATCATCTAAGTATATTCCGAATTTCAGCTTAATCTGTTGTTGCAAATGCTAGTGTTACACCTTGAACTATCTCCAAGGAAAATTTCGACTAGGATTTTTTGCTAACCAAACCCACTTGCACGGTTTTCAGCAAAGATCCTATAGCGCCGTAGGCGCTATGGTTGACCAATTTCAGCCCGGCAACACAACGATGAAGCGCATATTAGCATATTCATTAGCGTCACTCGGCGTGGGTCTCGGTATCGACCAATGGAAGCTGGCAAAATGGGTGATATTTATTAAAAACTCACGAAGGAGGCTTTTATGCAAATTTTTACTGCAAACCATAATGGATAGGAACCTTATTAATATTCATGAGGCTTGAAAAGATTGACAGATATTGCAAACACCAGTAATACAACTTTTAAAAATGCACGTAGACAGGCCTATTTTTCCAATTTCAACGAAAAGTAATGAACATATCACAACGATTTTTAGCACGTAGCTGGATCATTATAAGGGAAATAACCCTGAAAGTTGCATGATGATACAGTCTTCCAAACAGGAGAAATTAATTTTCAATGATTTCGCCAGCCAACGTGAACATGTCTGTGTGCATGTAGTTTCATTCAAAATAAAGTGTTACGTAACCTTTAGAAATCGCACTTCGCAACCACACTGCTGTAATAGTATCCTTTTTAATACAACTACCAAATATTATGCAGCCTGCTGACCCTTGAAAATCCAGTGGTGGATTTTAGAGGATTCAGGAAAGTTTGTAAGAAAAACAAACTTAAAACGTAAAAAGAATACTGCATTTAGGTTAAATATACATAGAACTGCTTTGCACGAGAAGTACTGAAAAATATAAAATTGAAACAAAATTTAGCCGTACTGATCTTGATACACGATAACTCTAGTCTGGCTGTAGTACTTTAAAATTCAGATCATGAATTATGTCAGCTCGATCGTCACCAGGGTTTGGGGAAAAGCGGGGGAAGATGTTCATCAAACTTCTGTTCCGTCGTCGTTCTGGTGGAAAGCGTTCACCACAGAGTTCCTCAACGATTTCAGATACATCATGAACCCTGAAAAAAAAACCGAGTCATTAAACTAGTGACCATTTTCAAAGAGGAAATGCAAGGCGTTCTGGCAAAATGAGATGGAACTGGACAGAGTCCTCAGTGGAGAAAAATGCAAAAACAAAATAGCGGTGATATTTGTTTTCAGATTTTCAGATTTATTGATATTTGTCATCTTTGATATATTTACTACCCATCTTTTTAAAGAATAGTTTAAAACATGGAATAACTTCTTCTTTTTTTTTTTAAAGAAAACAATTAGTATCTTTCACTTTCACAAATACAAAGCTTGATATTTTAAAGGCCTTTTTTTCTCAGTATTATACTTTTTGGACTTGTCGATTAATGTGAAATTCAACAGCCATCACTTGTCAACGGAATGTCCAATTGGAATGCAACAAACAGTATTGTAAGGAGAATTGTATTCTCGTTCCTAATACCCGCAAACCCTCATTTCGACCTCTGCCCAATTCTGTCTCATTTTGCCAGAACGCCTCACAAATGTGGCCCTCACTTATCCTATGGTAAATAACAGTTGATAGAAGGAATTCACAATGAAAAGTATAACTTGGACCTCTGCCCAATTCTGTCTCATTTTGCCAGAATGCCTCACAAATGTGGCCCTCACTCATCCTATGGTAAATAACAGTTGATAGAAGGAATTCACAATGAAAAGTATAACTTGGACCTCTGCCCAATTCTGCCTCATTTTGCCAGAACGCCTCACAAATGTGGCCCTCGCTTATCCTATGGTAAATAACAGTTGATAGAAGGAATTCACAATGAAAAGTATAACTTGGACCTCTGCCCAATTCTGCCTCATTTTGCCAGAACGCCTCACAAATGTGGCCCTCACTTATCCTATGGTGAATAACAGTTGATGGAAGGAATTCAATTCTGTCTCATTTTGCCAGAGCGCCTCACAAATGTGGCCCTCACTTATCCTATGGTGAATAACAGTTGATGGAAGGAATTCAATTCTGCCTCATTTTGCCAGAACGCCTCACAAATGTGGCCCTCACTTATACTATGGTGAATAACAGTTGATGGAAGGAATTCAATTCTGTCTCATTTTGCCAGAGCGCCTCACAAATGTGGCCCTCACTTATCCTATGGTAAATAACCGTTGATAGAAGGAATTCACAATGAAGAGTGTAACAAAGTGTTTGCCTGGGGGGGAAAAAACTGTTCTTTTCTTTATATTCTTTGTGTGCTTCGTTATGCAACATCTTTATGCATTTGCCTTAATGATCGGTCACATTTACGTGGCAAACATTGACAAATTTTGAAGATTATATATATAGACTACCTAGGCGATATTTCAAAAAATGTTACATGAAGAGGCACTTTTGAGCAGAAGTTGGTAACGTAGCTATGTTACCTAATTTCGGGGTGCTGAATCAGAAAATGATGGTTACCAAGCTGGGTTTTTAGTGGAAATATGCCTAATTTGCATAAATCTTTAATACTAGTCATTTAATATATTTGTTCCCATATTTGAGTAAATTTTTTATTAGTTAATTTTGTGAAAAGTTTATTTTGGTGATTCTTCTTACACTTCCTTACTTAATAATATTTTCTACAGCATAGAAGTGACTGAATAATTATTCAATTGCCTATTCAACTTCACACACAGACAAGCAATCCAGAAAGGGGGGGGAGTATTCCACCTTTCTCCCATGCTCAGCATTCAGGGGAGGCAATATGAGCTTTTATTGTTAAAACCCATTGAATATCCTACAGCAAATGTAAAAAGTGACCACAATTACCTGTTCCTCCGGTACCTAAACCTGCCTGGCGGGAATACTTCTTATCTGTGTCTTTCTGACGTGATGGGATAATAATGTACCTACAGAAACAGAAAATTATTTAATAAACATTTAGGGGAACTAATTCAATCTAGTCTCAGAAAGTTAAACTACACTTTCTGAAGTGAACACGTTTCCAAGATTTTCTCAGTTTTTCAAGAATTTCTCAATTTCAGTGGTAACTTCCAAGAGTTTCTCAAAATTTCAAAAACCCTTCCAAACACAACTTGATTTTTTAAGCTCTGGTAGGAGCTTCTATACAAGTTTGTCACTTTTCGTCTTCAACAAAATTGAGCAAAAACATTTTTTCATCAATCCTTCACATGATATAAGTGGGGCTTCTGAAGGGAAAACACAAAAAATGATCGTTTCTTACTGTGTAACAATAGTAAGGTGAAAAGTACGGTAGTCAGCAACTGCCTGTAAACACGCATTGTAGACTCGAAGAGCTCGGGAATTCTTGGAAAAAGTTGCTGCAATCAGAACAGACAAAGCCTTAAAAGCATCTAGGATCGTTTGCTTTTCATGCGTTTTGTTTGTTTCCAATAATAGCACCACTCAAAATCCAAAGAAGAATGTTCAAAACCTAACCTGTTGAAGTTTCAGCTCAGTGGATATTACAAATTTTCGAGAAAGAATGTGAAAAAAATCATGAACAACCTTGTGATCAGTTTGTTAATAGCACTCTCTATTTCCATAACTCAGTCAATTGACTGATCATTTGAAATCATCTACATTTTCTTGATTTCTTCAAATATGACAGCTAGCCAGATGGAATAATTGCACGGGGTGTTATTAAGGTACCTGGTAATATCCAAGAAAGCTTTTTGAAAATAATCACTAGCTTCCAATGGCATTCCATGGACAACTATAAAAAACAAGATCTTTTAGTAAACATACATAACTTCTGAAAGCACAGATCAATTTCAGTAATTCTTTTTTTTTTCAGATGCGTGGAAGAACATGCTCTTTAATCCAGGTCTCTTTCTTTTTGACTCACCCTGTAAACAGTTTAACTATTTGCTTACCAAAGTGCCGAACTGAGGGCCCATCGGCCAATGCTTTGATTAAATCACGGTGCAAGGGCAACATATGCCTCTGAAAATTGGTGCAGACTTTCTCTGCCAAAAAAAGACAGAAAAATAGTGGACATTTTAAGAAGCACAGGTCATAAACCTGTCTTTTAGTAAGGGGAGCACCCCAAAATGTTACATTTTCTCATATTTGATCTCTTGCACTTGTGGTCTAAAGGGTCTATGCGATGAATTTTTCTCAGAAGCAAATTTTGTGCATGAAAACTATTTGACATCCCTTTTTGGTTAATTTTATTGGTAAGTGTACTTACCAAAAAATTACCTTACCTAAAATTTTAAATTGTCATTCCAGTATGACACTGTTCAGTTTTTGGATTTTTTGGAGGTTGGGTTGACCAAGCTAAACCAACCCAAACATTATAGATATAAACCCAAATCCAAACCAAAACCGATCTGAACTACCCAAATCCAACCCGACCCAACCCAACAAATTTTTTTAAAAGCAAACCGACTCGACCCGAAACTAAACCGACCCCAAAAAGCCCTGAATACCTGGCTTGGGCAACTGTTCTGTGTCCGCTTTTTGTGCCTGAACTTACCTGCGTCGCCATCGCACTGTGGGTTGACGTTAGTCGTACCGGGCACATTGACTCTACAATAATATTGCACCATGTGAATTTCGGAACTGTTTCATTTTTTCCCCAGTTTTTTTGGGTTTTTTTCACAACATGGCATAAACCCAACCCGACCTTACCCAAAAATTGCAAACGCAAAACCGAAACCAACCAAACCCGTCTGAAATGTTCGAAAAACTCACCCGATCTGATCCAAGGTTGGTTTCGGGTCGGGTCAGTTTCGCGTCGGGTTTGCTCGTTATTAATGCAAATCATACATACCTTCCTCTGGTTGGTGGACGATACCTAACCCTGCATCAATACAGGGCAATGTAGCACTCTGAGCAGCACTGCCCCCACCATACTAAATGGGAGGGGAACAAAAAGCACTTTTGAATCGACCATAATCCCTTTCCAAGAATTTGTTGGGACAATGATATACCTAGCCTTTAGTCAAATCCCATGCGCCTACCCGCACACGTGACGCACCCTGGATGCTGGCACGTAAAGAGACTAGCACAAGCGGTGAAGCCGCGAGGGCCTTTACCATTGCGCGGAGAACGCTTATGTTTTTCTTTACATTTGTCTACCGATTTGGTAGACATGCATAATGCATTACCGTTGTGAATGCAGAATTACTAACGTATATCAGCTGTCGTCTGGCGCCAGACAGCACGCGCGCCATGGCGCGGGTACTGTTGCTGGTAACTGCAAACCACCGTTAAATGATTGGTTTATATTGCTTGATTTATATTACGTGAATAAATGAATAAGTGATTAGTTCCACGAGATAGTAAAGGCCCTCGCGGCTCCGCCGCTCGTGCTAGTCTTTTTACGTGCCAGCATCAGGAGTGCGTTACGTGTCCGGATGGTCCGGGTACAGGCGCGTGGGACTTGACTAAATGCTATGATATACCAGGTAGACTTGCAAGTTTTTGATACCAAACTAAATTATCATCCTTGTGGGTATTAACCTGTCCAAAACCTGAGATGCCCTAAACTATAGCCATGATAGCTTATATTACGCTCCTTGGTGAAGAGAGGCAGTTGCATTAAAATATCTTGCTCAAGAACACAAAGCCAAATTTGTAATGGCCACACGTCAATCAGAGCAAAAGAAAAAGACAACAGAGAAGCTTCAGAGTTGGATTTCTTGTGTGGCAATTTAGTGTGCATTTTTCTGCTTCAAGTACTTCAGCCAGTTTTGAGACATTAGCCCTTGAAAAATACCAAAAACTTTTCCAATGCAACTATGTACTCCATGGTACTTACACAAAGTGGTTCTGGGCTGACACCTTCATAGATGAGCCCCTTCCATCCTTTGGCCTTAAATGCTGGGCTGTCCCATCTACAACAAGACCAGGGTTAGCCTTTATGATTGAGGCTCCACAACCTTTTGTTATTGGCATAGTGTGCATTTGGTTAAGGGATGTCTGTGCACAGCTTCTGGACTGTCACTAAATCACCGAGTCCTGAGTCCTGAGTCCTGCAGGTCAAGTCCGAGTCTGAGTCACGAGTAACAAAGGTCGAGTCCAAGTCCAAGTCACCTCTCCAAAGTCCGAGTCCCGAGTTAAGCAGGTCAAATCAGAGTCCGAGTCACGAGTCACAAAGTAGGACTCCGAGTCTTTGTTGTGTCTGATTTCTTTGATTTCAATTGCTGCACTAGCTTCAGAGTGGTTGATACAACGAAGATCATAAACTTGCCCAACTAGGCTGTGGGTTAAGAGCCAAACATACCGGTAGCTTTAAAAAAAACAAAAACAAATGATGCATCCAAAGGGGTAAAAGGAAGAGCACTGAATGAGAACATCAATGTTCTACTAAAAGGCAGCCAAACTTAACATAATTTTTAAAAATTGGAATGCGACTTTGAAATGTTCTTACCCTGCCACAAAGGGACGTAAGACATTATAGAACGCCCACGGCCGATTCCTTTCTGCAACAAAACAATAGTAAAAAAAACAATGACGCAACACATACTGCTGAACTGTTCTAAACGCCGTGCCATTGTCGTGCCGAACTCGACTCAATTCGAAGTTAGAAATGCGCATGCTCACAATACCCTCTTTCGCGTCTGCATCATACGGAGTGAAATTGGCGAGAACATTTTGATCGCGCTAAATGTTCGCTGAAGTGCTTGAACTGCTTTAACCTGGCCAGTTCCTCCAGATGCATTGAGGTTTGACTATTACGTTTGACGTTAAGAGTAACTGCCGTGCTGTAGACAAGCTATCGCCGCACTCATTTTAAATAAGTTCGGCGCGGCAGTAGCACGACATCTAGAACGGACCTAGTCAGTGAGACAGTCAGGAATAAAGAGGACCATAGGCTTTCCCGTCTGAGACCAGCAAATTAATATTAAGAAATAAACCAAGCCGCATTCAAATGTAACAAAAAAAAATGCGAGTGACTAATTTCAAAAACGGTACAAACACTTTCACAAGTAGTGACATAGTAGTGACATACCTCTCATTCTGCTCAGAGTTTCTTTCATTTTCCTGACGGCTTTCTCTACCTCCTCCAGTGCTGCTATGTACGTGTTGACATCCAGATCTTTAACAGCCTATTCAGGAGAGCAAAAATACTAAATAGAGAAACCCCAAAACCACCAATTATCAATTTTGTTGTCATGTAATGTGGTAAGTCACTTTACCGGAACGGTCTTCCTAATTTTTCTCTTTAACTTAGAGTTTATAGTCGCTTTACAGAAACGTTCTTCCCATTTTCTCTGAAAGAGGTAGTCACTGTAAGGGGTTATTATGCATTTAATAGCCAACCTAATCCAGGGCTCGAGATTAGCAGGAGCAGGTGGCTACAATGCTCCATTATACTGTGAAGGTTTGGCCAATGAGGGCGCTGTCCAGCGCGTGAGTTGGTCAAACAGCATCGTGTAGTGCACGATGCGCTGTGCGTGCCCGGCCCTGGATCCCCAGGGACCTTGTGCGCACATACTGCAAATTGGCCAAATATTAGTCTCCCGCCTAAAATTTGGCAAATTGAGTTTGGCCGTCAATGAAGCAACATCAAAATTTATAACGTTACTATCGTCTACATCGCCATTATTCATTCTCTGTGTAAGCTAGCCTAGCTTAAAACAGTTTACTTGTGAACTGATTTATTTGTTGTGGATGGAACATGACCAAAACCTTTTGATCAGTGAATCATCAGCCCGTCTCCTTGTTTATTTCTTTCTCTGAGTTCAATTCCGCAGCTTTACTTTAGTGTTGTCATCCTCCCGAGATTGTTCAGCCAAGCTAGCCCACTCGCGTAAAATAAGTTAAGTCTTTGACCGCAACGGTTCATTACACTACTCTGATGTCGAGAGGAACCACCTGTGCCCGTTTTGGTTTCACCATGGAGGAATTCCCCCACGGTTTCACACTGTAAAAGAAAAGTCTGCCCCAAAGCAACGTGGCCCATCAGGCCAACGTTTATCTCCGGTTTCAGTGGCATGAAACAACTGAGCATATTTCTATTCCCCCTGGATGGGATGCTAGTCCACCGCAGGTTACTCCCCAGCTAATGCTGGTACACACTTACACTCCTGGGTGGAGAGAATCAAGTGGGGATGAAGTGGCTTGCCCAAGGACACAACCTACGGCCAGCAGCTGGATTCGAACCCCTGACCCTCTGATCATGAGTCACGAACCCTATAACCACTAGGCCACAC
Source organism: Patiria pectinifera (assembly GCA_029964075.1). NCBI lineage: Eukaryota > Metazoa > Echinodermata > Asteroidea > Valvatida > Asterinidae > Patiria > Patiria pectinifera. Next base: position 18,476,806 of record CM057146.1, read on the forward strand.
TTTCCCTTGATTTCACACTGTACTGCCGATGAAAAATTTTATGTCCTTTTTTCGCCAGAATCTTGGCTTGCCCAAGGACACAACCGATGGCCAACAGCTGGATTCGAACCCCTGACCCTCTGATCATGAGTCACGAACCCTGTAACCACTAGGCCACACTTTCCCTTGATTTCACACTGTACTGCCGATGAAAAATTCTATGTCACTTGTTACACAATCACTGTCGGCACAGTAGATGTACGTCCGGTCCCGCTAATGCCCATTCGCGGTTTTAAATACACTGATGCACTGCTTGAACCTGTACAGTGGTTTGATTTTCATTACGACCCAGAATGACGGCTGGCAATAACACATGTACCTATAGCAGCCGCCCAATCCAGTTACGGCAAGCCGCAGTCAATTCCGACACATGCAGCTCGCTCCGAATCATGAACCATGCACGGGAACCAAAACAATTCTTTTGGAAACCCGTCAAGGTGATTTGGCTAGCCATGTAATCGTCATCCATAAAGATTACTGTTTGCACACAGTACACTACATAGGCTTAGGCCCTATGCATATATGAATAAAAAATGTACTGGTACATAGTAAACACATGTATGTAAATGTACACTGCACATACCTACATGTACAGTATATGTGTTGGAGATACAAGTTTACGCAGCTCACCATATTGAATTTGAGGGTTTTCACATCAATGCTGCAATGTCCCTATTTGATTTTAGATTCAAGCGAACCGCTGTGTTTAATAATGTTGAATGAAGGTACAGGGGCTATACGCCGTAGAAGTGTGACGTCACGCGGGGTCATCTCCCATAGCGAGGCCAAAAAGATTGACTAGCCAATGAAAGCACATTATTCTTGGTTGTCGGTCGCGTGATTTAAAAATGGGTACAAACCCCAGCAGGCTTTCTAGATTTGTACAGAAATATCTTAAAATCAGGTGTAAAGAGAACTTGCTTTCATTGGCTAGTCAATCATTTTAGCTCAACATGCAGCTCAGGCTGACCGCACACGGTGAGTTCTTCACCTCGCAAAGCGAAATAAATCAAACAGGATAGATATTTGCCTCACGGCCTCGCGAGGCAGAAAATTTGGCAAAAAATTCACAGCACACAGGGATATTGTGTTATCTACATGCTGAGCAAACGGCCTCGAAAGACTTTTTGCTCAGAACGTAGCTCTTGTTTGCGGAGGGCTTTAAGCCCCATTTCGAGCCCTGTTTATCCCTTTAATCTTAATCCCTTTTGGGGATAATCCTTCCTACCTGTTGAGCTTCAACGATGCCGCACAATGCAGCCCCACAGTCCATCTCGATCTGACCACTCACCATGAAGAACCACGACTCGTCATCTCCACCCACCATATTGAGGACGGTCCTCAAATTACTGAAATCAAATCAAATCAAATCAAATCAAATCAAATCAAATCAACGGGTCAATGTCTTTATTCATAACACATAGGTCTCTTGCTGATTCTCCACCCTGATATATTGAGTGGCTCAGAGTGGAATGGGAGGAATATTATCATATTATCGCAAGGTAAAATCTGGACTTTTCTATTTTACGAGGCAAAGCAGAGTGAAATGGAAAAGTCCAGATTTTGCCAAGTGATAATATTTCACAATTTAATGCCACTCAATATTTGTTTTATATAACTGCATATAGATCCTTGTCATTTGATTTAAAATGAACACTGACGTGCAATAGAATAATTTTGGTTTTCCCAAACTGAAATGCAAGCATCTGGGAGAAATACAATTCGGAGAAATATGCTTAGAAAGCTTTTCTCATGAATTTACTCCATCCATGAACTTGTAGGGTTACAGAAAAATGTAAACCCTAACACCACTAGGAACCTTCCTCATCCTTGCAAATTCCAACACCATGTGGTAAACTGTTTTTGTGGTATGCCTTAACCCCATGTAAAAGCATAATCAGTTTACTAGTGCAGTACTCACTCCAACAGATTCCAACAAACGTTAGAACTTGACTGGATGGGGATTGTTAGGGCTAAAAATTAACTGGTGAAAATAAGACGAGTTTCAGTTCTTGAAAACGAAAATGTATGGGGTGATGAGGCATGTAGTGCTTGAGTGTCAGTTCGTGAATACCAAAGTTGTACACGCGCGTCCACCGAGTGTCAGTTTGTGGTGTCGGTGAGAATCGATTGATAAATTGAATTTTTTTTTTATAAATTCAATGACGAATGGATCAGTCAAACTCAAAATCAATAAGAAAAATCAATAAGTCATTTTGGATTAAATAATGACTCACTCTAAGGCTACGGGGCCTTCAGGGTCAACAAGCATCCAGTTATCCAGCGCTGCAACGAGCTGGCAAAGGCTTGGCATAATGCCAAGAAGTTTGGAGACCTCCCAGTATGGGACAGCCAGATTCTTTGGGAGAGTCTGTGAAAGAAATTGTGCGAATAACACAAGGGAGAGTGAATTCGGGCGATTCACGATGCAGTGCGCCACCAAGAGTTTGCCACAGAGAGTTCATTTTTCCCAGTGCATTGTGAGAGATGGTCGACAAATTCGCAGCGCGGGACATTTGAAATTGTTAGTTTTTCCAGCCAGAAAGTTCGTAAGCGTATGACTCGAGTATCTGTTTGCCCTTTTCTTAAATATGGAGTTTTGTAAGGCGGCAGAATGCTTTGCCCCAATCTATAACAAATTAACTCAAGTTTTCTACTGACACTCGTTCAAATGGGCCATGTTTTGCCGACCGTGACCTTGAAAAACGAACTCTCCGTGGCAAACTCTTGGTGGCGCACTGCATTGTGAATCACCCGAATTCCATATACAGTTGAGTCTCGTTATAACAAACTCGTTCGGACCTAGCCAAATTGTTTGTTACCTCAGAATTTTGTATTAAGAGGAACATCAGTCCCATTCATTGTGCACATAAAATGCACAGTCGGGACCAAGGCTTTATATTTGTTATAACCAGAATTTTGTATTAACAGAGTTTGTACTAACGAGAGTCGACTGTACATGTATACGGAGCATAGACATTATTTAATCCCACAGCTGCCATGAGTTTCAATATACATTATATTTACTTGTTCATGTTATGTCAGGTTTGATGACATCAGCAGGTAAAAATGATATATTGGTTTACTTGTAGTTCATGCGTTCGTCACGAAAGGAAAAGAACTTCTGAAAATATTGAAATAATAATGTTTTGTGTATGAAACATCTAACTTCCGGTTTGATGACGCAGTATACTGGTATTAAAACCAATATGCATAAACAATACAGAGGATGTGTTTTTCTACATCTTCAGGCAGTGCAAAATCGAAATTTCTCTCAAACTATCTAAAATCAGGACATGTTCATGATATTTTGAACATGAACGATATTGTGGCACCAGTGGAGTTATGCCATTGTGGATGCTGGACCCAAAAGCAATGAACCTCGGCCACGACAATGGTGGCAATGTTGTTTCTGCTTGCCAGGAATTGTAGGCACTTTTTATGCGATCTTCAATAGGGGCAAACGTGTACCTTTCCCCTGAAGGTTTTATTTTTTTCATTTTAAAGTTCCATTGACGTTGCTAGCATTCTGTACTGAACCTTAACAAATAGCAAAGTTCATGCTGCGGCAACACACATCCCCAACCTAATAGGAATGGGACCGGCTGACATTTACACTAGTCAAGCTTTACGCCAATTTTAGTGTATTTTCGTTTTAATAAAAAGCTATTCATGTTTTACCCTTTGTAAACAGACTTTTTGAGGTGTCCATAGGTGATCCTGAGAGTTTCAAAGAATGTATACCTGAAATGCATAGGCCTATGGGCTCCCGCAAGCCCACTTTTGGAATATGCCCCCTTTTTATGGAAAAAGTGCGACACCCCCAAAGGGGAACTTTTTTTTAATGATGTGACAATTAAACATTCTGTCCACCCGGTTTACTGTACTGAATGGAAACAAAAATAAATCAAAAGAATTTCCTTTATTAAGCTCGCTTTTCTGTTACTGACATTTGCTCCCCGCTTTTATAAAATGTGGCTCCACCCCCGAAGAGGCAAAATTCTGGAATTTTTTTTATCTTGTGATGTAGCACTTGGGTGAGCTGTCCAAATGCTAAAAAGAAAGTGAAATTATCGGAGTCATTTTTTTGCGCACCAAGCCCCCACTTTTTAAAGTCATGGCCCCGCCCATAAAAGGGCCAGAAAAAAAAATGGCATCAAGTGGTTTTGAACTTCTTGGGGTATCCATTAGTGATCCTGAGGGTTTCAAAGATTGTACCCGAAAACGCATGATCAGCACATGAGCGTTTCATTTTGCTCTGCGCAAACAACGAAAAATGCAAATGAAAGCCCGCATATTCGTGCTGCAGGTGATTTTTGCGTAGAAAACATGCTTACGTAGTTTGCGTGTGTTGTATTTGCGCGTTGCATTTAGAGTACACGATTCGAAATTTATTCCATCTTATTTCATAATTATGTTCTACGAACACGCACATGAATTCAAAACGTCTGCGCGCAGGACGGCTTCAAAGTATCTCTGTAGTTGCTAGCATTCTGTACTCAACATTAACAAATAGTGCAATGAGTTCACACACATCCCAACCTAATAGGAGTGGGACGGGCTTCCATTGAAACTAGTTTCAGTGTAGTTTCGTTTTAATAAAAAAGCTATTCATGTGTTACCCTTTGCAAGTTTTTTCTCATAAAAATCAGTAGACCGATAAATCCTTGCCTAGCCCAAAACTTGCCACCAACCGATCATAAACATAAAGATGCATTTGGTCTGTTAGTCTTTTATATTTGCCATTCCCTGTAACAAACAAATAACACTGCAAATATATCAAGAGCTACATCGTTTAGGCCTATGTGAATATTTTTATGAACAGAAATTCACCCGCTTCCAGTGGAACCATTTTGTTTTAACTTGAACCAAAAAACATCCTTTCGGGGTTTATAAGTTTAAGTATATACTTCAACAGTATATTTCATCACAGTGCATCCAGAATCCAACATTTTCAGGGGCCTTAAAGCAGGCCCCTGGCTCTGTGGCCCCACGCCGTAAGGGCTCGGAAAATAAAACAAAACATACACGACGGAATTTACTAAATGTAAGAAAGCAGCCTAGCAACAATAATATTTACATGCCATGTCATGCATAATGATACAATTCTTTTTCCAGAATTAAATGGAACAAAGAATGGATAAAAAACAGGGTTTTCAACTTTTCAGTACAGTAGAAACGTTATAAGAGCAACAGTATATTCTAAACAAAACAGTGAAATAAATTGTCTTTATAATCTCAAAGAACGTTTGCTAAAAAGTCACATGAAAGTGGCCAGGATTCGCCTCATATTAAACCACAGAGCATCCATATTCCAAAACTTTTAGGGGCCCTTTAAGCCACGCCATAAGGGCTTTGCGCTCCGCGTTCGCATTAATTTTGTCCGTCCTTTAGAAATTCCAGCACCCCCTGGCAAAAGTTTGTCCGAATTGACAATAAGGTTCGATAGTCCGAATTGACAATAAGGTTCGATAGTCCGAAAAGACTCTATGATGGTCCAATAGTCTGAATCGACAGTAAGGTCCGATAGTCCGAATCGACAATAAGGTCCGATAGTCGGAAGAGTCATACTGACGAACCGTATTGCCCATTTGGACAATCGAACCTTATTCTCAATTCGGGCTATCGCACCTTTTTCTCAATTCGGACTATCAAACCCTATCGTCTATTCGGACTATCGAACCTTCGGATTAATTAACCGTATTCTATTTTCATACATGTACATTTAAACATCCCTCATTTTATTAAACTATTTGTATTTAAATCTTTTAAAGATAATCTTTAAAATCTTTTAAGTCTAAGAACAAAATTGGCAACTGCACTGATTTCCTTGATCTCAGAAACGTATATTAAATGTAAAAAAAACTATCCATGGCTTATTCCTAACTAATATCTCAATTTTAATGTATAAGTGTGTAATAATTAGTCGATGACGTCATAATGATGTCATAAATGGCCCTTCCCATCATCCAGTTTTTTGCATCCTACCTATTTTCGAAAAGGTAAACAATGGAGATGCTTTGGTGTGAAAATGGTGCTTTTGTCCACCCGTGTCACGATTTTATCACTAAGGTACCTCACTTTTCCGCTTATCTTTGGAACAAGTTTAAACATTTAAGATACTAATAATCAATTACAAAACTCTTTTGGCATAGAATTTGAGCCTTTCTCTCTGACTTAAAAACAACATCTCACAATACCACATACATGTTAAAACAAGGTGTCAAAGTGACTACCCAAAATCCATGATTTTAGCCGGAAAAAACAGGTCTTTTGACCAAAAAGGTTTTTTTTTGACCCACAAAATCACCCTCAACTATATTCCATCCCAATGACATACCACTCAAATGAAAGATCTTGTTGTCCCCTTTAATTGGATACCAAATTTGTTGTTGAGATGCTTGTAGTTCTGAAGATTATTATCAATTTATATTTGTTCATGTAATCATTAGCTGATGACGTCATAATGACGTCATACATGCCCTTCCCATTATCCAATTTTTTGCATCCGTCTTTTTTTCGAAAAAGTATACCATGGAGATGCTTTGGTGAAAAAATGGTGCTTTTGTCCACTGTGTAACGATCCTTAGCACTTTTGTTACTAATGTACCTCACTAATATAGCTCTATGGTTAAGATTGGTTTGGGATGTCTTGTGATCTATCGCAAGTGCCTCGACTATCACACTGCCATGACTGCTACTGACCTGAGGAATGTGCTTTTCTCCAGCCGTCCAGACGTAACACTGTGTTGTGTAACCGAGCACACGGTGAGCAAGACGCCATTCTGGCTCGCCGTTCAGCTGCCGGTAATCCAGAAATGGCATCTACATGCACCAGGAAAAATACTTGTAAGTGCAATGGAAATTGGCAACGTGTAATTGTCAACTCTTAAAGGGAATATACAATATCTGCAAACATCAAAAAACAAAACTACCAAATTATTATGGCATACCGTACTGGACTGTTGGTCAATGACAGTCTAAACTTCCTGTAAAATCATGGCGCCTGGTGTGCTGTCATTATCAAGCAAAGTGGTATGAATTTCCAACACTCGTCGGCCGAACAGCATTGGAAAAACTGGCCTTTTTCAAATACTGCCCCAATTTACCATATTTAGTCTGCATTTTGCTTGCAATCGATACATATAGGGCCTACACCTTTGAACGGGTACAAGCCAGCTAGACTGGTTCCCTTACCTTACGTATATATATAAATTGTTCTGTTTCATCTTATGTGGGGTCAGGGAGACCAGCATTTATGTACGAACACAAAACTTCAAACAAGTCAGTGTAACAATATTTGCTATAAAATACTAACCCACAAATCCATCCATTTCTAAAAAATTACAACTTTGCTCCCAAGAATTTTTTTTTGCTGGAAGCCGTCCCAAATCTTAATGAGGAAATAAAGTAGACTTTTTGGAGATAAATAGCAGACACAATAGGAGGGCGCACTGTTTACAAATTACTTCCAGAACTGTAAGGTTTTTACAATTCTTACAGAAAGACCAATTGAAGTTGCTGTAGCAGAAAATTCTCAACTTTTTCAAACCTCCAAACTCTCCTGTAACGAAAGGTTCAGCCTCAATATTTCACAAGTATTATCTTGATGTGGATAGGTACCTCTAGGGTGGGGTGAAATCCCTCAAATGTCAAACAAAAATGTGAAATTTACCAGAATTGTGTTCACCAGGATCACAGGAGTCTCGCACTCAGCTGTCTCTCATCGTTTGCAGTCGACCGAGGGCGCTTTCATTCTCTGGACCAACTACAGCGTCACTTTCATTTCATCGCGCGAGGCACGGAAACACTCTCGGAATGAAAGCCGCGCTGTAGTTGGTCAAGAGAATTAAAGCACCCTCAGTCGACTGCAAGAGACGGCCAAGTGCGAGACTCCAGTGACCCTGGTGAACGACATTCTGGTAAATTTCACATTTTTGTTTGACATTTGAGGGATTTCAACCCACCCTAGTGTGATGACGCCTTGATTAACCCTCCCTCCCTCTCAGTGACAATCTGGAGAGTTACCGTATACATGTACGTCAAATTCTATCAGGTTACATATTGGTACAATTGACAGGCTCCGCTGTGGTAGGTATGTTAACTGAGGGTACCATGCCTTGACTGACATTGATAGATGTGGGTCAGCACTGGTGAGTGCCTGTCAATGATGGATTTAGCAAATTGCTTGGCCTCCGGTAGACCCGCAAACATGGCGGTATAGAGTGCAGTGCCCGTATAACAGCGCGCCATATCTACACCTCACTGTTGCGCGATAATGCCCTTCAAAAAATGGTCGAGGCCCAGTCGATGAGATATTAATCGGACTGCTCGCTTCTGTAACATGAGCAGTTTGTTGCATTTGGATGGTGAACCACCCCAAGTCAAAATTGAATAATTTAGATATGGCAAAATAAAGGAATTGTACAAGGTTAGTAAGATTCTACTGGGGAGGTAATATTTTAAACGATTCATTATGCCTATATTTTTTGATATTTTTGTCGCTATATCATCGATGTGTTTTTTCCAAGTGAGATTTTCATCAATAGTTATGCCCAAGAATTTAGTGCTTTTTACTTGACTTAGATTGGAATCGTTTAAAATTAAGGGAACCGATTGAGTGTATTTATACTGATGGGCAAAAAAATCATATAGTTCGATTGCAACAAATTAATGCAAAGTTTGTTAGCTAAGAGCCACGTACTAATTATTTTCAATTCAACATTAAGGTTTCTAATAGCAGTATCAACATTTTTATGAGTATATAATAAACTAGTGTCATCGGCAAATAAACAAATTGAAATAATGTCAGTTGTATGGAGTAGGCCTCCAAAAAAGCTTCTTTTTTTAGCAGCTTCTTTGAGAACTGCCCATTCAAACAACTTCAAACTTGACACTGCACATTCTGGAGTGCTGAGCAACACACCCGCTGATTTTCAACTTCATCTGGTGCCCATTTCTGGAGATAAACGACCCAGAGACACACAGACACACAGAGATTCCTGGAATTATTACAAGTTGGATTACCTTGTGAACCTCATCTCGAAGTGTCCCGTCTTCAACAAGTTGCGGAAGTCTTGTGGCTATTTTCCACCATGGATCAAAGTAATCTGGGAGTTTCCGCTAATTGGGAGAATTTTAAGACGAAGAAAGTGATGACATATAAAAACCACAAATGAATTGAAACGTAACCAAAACAAAAGAAGAACGTCCAAGTTTTACAAGACTTTGTGCAGTGTTTTTCAATTTTTAATGGCATAAGTGTGACGTGAAAAACAAAGGAAATCAACTGATCTGAGGAAAAGTTGCATGTCTGAAAACAAATATGTCTTAATCAATTTCAATGGAGTTGAGATTTCTCATTCAATATATTTCTTCCATTTGGTGGCTTAAATTCAAAAATTTATATGGGCCAGCTCCTACGCTCGCTTAAATTTACTGAAAGCTTCATTTGTAAGTACTTCAAATACTGGAGAAATTACGTGTCGCGTAAATATTTCCAGTGTTTTTACACGACTCTGGACATGCTGGAAGTGGCGTTGTAATCGACGCCACATTTACGGGCATACCAAAAAAACAAATAACTATGAATATAGAATAGGCCCCTACATCATGACAGAAATATGATTCAAAGTTTTAGCAAATTAAACTGGAGGAAAGATTTGCTACCATGGCTACACAATGCATTCACCAAAGTTGGTCTTACCAATGGGTTTTCATTCATAAAGCCTAATTCGGGTGACACAGCGTAGTCACGAAGACAGGGAACCAAACCTTGCAAATTCAGTTTTTCGACATCCTGATTCTGTAGCGCTACATCCATCTCAAAACTTCAGCTAGGCCCACAGACTTGTGTTCCGCATTCGAAGCCAACCCTTTAAGATTTATCCAACCAGCTCTGCAGCACGGCAGCAGGCCTAGCCTATCACTTATCGTTTATTGCATTTGTGTAAAAAAAATGAATTTTAGTTTCCTACGTCGATGTCGTCTGCTCACGTGTGCCAACACCCCGTTTCTCACGTACACAATAAAGTGCGCCCTCACGTGTCAACCATCGGATCAATCAAAGATGGCAGCCGCCATGGACCACGAAACATCTGGAATTCGTAAGAGAAAACAACCTGCTGGGTCCTCCGGTGGTGAAGTTACAGAGCCCGACTCGAGACCAAAGGACCAGTCGGGCACTGATGGACCAAATGCGTCCAAAGATCGTGGACAGAGTGTGGATTTGGAGCCTAACTCGTACTGGTTAACTCGCATCGTTTTTCTACGATCACTCGCGTTTATTTATCGTGAGTCAGGGCACCCTTCTAATTTGCTATAAATGCAATAGTACGTATAGCGCAGTCTGGGAACCGTGCAAACATCGGTGTAGGCGGGGTTATGTTATCTTTGCATTGCAATTAACTTTTTTAGTGTTTTATTTTACTTACTTTTTTTTGGCAGTGGATATTTAGCCGGAGACGGCAAACCTTTAGTAAAGGTTAGCTTGCCGGATATGCACTGAACATGCAGAGTTACTGGTTTTGTTTTGTACATTTTCCGGTGACAAATTTTAGTCTATTGAAAACATTATTGTTGATTGTTGTAACTTCGTATTCACAGGATGGGAATCAGACCATTTTACAATTTCGGACTAGGCCCCTATAGGCTATTTCCCTTAAAAAAAAAAACCTCCGGAGCCAAAATCTGAAAAAGAGGAAAGATTTCCATATATGAAGTTCACTCAACACCCTGTGTACAAACCCTATGAGATTGGACTGAAAAATTCTAAGTGTTTTCTAACTAAATGCTTGTATTTTCTCACTGCTCAAATTGACTTTGATGACATGAAATTGCTATCTGGGTGCTTGTTAGTCAATACAGAAGAAAATTAATGAACTTTGTATATGGAAATCTTTCCGAAAAAGAAAATGTAATACTCTGCAATAAAATGTTTGAGACATGTTAAAATAATAAAAGAAGAATATTCTTTTTTGGGGGGATGGGGGAAAAAACCTTAGAAATGTTGCCAGCGGGGAATGAAAATGCCCCCTTGTGACATTTTTGAAACAGCGATACTTGGGCAGTTTTTGAATTTTACATTTAAACTTTCTCTGTACCATTCATTTAGCCAGTGTAACATTTCCCGATGCAAGATTTAAAATCAAAGCCCCCGTTCTTCCTTTTACTGCATGAAGTTACTGCATTCCTCGTTGCCTTGCACCAAAACAAGCAGCTCGTGGGCCGAGATGGACTCCTTCCGACACGTCTCTACCTCGACCGCATCAAGAACTATGTCGGCGGGGAAGTCAATGTCCAAGCCCTCTCCTTCGCTCCGACCATCCTGTGGTTCGTGGACATTGAGGGCGCTGTTGATTACTGGCTAGACGCATTTGCGTGTGCTGGCGTTGCACTGTCTGGATTTGTACTCGTACTAGGAAGTGCTAACATGGTCGTCATGGTGATGCTGTGGCTCCTTTATCACTCCCTGGTCAGCGTCGGACAGAGATGGTAAAGACCAAGTTCCAACATTTAATTTTAAAAATCCAAAGATGTGAAGCTGCAATTTTGGTATTTATTCAAAGATTTACCATGAGATGTGCCGAGTGTTTTACACGTTTTTTTTGTGTCTTTCAATCTTTTGATATTTTAATTTACCAAATACTTCATTCTTTACCAATCAAAATTCATTTGGCATGAATTTTTAGCATTAAGGTAATGGACACCGTTTGCAAAAATTGTGTTTATTGCCGATTCCGGGAACAATACAATATATCTGAAGCAAACTTTTAATAAAAACTATCCTGTTGAAATTTCAGTTCAGTAGATATTATACTTTGAGAAATTGAGAAAACTATGAAAATATTTCTTCATTTTTCTCATCGCAAAGCATCAGTTTCCGTTGAAAGCGCGATGGTTTGATCCTTACCATCACGAGGAAATGATGGTTATTCCTCTTTTCTAAAAAAAAATGAGAGCATGCGATGCACAATAATTTCTCAGAATGCCAGATCCTATTATTTACTTATACAGTAAATTAGGATATTATACAAATAATGAATGTTTATGAGTGCAATGGTGAGAATATTTTCATGAGTAGAAAGATTGAATGTTCCATTCAATGAGGCGAAGCAGAGTTGAATGGAACATTCCATCTTTTAAACGAATGAAAATATTCTCACCATTGCACGAATGCAAAACATTCATTATTTGTTTGATGTAACATCCAAATATCTGCAAACGGTGTTCATCACCGTTCAGGATTCAGCCAGGGACGACAAAGTCGACAAAAGTGTTACCATGTGATATTTAAAAAGTTTGAAGAGATCAAATTCTTCATTTTGTAACTTTGATATTATCACGCACATTTTATACAAATTTTATATCTTAATTTTTTTTGTTTTATTTTCCAGGTATTCATTCGGTAAGATTTCAGGATTTTCCCAGGAATGCTGGTAAACTATTTGAAAAGGTAGTAACCGATCCTACACTGACATCAGAGTTTAGTACCTTTTGGGGCATCAAAAAGAAAAAAGATGATCGAATAGTTTTTAATCTCTTATTCATTTGAATTCTAATTTCATCAAACATGTATTCATACGGTAAGAGCTAAAAGGAGAAGTGAATTATAAACTCTCGTTTCAATTGCAGTCAAGTGTGTTGCTTAAGGACACAAGCATGAGTGACTGCTATTTTTGCATTGGTGCAATTGACCCATTCTCATATACTTGCACTGATACTGGGCATAAGGTTGCAGACCAGTAAATAAACTGCCATAGACACCAATGATAAATGCCCCCACTTCAGAAATTCAGGAGAAATACTAACAACTCCCCAAGGTGTTCGAGACACACATCAAATTAAAGCTTCTTTCATCATCTTTCCTTTTCTTTTCAATTTTTTTTTTTTTTTGGGGGGGGAGGGTTAACTGATGACTTTTAGGAGAAATTGCCATCGGAAGATGATCACCCCTTGAAGTAGTCCTGAAGCCATCTCCATTTTGAAAAACGATGGCTACACTCCATTGCAAAATAGAGCACTTTTAGGGCTCCAATTTCATCCAAATTGCACAGAACTACAAGCTCACAGTCCTGTGCACGGCTTTCACCCATTTTTTTTTACAAACCCTGAAGTTCATGGCCCACAATAATCTCAAATACCGAAGAATTTGAGGGCATGCAAATCGCGATTTGGCTGGCGTAGGCAACTTTTGGACCGGTTTACTGGCCTGCAACCATAAGGTTGCAGTTGATACTAAAATCACTTTTAACAAGTTTAAAGGGAACATACAACATTTGCTTTTGCTGTAATTTTCAGAAATAGATGGATTTGAAGTTGGTATTTTATAGCAAATATTGTTATACTGACCTGTTTGAAGTTTTGTGTTCATAGATGCTGGGTAAAAAACAAGAAACAAATGCTGTTCTTGTAGTCTGGTTCCCTGATCCCACTTCATATGAAACGGAGCAATTTATGCACATTGGGGAATTGTAAGTTCAGGGAACCAGTCTAGCTGGCTTGCACCCATTCACAGATGTATAACCGATTGCAAACAAAATGTGGACTAGCTAAAATTTGGTAAATTGGGGCATTATTTGAAAAAAAAACCAGTTGGATATTGATACAAAAATTCTACCTTTTTTGAAAATGACAGCACACCAGGTACCATGATTTTACAGGATGCTTGAGACTATTATTCACTAACAGTCAAATAAGGTATTTCATAATAATTTGCAAATGTTGTATATTGCCTTTAAGGACAAAAATGAAAGTGGGGCCCATAAACACACAATTGCCGTTTACTTGGGAGAATATTTTCACATGTCATCCAATTTACCCGCCATGCTAAATCACAGTTGTTTCTGTTTCTTCCCCTGGGTCAGGTTGGGAATCTCAGCTCCTTGAGACTGGCTTCCTGGCCATCTTCATGTGTCCCTTGCTCAGCCTGCGTCAGTTCCCCCGACGCACCCCCACCCCCTGGGTCACCCTGTGGGGCTACAGGTGGCTCATCTTCAGAATCATGATTGGAGCAGTGAGTTGATATTTTGGAGAAAAAGAACCTACAGTTACTAACCATTTACCATATTTGTCTGAACAAATTTTGTTCTGCAAGTGCGTTCCAAGTGCATGTAAGGTCAGGCAACCCAAAAAAAAATTGTCGTTTTTTTTTTTGATCAGTCTTTGTGCTTCATGTCATCCTCTGACATAGCATTCACAGTTTAATATTTTCAAAACAAAACTTGGAAGTCTTTCTTAGTCTTTTAAAAATATTTGCAATAGCAACCACCATCATTTTATGTTTGATGACAAAAATTGGTGTTAGGATACTGGACTAGGTATTATACAACATTTATTTTTGCTGTAATTCTTAGAAATGGATGGATTTGGGGGTAAGTATTTTATAGCAAATATTGTTACACTGACATGTTTAAAGTTTTTTTTTCATGGAAAAAACAAGAAAAAGCTCTGAAAATGTTTGCTTTTTATCTTCCATTTTGTGCATTTGTTGATCAACTTATGGTGAAAAGTTTATTTCAAAAATACATGTACACAAAATGTGTATAACATTTTGCAAAATATTTTGGCTTTAAAACCAACATCGTCGGATTAGAAATGTTCACGCCTTTCCAAGAAATGTACAGAGAACCTATGCTGACGTACACTTGTTTCCTGTAACAGGGATGAAACGAATGGAATCGTGAAATTTCTTCTTATAAAGAGTGTATCTTAAAGTTGTATTTTGGAGTTGTTTTATTTCTCTTTTTATTTCTGCTTGTTTCCAGGGATTGATCAAAATCCGAGGGGACCAATGTTGGCGAGACCTGACCTGCATGAATTACCACTACGAGGTATGGAAAGCATGCCAATCAAAGAGAAATGCTCATTGAAACATTTGTTGTTCGGCAACTGTGGCAGAAACATATGGCAAAGTTTAACCATCAAGGGCAAAATAGCATATAGCCTCAATCCTGCAAATTCCTCCGTTGTTTCTTGAATATGGTCCATGGAGGGGTGACCACTGCCTGAATCCTGCAAAATCATCCGGCTATGACTGTCAATAGGCTGAGGCAGAGGCAGTGACATCCTGGAGCAGTACGGAGGATGTCAAGTATAATCAAGGACTAAATTTATGCACGGGTGAGCATAAACAACACAAGATCCGGCCCAAGACCTTGACACAGTGCGTACTCCGAAATCAGCAACGCACTTTGGCCATATAACCTCAATCCTGCAAATTCCTCCAATTTGCAAAAAGGATTTTGGAGGATTCAGGGCGGTTAGGGTTGACTTTATGAAGCCCTTACATCCATCACGAGCTCAGTTAGGATAGACGACACATACACAACTTGGCAGAGATCAATGCATTGTCACTTTCATGTTAAGACTTTGTAAAATGTGTGGTTTTCTCTCATACTTTTTCTACTCTCTATCAAAGAACATCAGACTACATGTACTTTCAAAGGCGATTTATAATCGGACGCGCAATAGGCGCACAACTGAAAAATGGATGTAAGATCATCTTACATGCAGTTTATAGTTGTCACTAGTAGGCGACAGCATCTGGTCGCTGAGAGATGCTTGTGACGTCTCGACAGAGTTCAACTGATTGAACTTTGACATGGTCTCTGACCTCACTTTTCAATAACGAACCAATAGGATTGTTTGATCCGTAAGAAATATCAACTGTAAATATTGGACAGATATTATTGCACACAATGGTCGACCATATTTAGTAAAACAATTTTTAGGTATTTTGCTAGTCGCCCGAAACTTGAGGTTGTGGTTCTTCACTGAAGAGGATTAGGTCATGTGTAGCACAGACCTGTAATGCGCTGTTAAGGTTTTCTTTTTGTGGTACAGGAGCCAGCAAACCTTGTCGCTTGTCTTTTTGTGCAGTCCATTACCATGAGTGGCTTTCAGCCTGGTTGCAGGCAACTTCCATTAGATTTTTTGTTTAAAAATTGGAAAATTTCATGACTTTTTCTTTCAGACCCAGCCGGTACCCAACCCCATCAGTTACTACCTACATCAGACTCCAGAAGCCATGCACAAGTTTGAGACATTGTCCAATCACTTTGTGGAGTTGGTTGTGCCCATTTTTGTCCTGATACCATGGCGACCGACGATGCTGCTAGCCGGAGGAATTCAAATTTTCTTTCAGGTATGTCAAAAATGCCTGTTACATTTCATATCATGATAAATACAGAAAAAGATATTGAATAGTAGGATTAAACGTAGAGTAGACCAATTGTCATTTGTGCATTTTTTTGGGTTTGAAGTAACAGAAGTGCTCAAAATCTAAAGACAGGTGTTTAAGAACTAACCTGATGAAGCATTAGCTCGGTGAATGCTGTATGTTTCGAGAAAACACTATTCTAGGATCTTGGTTTCAATTCAAAAGTTGCCGAGTCATGACACAATCCTGAAATCGACATTCAGGACATGATTCTCAATTTTAGCCAAATGTTACTACATGATATCACACACTGAACCGGCCATTGTTGCTAAAAAACAGCAAACGTGTGTGTCGTGTCAATGCTCTTGCACCCATTCACATATTCGCCTTGGGGTGCCCTGTGCGGTGCTGTGGTCCAATGGTTACGATGTTCGACTCGTGTGCCGTGGTACATGAGTTCGAATCCTGACCGTGGGAACATGGTGCTTGTGCTCTTGAGCAAGGCACTTTACCATTATTGCTTCGTCCTTTGGATGGGACGTAAAGCCGTAGGTCCCGTGTGTTGAGTAATGCACGTAAAAGAACCCAGTAACACTTATCGCTAAGAGAAGGGGTTTGCCCCGGTGTTCCTGGCAGTGGTTGCAATATATGCGCCGCATGCACCTTGTCAACCCTTATAAGGTGCTACATAATGCGTCTCATATACTTTATTTACCTTTCTTTAATAATAGACATAATTTCCAGCGCCTTGAGTACCTTATTGTTGGTAGATACTTGCGCTATACAAGACTCCGTTATTATTACAAACCAACTGCCAATGGGAATTTCCACAAATTTGTCACTTGACGCATATTTGGGAGTGACCCTCTTTTATTGTTTTCTTAAAAATGACAGCATGCCAGAAGGAAAAAGTTCATGGGGAGTTTATTACCTTTACGATCTTCAAACCAAGAATGTGTTTTAACAATAATTTGGTCGGTTACTTTTTGGATAAATACAAATGGTCTACTCTACCTTTCAAATGGAATTGCACATATGTGTACAGCGTGAGTAAAAAAAAAACGAAACCCAAATGTCGGGACCATTGTTTTACTGAAGTTCTACATGTAGCACTTTCAAAATCTAGGACATGAAAGTCCAATTCGTAAGCTTTCTTTTAGTATAAGAATCATTCAAATCACTTGTGTACTTTTCAAGTCACGGAATTTTAAACACAACCACCATTTTAAAGTTCTGTCCACAGATCACAAGAAGGTAAGTGTTATGTCAGCAAAATGAAAACAAATTTGTTTTGCTGAAAAAACGCACACCTTTTTTTTGTGATCCGTGGACAGAACTTTAAAACGGTGGTTGTGTTTAAATTTCGGTAACTTAAAAAGTACATGAGTGATTTGAATGATTTTTGTACTAAAAGAAAGCTTATGAATTGGGCTTTCATATCCTAGATTTCGAAAGTGCTACATGTAGAACTTCTCTTAAACAATAGTCCCGGCATTTAGGTTTAGCTTTTTTGACTCACCCTGTATACATTTAAAAAATGAAAAATTCAACCCCTCTAGGTGGTACTCATCATCAGCGGTAACCTGAGCTTTCTCAACTGGTTGACCATACTGCCCAGCCTATGCTGCTTTGATGACAGAAGCCTAGCCTGGCTCTTCCCTGGGTGGCTGAGTGGGGCCAAGGCAACAGTGAGACAGATACAGAGAGAGGACAGGGATGGGACTGGACCACAGGCTACGTTTGGTAGGTCACATGATCGTCACATGATAGAAAAGAGTTCAAGTACGGGTCAAGTTCTATTGACATATTTTGCACCTGCGCACAATATCAAGTGTGAAGTTCTTTAGTTGAACAATGATTTAACATCGGCACGAAAATACTCCATCATAATTAAATGAAAAAGGCTGAATTCTCTAGATTTGAAAATCTAGATTGTCACTTATTCAGAATGTAATGGATTTGGGGTGAGGGTAATTGTACTTATTTTAATTTTATATTTCTTTCTTTCTTTGGTTCTTTTAAAAAAAAATTCTCACTTTTTGCAACATTGTTCATTCCTCTTTTTGGGAAAGGACTATTTTGTTTAAAATCTTAGATGTTTACTGCTCTGCTCTGCCCTCTACTAATGGTTGCCTCTTCCACGGATGCAAATTCTGGCCATTTCAGTCACCAAGACAAAATGAAAAAAAGGGCACTTTTTGAATTGGCCATAACTCAATAAATATTTTTCCAATTAGAAGGATTTTTTCGTTGTTGAAATGCTAAAAAAAACCTTGTCAAATACGTATCAAGATTGGTGATGTATTTTTTTGACAGCTTTGAAAAAGAGGTTGGTTTGAGTTATAATTTTTTATGGGGGAACACCCTGTATTTGTATACAGTGAAACCATGCATAAGGTGATGCAGATTGAAGGTTTAGCCCCAAGTTAACGAGTCAAAGGCAACCAAATTCTGTTATACCATATGTGATGCGATCAAGCTAAATGAGTCGTTTGTCAACCCCGGTCAATTTTTTTTACAGATTTGAAAAGAGCACAATCTCAGCATTACTGCTGTGAAAACTGCATGCTGATACCATCTTTAGTTTAAAAATAATGGAAGTCGGAACACCAAGAGATGTGATGAAGTAATGTGATGAAGTGGCTCTAGTTTGGCCTGAATCTCCAAATGAAAGTTCCCGATAAACGACCCATTTAGCTTCACATATATGTTTATGTCATAGGTGTTTATGTGCGTCGAGTTCTTCATATTAGCCTAACCTTGCTGATAGCTTACCTGAGTGTCCCTGTAGTCACCAATCTACTGTCTACTAGACAAGCCATGAACACGTCCTTTGATCCCTTGAGACTTGTCAACACCTACGGAGCTTTCGGGAGGTTAGTTGCCATCGCACACAGAATTAGACTTCTATGAAATGAAACATGCCAACAGAGAGATAACAGAATTGAACAGAAACATTGACCAATTGTACTTGTGACTTAAACACTGGTCCCTACCACATCACTCCAGTTATTCAAACCCTGAAGTTATATTTCTCCCCCTCAGTATCACCAAAGAAAGAACTGAGGTCATTTTTGAGGGGACGTATGCAACCAATCCCAAGGACCCTAGCGCCGTCTGGCTGGAGTATGAGTTTAAATGCAAGCCGGGGAACGTGACTCGCAGACCCTGCCTGATATCACCTTATCACTATCGGTTGGACTGGCTCATGTGGTTCGCTGCCTTCCAGGTAGGTTGTAGTTCTTGTATCAACCCCTGCAATAGACTCCGTGCACCAACAAGTAGGAGTAGGTGGGAGTAGCACGCGCCGCATGCGCAAACTTGTTAATGTGCATATGGCGCGAAGTACGCACGACTGACTTTATGCTGAATGTTGGCAAAGCTATGACTGTTTTGTGGAAGCCTCATGTGGCGTCATCAATGCATTTGAAGTTACCTTCCTCTTCCAGTGGTCTCCTCCAACTCTCTCTTTGTTACCGTTGAGGGGGTATTCAGTGCATGGAGTCAATTGCAGAGGCTTTTGCTTTTAGTTTTTGCCGTAATTTCACAACTTTTTTAAAGTGATACTTTAAGATATGCTGTAAATACTCTTTGGTAAATTTAATTTTATCTCCTAACATACCTTCTGTTTCGGCATCTACAACCCTCAGACAAAAGATTTTGTCTGGGGTTGCTTTTGTGCACAAACAGATCTGCTCTGTAAATAAACTGGTTCAGGTATTGTTTCTAAAAAGGGTTGGGAAGTGGTCTACCATCGAGCCACAATTCATTCAACATTTGGAAAGTTGTTATTTTGTAACTAAATGGCAGCCATTTTTTTAGCCAATGTCTCATTGTAAAGTTATTTTTTTTGCATAGGTAGAAAAAAAGAAGCAATTTAAAAACTTTTTTTTGAGGGGTAGGGGTTGGCAAACTCGAACAAGGCAAACTCGAACAAATAGCATGAACGATAGTCAGCCGCCATACGACCCATGCATGACCACAGAGCACAGTCAGAGATTGAAAGTGTTTGATTATTGCGGAGAGAGGAGAACTGGAGAGCAGCACAGGACAGAATCAACGCACAACTCTAATCACGTATGGTCCTAGCCGGGAATCCAACCCGGGCCACAGTGGTGAGAGGCAACCACTTTTCGCACTAGCCTCCCATGGCACCGTTTGTCCAAGGACAGTTTGCTGTAGCGACAGACAACCCATTTAGTATATTTATTTCGTCAAATAGCAAGCGCCTCGGGTGGAATCGGTGTGAAGTGCGGACCAAGTGAGCTATATACTTGGTCTGGAGTTGGACGAACTCCGACACAGGTCACACCTTGCAAATCCTGTAGACGTCGTTGTTCGAAAATACAAAATACAATGACTGCCTGCAAGTGTGGTGACAACACCGAAGAAGGAATGATTTGATGATCCAACAATGAATGTTGGTTGCATTACTCTTGTACTAATGTTGATGAACTCTGAGAAGGTGATTGGTGGTGTTCAGCAGAGTACTGTGCAGCCAACTCTATGCGTTACGCCTACTCATGCTGTTTCCGTACCAGATGCCAGAACGCACTCATTTAAGTTTTATTCCCTCTTTTCCAGACATCGCTGTGACAAATATAACTCTGCCATTCAGGCCTTCTTCTTCTTCTAATTTATGCGCCAATTTCAAACACTTTGAAGAATGAGACACATTGTTGGGTGAGCAGCTTGTGAATGGAGTGTGCACAGTAAAAAAAACTAGTTGGACGTTACGGGACTGTTCAGTAGAATAGGTTTGTACTTCTAAGGATGTGCTTCTAGTGTAGAATGAGGAGTTGATTTCATTGAGTAACGATGCGGGGAGGAAAGAAATCTGATGGTAATCTCTGTTACAAGATGGGCTCTTGTACGCATATGAGTTTTTCTGTACGAGTGGGGACATCTAGATTTTTGGATTTGTATGGCATGTTAACGGCAACCAGTCCGTGATTAATTTTGTAGAATACTGCTGGTCTAGCAATGCTGCGCCTTTCCTCAAAATTTGCCATGCCGACACTTGAGGTGTGATAACCATTTGAATGACATGCATCTCGCTGACAACACTGCACCATTTCCAGTTGGCTGATGAGGTTATTTTGTGTAAGGGTCCCAGACAACTGAACTATATTCCATTAGTGGTCATACAAGAGACTTGTAAGCCAGTTGCTTGAAGTGTGAGTTGCGAACTCTGAGGTTACGTCTCAGGAAATTTAGAGAGTTAGTGGCCTCCCAGTGCCATGTGCGTTTATTCCGATTAACTAATTTATAGCTATGTTTAGCTTGTTTTCTGGTACTGTCATACTATAGTTATCTAGCCATTGTACACTAGTCCTTTTTCCCAGCTCGTTCATGTGTCTCATCGAGGTCATGGCGTTTAGCGTAGGTCAGATCTGGTTGGGACATGGTGACCTGTGAAGTTATGTGCCCGCTGGGTATGGAAGTCCCCTTAAATTGCGGGTGAACGGCACACCCGTCCAGATGCTGTGTCTCCTTCCTGGTAGGGTTAGTTCTTAGGGTCAAGGACACCATGGCCTCTATATTATGTCCTTGTTTATTGTTTTATCTTCTTGTCATCTTTTGTGAGGACTTTTACTCTCATTCATATAGACATCTTCTTTTTAATCCTTTGTCCATCATTTTATTCTGAGCAGCAGTGAATGCTTTGATTGTCCCAGCAGTGATTTGAAGCTTGCTGCCTTTTCAGCTCATCTTGGTAATGTCTGATATATATGGCTATTGCTATTCACCCAGGAGTATGAATGGGTACCTGTGAGGGTAGAGGTCTGAATGTGCGCTGATATTGGCTGCCGTGTGGTCTCATGGTCTGATGAATGGGGGAATAATTGTAAAGCCCTTTGAGATTGTTGACACGATGGAAAGCGCTATATTAACATTAAAATAAATTATTATTCAATGCTCACATTTGCACTTTACACAGTGTAATATACAAAATTGTATTAAAGTGTCTTGCCCAAGAACACAAGCGCCATTCTGAAAGTCACATTTTTATTGCATACTCTATACAGAGCTCCGGAAATATTCCAGATGTGAAGGTGTATGCCATCTACCGGTATATAATAAATAATAATAATACCAGAGTCTTATATAGCGCACATATCTACCAACAGTTAGGTACTCAAGGCACTGGAAATCATGTCTATTATTAAAGACAGGTAAATAAAGTCTATGAGAAATGTGAGAACCATTATGTAGCCCCTTCTAAGGGTATACAAGGTGCTGCGGTGCATATTGCAGCCACTGCCAGAAACACCGGGGCAAACCCCTTCTCTTACCGATAAGAGTACTGGGTTCTTTAACGTGCATTTACACAACACATAGGACCTGTGGCTTTACGTCCCATCCGAAGGATGAAGCAATAATGGTAAAGTGCCTTGCTTAAGAGCACAAGCACCATGTTCCCACGGTCAGGATTCGAACCCATGTAGCTATCCACAATGCAGTAAACATAAGGGTAATGAATCAGCCATCCTTAGCCATTGGCGGACTAACACCTCCCAGTTTTAGAATAAATATCATGTCCAATTTTTTTTCTTGGCTCTGAAATCACACTGTGATTCTGGGTAGGCTCTTTCAGCAAGAACCTGGAGCCTCTTTAGAACAACTTCAGGGAAGAGTTTCCTCACGATGCTGAGGAGGAAATATGTTGCAGTTGGTACAATCACTCCCGTCACCCTTGTTCTTTAAAAGAGTTACTTGGTTGGCATCCCTCATGTCTTGCGGTTCTGTGCCTTTTCAAAGGATCTCGTGCAGTTTCCAGATGAGGGTTCCCTTGGCGCATTTGAGGACTTCAGTCGGGATTCCGCCGATTCCCAGAGCTGTTCCAGCGGCAAGGGCATCCATTGATTCGCTCAGTTTTCCACACTTGGTCAAGTTCTTCCCGAGTGGGCAGACACTCAATGGCATTTAAAGCGGCTTCAGTGACAACATTCTCCCTGATATACAACTCTGAGTAATGCTCAGCCCAGTGTTCCATCTGCTTCGTACGATCCCTTATGACCTCACCTCTGGATGACTTTCGAGGGGTTGTCTTGTTCTGCCTTTGACCGATGGCTTGTGTGATTCCGTCATACATGCCGTTTGTGTTGCAAGTTTCAGCAGAAATCTGGATTTCTGCACCTAGCTGTCTGCTGGACTTTGTTCCGAGCCATGTAGCTGAAAGTGTGTACGCTGCCAGGCCATTTCTCTTCTCCACTTATGAGAGGTATAAACATCTCCTCGGAGTGAGCCTTGAACCAGTCTGCCGATTTGAATTGCTTCTTGCCAAGTGTAAACACGCATGGCAGCATTGTAGCTGTATCCCTTTAGATGTTCCCGTCTCTTGCTGATGTTTGTGCATGGTGGACTTGGTCAGTGCATTCTAAATTCTAAACCGTGATAATAAAGATATGCTGTTGCCATGATGATTTGTTTTGGATCTCTGACAGAAAAGTCATGAACATACCATTTAGATCTCACCCAAAACCACCACTTAGTTGGCTCCACTGTACGCTGCACTTGGAAGTGCCCGCTGGGTATGGAAGTCCTCTTAAATTACGGGTGAACGACACACCCTTCCAGTTGCTGTATCTCCTTCCTGGTAGGGTTAGTTGAACTTAGTTCTTAGGGTCAAGGACACCATGGCCTCCATATTACATGTGTGTCCTTTTTATTGTTTTAATTTTATCTTTGCTCATCCCTTTATGAGGACTTTTACTCTCATTACATGCATCTTTTTTTTTAATCCTTTGCCGGTCTTTGATACTGAGCAGAGTGAACCATTTGATTGGCCAATTTTTTTGTGAAGCTTGCTGCCTTTTCAGCTCATCTACCCCTTTGGTGATGCCCAATGTTACAGGTGCGCCGAATATACCAAATATCCAAATATTTGATAATCAGAACTGATTAGATCAGAACTGATTAGATCAGAACTGGAGCCAGTAGTCATTGGCACAGCGCCTTTGGTGATGCCTGATGTGGCTTTTGTTAGGGCTGTGCCAAATATACCGGTACCAAATATCCCAATATTCGATAATCTATCCAATATCCGAATAGCATTTTACCAAATAGAATATTGGTTTAATGTAATCAGTGACCAACGATTAAAAAAAAGCAATTGGCATGTAATTACATTAGAAAGAAAAAGTATTTTAATTTTTATACAGATACATGTAGACATACACATAGATCTATACGTACGTACATACATACATGAACAAGAATAGTTTCTTTCTTCTTTCTTAAATTTCCGTACTCATGTCATGTAATCTAGGCAAAGTGTTGTAGTGGAGTAGGCCTAAATCACAAGTCAAAAGGAATGCCTTCGCATAATCAGGATTGTTGCACAAAGCTCCTCCACAGATCCATGCACCCACTGAATCGCAGGAGTTTATTTTCAAATGCCTCGGAATCGGACGCTTGAGAAAGGGGAGAGATACCTTGTAAAAATTTGAATAGACAGTCATCCTTGTATGCAGTTGCAAAATCGTGAACGTCTTTATCAAACTTCATTATTACATGTATTTCCCTACAGAAATCATTTAATATTCATTTAATTTGTATGTGCATCAGTCATATTTTTTTTATTTCTAAAGTGTAGTAATTTTTAGAATGTCATAATTCTTCTCTATACCTTTGTCAATGTCTCACTGACTGGCATGGTGGTACTTTCCTAGCTTTTCATTGCTGTGACCCAGGTTCAGTTCCTGCCTGGGCCAATTCCCCCCACAGAAGTGTGGATGGAGTCTTCGAGCTGTAGAGCAATCTACTTTATATTATCATAGACCGGCAGGTATTCATGTTAAGAGTTTACAAATAGTGCCCTTTGGCGTGCTACCCACATGCCCTGCGGCATGTACGGTATGCCTTGTGAGTGTCCTCCATAGCTGCCAACATTTCCAAATTTGAATTAGTAATGAACCAATTCCAGAAGCAAATTTGCGTCTACATGGGCGAGCGCGTAGCGCGAAGCCATTCTCGGCGTGGTGTCCGGGGCCCGCCCAAGGGCCCGGGAAAATTTGGTTTCTAGATGCTCTGTGGTGCAATCTGAGGCCATTCCTGGCCACTTTCCTTTAACATTTTTAAGCAGGATTTTTGTTTAATTATAAGAAGAATTTTTGTTTCACATGACATTTAACGAACACCAATATCTCATGAACAAAATAAGAGGGATGCAACATACCTACTACAGGACCCGCGCATCACTTTCATTGAGGGCTCTGTAAGTTGCCGATTGTGCTCTCCTGAGAAACTTGTCATCAAAGTCTGTGGAGTAACAAGGACCTCTCTGTTGAGCTTTTGTGATCAGCACAGAGGACAGTACATCAGTGCTCATCGATTCCCTGAAGTCTGTCTTGGTTTTTCCTCACTTGGCTAAATACCCGTTCACATTCTGCATTGCTGTGTGGAATTGTGAGGATGCCCAGCATGACTTTTGCAAGTCTGTCATAACATAGCTGCCCAGATGGATCCTTCTCTGCAGCCAGTAATGCCCATTGCTTGTCACAATCTGTTTCATCCTGTACTGCCTCTGGAATATCAGCAAGTTGATAAGCAAGAAACTGACTCTGTAGTATATCTGTAGCCTCGTACTTCGTTTTATCTTCTTTAACAAACAGCATGCAGGGAAACTTGTCTGTGAAAAACTTAACAGATGAGAACTTGGCATTCACTCTCAGACTACAATCTGCTACTTCAGCATGTGCAAGAACAACAGATTTCAAAGGAAATTTTGTGACAATATAATCACAAGCCTTTGTGTAATACAGGCGCACCATTGCAAAAAACTTCTTGCAGTCAGTGTCATCTAACTCTTTGTCCATGATGTCTCTTGTTTCACTTCCAATGACAAGCTCCTTGTCTTCTTTTTGATTCTCGGGGTTCTTGTAGTCGACATATGTCAAGTCAGTGACTGCTTTAATGGCCTCTGGTCTTACAAATTTGCTGTAGAGATCAAGCAACAGCCCTTCCAGTTCTCTTTTCAGTTTATGTACATAAGGACTTCTTGTCTGAAGAATGACACTTTTTCTGTCAAATGCAGATATACTTTGACTGAGAAAGTGTGCTACGGCAAGTTTATGCTTGGACTGTAATGCTGTAGCAATTCTTTGCTGTCTTGTTTCTTCAATCCCCTCTTCAGTTTTTGAAGTGTTTCGGTCATGACTTGAAGCTGCAAAAGGCTTAGTTGTACTTATTTTCTTCTTAGATGATCCCGATGGTTTTCCAACCTTGCTAGCCGCTGCTAGTGTACTTACCCTCAACGAGAAGGCCACGGTTGTACTTGCATCGACCAAATTTGAATTTTTCAAGCTCTACTGTCTTGTAAGGGCTGTGGATTTGCTTTGATATGTCCTGCTGGATCGCATGGAGACATACTTCGCGGCAATATGCTTTCCAGCAATCCGTCAAGATCGTAGATCCCGCCGCCACATATTCCTTGATAAGAGGAACAAGGGTTGCGGAATCTCGATTAGCCACCTCTATAAAGAAGGTTTCCTTTGTCTCATGGTAAATACCCCCTAGGACCCACTTACCCTCGACGAGACGGCCACAGTTGTACTTGCGTCAACCAAATTTGTTGAGCTCTACTGTTTTGTCAGGGCTGCTGATTTGCTTTGATGCGTCCTGCTGATTTGCTTTGATGCGTCCTGCTGGATCGCATGGAGACATACTTCGCGGCAATACGTGAACCAGTCCACAACAGTTTCACTACTAGCGCCACCGTTGTAGCTCAATTCATGAATTGCTGCGATGTTGGACATCCGTGCGGCCCTGCAGTAGGTCAAAACCAATATCTTGTCAAGTGACATATGGCTACCAGCAAACCAGCTGCCACGCCGATTTGTGCAAGTGTGGGCCCGTTTGCTGCAAGATCGTCTATTGCATCGCCAGGAAAAGCCGTCGACCAA
The DNA here is from genome assembly GCA_029964075.1 of Patiria pectinifera. Taxonomy (NCBI): domain Eukaryota; kingdom Metazoa; phylum Echinodermata; class Asteroidea; order Valvatida; family Asterinidae; genus Patiria; species Patiria pectinifera. Next base: position 18,503,911 of record CM057146.1, read on the forward strand.
GTCCGCTCTCGCGGACCAAATCAACAGCTTTCGGCAATCAGTGTCCATTCCTTGCAAAATTCAACAGTGGCAGCAGGATTTGCCAGCACCTCTCTCGCTAGTCGAATTAATCTCAAAGTTTGCTCAGAAATGTTGTCAGAATGATTCGTGCAGCTTCCACCAGCCCTTTATATCTTTGATCACCAGATACTGTTCTAATTTATGTATAATAAGGTGGAATGCAGTTGAAACGAACCCGGCTATTGATCTTCCAATACGCTCTTCCTGGTTCCTGCATATAGCAAACAAAATCCATAATACCAATAGTATCAGGGTCGGGATACTACGGCGATTTACCCCGTCACTCAACTTTGGAATAAACCTACTTGACATAAATTTCGCCACTTTTTAAACCTGTCGGGGATTCAAAATTTTGGTGAGCATTGTGATGTCCGAGTATGGAATTTTGTCCCTTCTCGGTGTTGATAAAAAAATCCGAGGTCCGATGTGAAGTGCCATGTGAGGTCGAGCGCCACATTTGTGGTCTCCCGAGATTGACCCAAGACGATCCAATCATTAGGGTACATGATAACTCCCCCTCTCCGCATCACAGCCCCGACAGCCTTCACTACCTGGGTAAAGACCCAGCGTGAGGTGGAAATGCCGAATGGGAGCACCATGAATTCATAATGGATATCTTTGTATTGGAACTGGAGGAATTTTCAGTGCCCCAACCTGATAGGTTTGTGTTCTTCAGGGCTAGTCTGGCCCCTCATGCTGGCATGTGGATTGACTCGAGGATAATCTTGAGTGCATCCATACGTAAGTGTTTCGGACGAATAAATCTGTTCTGGGGCTTTAAGTTTAGGATGGGGCGTCATACGCTGGCCTCCTTCTTGGGCACCAAGAAGAAGGTGGACAGAAACCCTAGGTCGAAACCCCAACACGCTTTGCAACTCGAGGTCGCCACGAGTTGGGCAAGTCATTTATGCCAGCCTCCGGGATAACTGGGAGCAGGCGTTTGGAAACCACAGCCAGGTTGGGGCCGTTGTCCAGTGAAAGACCAAGTCTATGGGGCACATGTACCAGACATGTCGGTGTGGCCACAAAAACTACCACGGTTAGACTTCAGCAGTTTGCAAAGAGTAATAACAAATGACGGGTTGGCAGCTTCTTGAGATTGATCTTCTCAGTAATCTTCAACCGCTTTGCACCTTATTGTTGTTCGTTGTTGAACCCCTCCTGCGCTTGAAGAATTTATGTTCAGGCTGGGTTTAACAGCAGAGGGTAGCTGTAATACTTGAATCATGTCCCTTTACACCAAGCGGAGTTCTGTTTCAGATGAACCACCCCAATGCGAGGGTCGCGTTGAACATGAGGGTAGCTGTAACAACCAAATCATGTCTCTTGGCACCAAACGGAGTTCTGTTTTTGCAATGGACAGCTGCTGCATTTGGGCCACCTCCTCATCATCATCAGATGAACCACCCCAATGCGCAGGGCCACGGGTCAGTGGTTGAGTAACCCCCTTGAAAACAATAGACATAGATAGGTGTAAGTTCAGTGCAGGAGGAGACACCAGAGCACAGCTAACCGTGTACGGTATCCCCCTTTGTCCTTGAGCCACCCAACTGTGACCAATGATTGAGGGCTGCAAAGCTCGGCTCGTCACTTCAGACGCACCACCTATAGTGCCCGTCTGGCGGGTAGCAGATAGGGCCGATAATGAAGCCAAAATTGATAGGAAGTCTTGCTTAAAATCGGCTGTAGAGAATGAGTCCTCACCTCTGTAGCATTTGCCCAGGTGGGATCAGTCTGACGACTTGTCCGAACTTGAAGAACAGCGTGATTGTCGACCTACCTTACACTTCTTACTTCTTACTCTTCTTTCACGAAGAATGAACATTCTGATAAAAACTGGGGCACCAGGACCCCAGAGCAACGGGTAAAATCCGGTGTTGAGAACCCAGCGTCCCGGCACCCTGTGGTGTTCACCACTGTACTGGGGGCAAGGTTGTGTCAATACCCTGCTGACCCTTCGTAGGTTTGGCTCAGGCACAGGAGTGTATTTTTGTTTAATAACCTTGTTGGTGCGCCCCTTCTGTTTGGTTATTCTGGAAGACTGCTTGTGCGGTAGCTGCTCACCCCTACCGGCAGAGTCTCCCGAGAACTTGGTCTGCCCCGAGGGAGATTTCTTTCTCTAAAAGCTTCATTTTCATGAAATAATGTCAGAAAAACACACGAAGAAACTTATACAACACTACAACTCAACTACTAACTTCTCTCATAATCAAAAACTTATCTTGAACAATAAAGGGTAGTACAAATACGAATAATACTATGAGCGATTATACATCCAACCCGACCTGCCGCTAAGATAAAAGAGGATGCTCATGAGGCACACATGCCATGAGGCATTACGGGTAGGACGCCAGAGGGCACTATTATGTAAACTCGTGAATACCTGCCGGTCTTAGGAAATAAGTAGATTGCCCTACAGGTAAGATGTGTGACGTAGACATGTGGATTTGGCTTTCAGTCCCTGCCTGCTTCCGTGGGTCTTCCCGGGAGTATTCTTCTGGGGTTTTCCCTCCCACCTCTTAAACTGTACTTTCTTCACATTGTCTTCTCTTTACTGGGCCCCATGGGAGACCAGTGGATTCCACTGAATGGGCTACCCAGTTAAATGTAAGAATAAACAAATAGATATCTATGATAAACAAACTGTCAAAATGAGGAGAACACCTCTAATATGTCAGAAATGCAGGAACACCACTGACACTAAACTACCGGTAGGTGGTGTGTTCTTATGTTTAATTAATTTAGTTAGAAATCACTTGTAATGGCCGAGATGGTCAGGGTTAGATCATGCTGGCCAGGTGAGGGAACGACAGAGATGGTTGGGGTCTGATGACACTGGTCAGATGGGGGAGTGGCGGAGGTGGTTGGGGTCTGATGATAACCCTGGCCGGATGAGGGAACTGCAGATATGGTCAGTGCTTGATGCTGCTGACCAGATGAGAGAGTGTCGGAGGTGGTTGGGGTCTGATGATAACCCTGGCCGGATGAGGGAACTGCAGATATGGTCAGTGTTTGATGCTGCTGACCAGATGAGGGAGTGGCGGAGGTGGTTGGGGTCTGATGATAACCCCGGCCGGATGAGGGAACTGCAGATATGGTCAGTGTTTGATGCTGCTGACCAGATGAGGGAGTGGCGGAGGTGGTTGGGGTCTGATGATAACCCTGGCCGGATGAGGGAACTGCAGATATGGTCAGTGTTTGATGCTGCTGACCAGATGAGGGAGTGGCGGAGGTGGTTGGGGTCTGATGATAACCCTGGCCGGATGAGGGGACTGCAGATATGGTCAGTGTTTGATGCTGCTGACCAGATGAGGGAGTGGCTGAGGTGGTTGGGATCTGATGATAACCCTGGCTGGATGAGGGAGTGGCGGAGGTGGTTGGGGTCTGATGATAACCCTGGCCAGATGAGGGAACTGCAGATATGGTCAGTGTTTGATGCTGCTGACCAGATGAGGGAATGGCGGAGGTGGTTGGGATCTGATGATAACCCTGGCCGGATGAGGGGACTGCAGATATGGTCAGTGCTTGATGCTGCTGACCAGATGAGGGAGTGGCTGAGGTGGTTGAGGTGTGATGTTGCTGGCCAGATGAGGGAACGGCAGGGATGGCTTTCCATGTCTACCGCAGCAGCCCACTTCCTGCCAGTACTTCCTGGACAGTTTCATGAAACCATAAAGCAGAAATTATATATTGTAAGCAGATTACAACAAAATACCTGCCACAAATGTATGCACACCGTTTGAGCTTTAACTGGTTCCGAACACACTGAATACTGTATCTCCTACTTAAATAGCATGACTTCTGATGCACGGCTATGAAACTGGCCCACTCATTAAACAAATTGGGTTTGAACATAAGAAGTAATACCAACATTAACGCAATACTGCACTGCGGTATTTTGTTTTTCAAATTCAACTTCAAACAATACCGAATACTGACCAACTGTCCTTGCTTAGATAAGCAACATGTCAAATATACAAGAAGACTTGGACAGTTTCATGAAACCATAAAGCAGAAAATATCTATTGCAAGGCAGCCCTTATTAGTAATAAACCCTCCTGATGTCAGGGATCTGCATACCCATCCCGAATGCCTAGTTATGCACCACACGCTGTAATACACCATCACCTGCAAAGGTTGACACAACTCTGTCCTGACTTTTTAGGTCAAGGGTAGAATGATACATACCAGCTTCTATGGTGGCTGCATCTTATTGCCAAAGCATACTTGACAGATCTGTAAAAAGAATCAGTTAAAAAAAAAGTATCGTTTTGGTTTGCGGTAATACCATGTGGTAATAACTACTGCTTTGATAGGCTGCTTCGGAATCAACTGTCTAAAGCTAGGTCTAGGTCCACGCCCAATGAAAATAAGCGGGGACGCGCTGACAATAGACATAGACGTAGCTCTGGAAGCCTGTTTTGGACACAGCCATATTTAGTTCTGAAAAGAACATGTCCTGCTTGTTATAAACTTTCGCTAAGTAGTTTTAGTTCTGATAAGAACAGTCCTGCTTAAAGTTCTAAAAGAACTTGTCTGTGGTCTCAACGTTTCGACTAGCCTGCTCTAGTCATCATCGGGAAAGCCTAAAATCTTATTAAAAAAATGAAAACAAATTAGTGGGGTATTTCACTCCAGTTGTACAAAATTGCACGATCAATAATTTAGAAGACATCAGAACATTTGTACTGTAAATGTACGCAGGGTACATGAAACAATGATAATAACTAAGATTATAGAAAAAATAATTTATCATCTTGAAATTAGACAAAAATCTGAAAGGCTAAGATAATAATAACATGAATGTGTACCTACAATATAATGGCTTTATCTGCCTTGCAGCCATCTGTTTGGAGGTTTTCTAGCCGCTCTGGGTCGCCCACTTTCACTTCTGATGAATTCCATTGGGAGAGTTCAAGCTGAAACTTGGGCCTGGTCATGTACTCTAAAAAAGACGTTGGGTCTGAAATTGTTAAAATAATTTCTAGTAGTCACACGTTCAAACCAGTAACATTGGAATGATCTGTTCAAATATAACCTGACTTAATATGTTGCCTCACACAGATACGTTGCCCAGTCAGTCACAAGCCAAATGAAAAAGGGTAACCTTGTATTTAGATAAACTGTTTATGTTTTTTCCCCCCAAAGTTCTCATCTTTATATCTTGTTCTACTCTTTATATTTGAAGGTTTGCAATGGGTGCGTTTGATTAGCTCAATGGGGATGACTCGGGCTAGCCTCATGCCGTTCAATTAGCTCCGACGTCATTCTCGGGGCTCACCCGGGATATAGCCACCACAGACACTGCTCGTGGAGCTGAGTCAGTGGTATTGTTCATTTCAAGAAATGGACAAATATGGCGGCAAACCAAGGCGTTATAGCTATCTTTAATAATAATAATATTTTATTCGGCAAATTGACATATATACACACAATTACAATAAATAAATAAAATTGAATATTAAAACAAAAGGATATACAAACAATAAGAAGTAAACACTACACACGAAAGACAGAATGTGGACAGAGCAGGACTGCCAAGGAGAAGAACAAAAGTGAAACAAAACACTGTCGCCAATAGGGCGTGTCTCTCCGACAAAAGCCATGATGAAAGTTTAGCTTGTCTGGGTATTGTCATAGTTATATAGCCAGGTATGCTAGTTCTTTTCTCCTGCTTTTTCATATCACTTGAGACATCACTTGAGGATCATGATGGCCCACGTTTGAGAGATTGATTAGCACGGCTTTCGTCGCTAACCTGTCTGCCTTTCTCCAAGTTGATCCGGGTGAGCTACTCGAATGCACCCAATAAGATTAAGTTTACAGTTGCACCATGTAACAAATCTCGTTGTGAGTTTGTGAGGTTCAGAAAAGAACCGGGCGAATTCAAAGTTTTAGACAAGTATATGCTCTGCCCATCGGCAGGAGTCTCCCGACGATGGCCAGAGCATACTGTCTGAAACGTTGAGTTTCCCCCGGTTCTTTTCACAACCCCACAAACTCACAAAGAGATTTGTTACATGGTGCAATTGTAAACTTCATCTTTTTATACTTTCATACCAGAGTTACGAGTCTAATCCATGGTTGGTGCACCTTGCTGGCAAGTTCCTGTACAACGATGAAGGGATGACATCATTGATAGCTCACAACCCATTCCAGAACGGCGACCCACCAAGGTAGGTTTGCCTGCTCTCGACAGTTCACTGCAAGAAAAGGCACTTTATGTTTAAAGGTAGTATAAAACATTTGCTTTTGCTGTAATTTCAGCAATGGCTGGATTTGTGGGGGTTAGTATTTTATAGCAAATATTGTTACACTGAACTGTTTTAAGTTTTGTGTTCATAGATGCTGGGAAAACCAAGACAAAAATGCTTTGACATGCCTTGTTTACATGATCTGAAACTTCGGTTTAATTCCATTGGTAAACAACAGAGTTATTTAGGATCAAAAGTAGGATTTTTTTTGGGGGGACACACAGTACCTATCTCACCGACAGACTGACGGACTATCACTTGTGATTTTGCCTGGCTGTTGGCTAGTGAAAAGAACCGGGCAGTGCTATTGCTTAGGATTACCAGTTAGGGGTTTAATTCAGCCAAAATACCAGATGCATGACAAGAGTGAATAGCCATTCTCAATCAGTTAAATAGAAATGTGTGTGTTCTGTGACCAGCTCTACTAGGTTATATTTTGTGGGGTGCTGTGGTCCAATGGTTACTGTGTTTGACTCATAGAGCTATATTAAATTACTAGAGCACTGACTCATGTACAAAGTGATGCCTGCTGGGCGCATCCATGTTTGTGCACAAACCTATGGAAAAGTCTAAATTTTGTATGGCTTTTGTACGGCTATTTGCATATCTGCATTTGTATTCTATACAGATGCGTTATCGAAGCCGATACGCCCAAAAACCGAAACGCACGATCAGCAAACTGAGCATTTCATTTTGCTTTGAGCAAAAAGCGCAATGCGTGTGCATATCCGCTGCAGAATGATTAACCGTGACGTGTTTTGTTAAACCGTAATGATGCGCTTAAGTTGTTTGCGTACGTTCTACTTGCACATTGCATTTAGAGTACACTTTTAAAATTCAATCCATCTAATTTATGCTCTACAAACACGCACATGAATTCAAAATGTCTACGCCCAGGACGGCTTCAAAGTGTCTCCGCGCGCAAGAATGAGGAGTTAGCGCTCTAGTAATTTAATATAGCTCTATGGTTTGACTCGTGTGCCGTGGTACATGGGTTCGAACCCTGACAGGGAACATGGTGCTTGTGCGCTTGGGCAAGGCACTTTACTACAATTGCTCTCTCCACCCAGGAGTATAAATGGGTACCTGTGAAGGTAGAGACCATATTGTGTAGATCTCGAGCTGCTGCAGGGTCTCATTCCTGATGAACAGGGATGATAATTACCAGCGCCTTGAATACCTTATTGGTGGTAGAGTAGGTGTGCTGCTATATAAGACTCGGGTATTATTCTTATTATTTTACTTGTGATGCGCATTTGATCATATTCTTGTGGAATTTTTGCAATGTAAATGTATAAATAATTATTATTAGTATTATTTTCTCTTAGTTTCCAGTCCAAGGTATAAATCAGTAATGCAGTCATTCAATTCATTGTTCTTTTAATGTCAATTTACATCAGGTTTGTCCGTGCTTTGCACTACCGTTACCAGTACACCAAAATTGGCAGCAAGGAGTCACAGGAGGGCGCTTGGTGGACCAGGAAGTTCCTGAAGAGCTACCTCCCGCCGGTCTCTCTGGAGAGCCTGGAGAGTTACATCCGGAGCCAAAGCTGGGACCTGCCTAAGTATGCAAAGAGAAAACTACGAGAGCAGAGGAGGGCTAAAAAGGGAAGGTCGGGGTAAAAAGGTCAGATGTCAAAGGTCATATTCAAGGGATAGGTCATGTGATGGGTGCATTTGAGTAGCTTCCCTGGGTTGGCGTAGACAAATCTTTGAAGTTTTAGATCTATGAGTGAGGTATTTTTTTAGAGAAAACAGAACAAACATACAATATTTTGGATCTTGATTTGAATTCCAAAGTCGCAGAGTCATGTTTTGAATCGAGCCGTCTCGTGACACAAACTTGAAATAAGCATCAGGGACATGATTCTCAATTCGGCTTGCTTGCACCCATGCACGAATCCACCCAATCACAAACCAAATACAAATTAGAAAGCAAAGGGGCGGTGTTCGTGGAAATTTCCAAAAATGTGACACTTGACACATCTTTGGTAATGACCGTTTATTTTCTTCTTCAAAATGACAGAATGCCAGAAGGAATAATTTCACAAGAACTTTAGTGTCATTACTAATTTAAACCAAGTAATGTGTAAGCTTTTGCACAATAATTTGGATGGTTACTTTCTGGATGGCTGCAAATGATCTACTCTACCTTTCAGTTTATATTTTTCCGTTATCAAAACTTACCTTAACTTCCATGTTTAGACACCTTATGTGAAAGTCAACTCTCAAGTTTGGGTTCGGGTTCAGTTTGCCAAAGAGTCACTGCTTTCTAGTGTGAATATTAAAGTTCCTTAATTTTACAAATTCAAAGTGTAACATCGTAAAATGCAACATGAAGTTGAGTTGTGTACGTGGAGAAACGCATTCATCTTGCCCATTTTGTCTTACCCAAATGTTTTTCAACAATTGTAAGTGGAAAAAATGGCGCAACCTGACGCCACTTCAGTGGTTGTGTACAAAGTCAAAGTATTTTCCAACAAAGTTGGAAATGTTTCTCAGTCTCAGATTCATGTTTATCATCATTTTGGCAATGAACGACCTTCATTGAGATGATACATGAAGAAAAAAGTGGTGTCAGGTTGCAAGATTCTTTCCCTTTAAGTTGTCAAAAAAACACTAATTAGATTACCAGTCCCCTTTGAAAGTGCTGTTTGGCAAAGTTTGTTCCATTGGCTGTATTGTGTAAGAAGGCTCCTTTTCTATTTATTGTTTTGATTTTTGTTCAGTACAGTAACTAGTCACCATGCCTCAGAGGTAAAACGACTTTAAATTTTCTTTAGACCAAACTTTGCTGAAGTTGCAAATTGCGACAACTTATTACCATAGGTTATAATATGATGCATGCCCTTTATGTATGTCAATACTACAATGTATGCCTCGAAGAGGTACAGTTAGTTTCTATAGTCTAGTATCAGACTTTGTGGAAATTCAAACAAATAGACCAATCCTGGCCTGCTATCACGTGAAGGCCCCCTTCAATTGTGTAAGCATTGTGCTAGCTATAGTTCAGATAATCTGTCACGGGGCAGTTGCTTTGTACAATAGCAGGTACAACTATTTCCTTAATGAATGGGGACTCACGAGCATACAGTGATCATGTGCCCAGATTCGTCTAGAGACATCTTTAACAAATATTAATACTAGATTTTCCTTCGAAGTAACTGTTCTATTTTTTTTATTTGAAGAACTTTTCAAAACTCTGAAATACTGAACAAGCTATAAGTTTGGAAGTAACATAATATGGCAAGGTTTAACATGCTAAATTACTTAACAAATGTACTTAAACACGGTTTACATTCGTTTTATTTTGAGAAATGTTTAGAAAGTTGTGTCACCAGTTGTGTTTTTATCCTATTCTGAGATGTTCAATTTAAAGGTCAAGGGTTTATTTTTAGGATCTGTGTTTTGTTTTATCAAACAAGAAGTTTGCAATAGAAGTACTTTACTTTCTTCCATAACTTGCTTTCATTTATGTCTGTCAATTTTTCCCGTTAATGTGATCATTTCCCTCAAAACTCAATGTTGTCCTATGTAAATGTTTTACTTTAATTTAGAACCTAGTACTAAAAAAACAAATTATGAGTAAACATCTTTTTGTTGTTAAAGTTCGATCATACAAAAATAAATACTGATTTGGTAAATTACAAGAAAAATATAGTTTGTTGATTTTACAAGGAAACTTTTCTTATAAATGAACTTTCATGCATAAAACTTTTCGTATAAAATAATACAAAACATAGGGAACGTTACATGCGAATAACTGAACACCAAAATAGATAATTTGTTTATATGTATTACAAAGTAAAGATTTTGCAAATCACTTTTGACAACCTGATTTTTTTGAGGATAAGATCAACAACAAAATATGAAACGTCTGAAAAAAATGAACTGAGAAATATGAAACACAGTTTCTAAGACAATCGTGTGAATGTTGACACTGAACAAGACCAGTTTGATCTTACAGAATGCATCCAAAGCTAATGTAAAATCAGACACCAACCTTCGCAACGAAATTTGGCGCAGCAGAAATACCTTCAGCCTTTGCAAATTTGCAGCGCAAATGCTTGCTGTGACAAAAAAATTGCATTTGCCTTAAGTATAAACTGGTCTATTAAGATTGGAAGAACGAAAACTATGAGCCATTGGATTCGCTTCAAAGATCTTGAACCCGAGCAGGCATTTTGCATTGACAAAAGTTAAACGCTGTCTCAAATTAAATTATGACAAGCGTTTAAACGGTGAAATGTCGTTCTTCCAAAAATTGAGACAATCCTTCCAAAGGCTTCCACTTTTTCACAGGATAAATTTACCTTCGACTTTTCCTGAGATATGCAACCACGGTATTAATACTAATACCTAGAAAAAAGCATTTGTGCATAATTACGTACATGTGGCTCACAAATTTCTGCTGAATAAAAGCCCAATAGCCAACAAAAGTTGTCAGTGCTGGCATGTTCAAGGGTAATTATCAGAATCAAAGCATTTATTCAAGTTTAACTTAAAAGAAGCAACAAAAATTTTTTTTTTTTGTAAATCAAGAGAACTACTGATCTTCATGCCTAAACTTTGTGAAAAACTTTTAGAAATTGCTACCACAACTTGAATGCTTACTTTAAAAAAACTCTTTTCTGAACAAGATTATTAAAATACAAACTGTAGGATTTTCCAACTTCAACACAAATTATTGTTCAGTTTTGCCCATATTTTTTGTTCATGCATGCATCTGGAAGTCACATCAATACAGTAATACAAAGACATCAACAGATAAAAACTAATAATTTAAGGCACAACTGATCCTGCACTGGTTAAAAATTTACCCAATTGTTCATGCAGAGAAACTTAATGATAATCTTAACTCACTGCAAACACAACGTGCCTCATAGCTATAGACCAGTCTCAGTATAAGCTTACTGTTCATTTACAGAGGCCTACAGTAATGGTGGAAACATTGTGCCAGCTATCGTTCAGAAAAACTCACTGAGTAATGGCGGAAACATTGTGCCAGCTATCATTCAGAAAACTCACTGAGTAATGGTGGAAACATTGCGCCAGCTTTTATTCAGAAAAACTCATTGAGTAATGGAGGAAACATTGTGCCAGCTATCATTCAGAAAAACTCACTGAGTAATGGAGGAAACATTGTGCCAGCTATCATTTAAAAATAACTCACTGAGTAAAGGTGGAAACATTGTGCCAGCTATCATTCGGAAAAACTCAATGAGTAATGGAGGAAACATTGTGCCAGCTATCATTTAAAAATAACTCACTGAGTAAAGGTAGAAACATTGTGCCAGCTATCGTTGTGAAAAACTCACTGAGTAATGGTGGAAACACTGTGCCAGCTATCGTTGTGAAAAGCTTACTGAGTAATGGTGGAAACATTGTGCCAACTATCATTGTGAAAAACTCACCGAGTACATATTTTGTACATTTACAGCTATGGTAGCACAAAAGTTTCACATATTAGAGGCCCTTTTGCATTTTCCAAAATCTCAAAGTGGACTGAGGTCGAAACGTGAGATTCTGGCTACTCCTTTAGACTAGCAAGAGTTCAACACAGTTCCTACACAGGTCCGGCGCTCTACATGGGTACAATCCAGCCCTGGACCCAATTTCTTTGCTCTGCTTACCGTTAGCGATATCTCCCTGCTTACAGTAGCAGAAAACTCTGTGCTTACGGTAAGCATATTTCACAGGTTAGCGAGGAATTTTGGCTTCTGCGCATGCGTACATCCCATAACTAAGGATTCTGTGCTTACAGGGTTAGCGCAGACTTATTTTCTGCTAGTGCTGTTAGCTGCAGAATGGTGATCGTAAGCACAGAATTTTGTGGTAAGCAGCGCCATGAAATTGGGCCCTAGTTGAGAGGCTTTACCTGGGTAGAAAGTGCAAAATCCACGGCTAACGTGTGAACACAACGGTGTATGTGTGAATGATATGCCTTGTCGATCCATGTTCAATTGAACCCGGTTCTGCTTACAATTCACTCTTTTTCACACTTCCGCCATGGGCATGCAGAGCCTCGATCTGGTAACTTTACACAATAGATGTAGCCGGTTCAGTGATTCCCGTGTCGGGGTTCAGATCACTGAACCGGCTATTTTCATTTAGTAAAGTGTAAAGTTGCCAGATCAAGGCTGTGCATGCCCAATGGCGGAGCGTGAAAAGACCAAATGAACCTGTCTTGATTTCAACACAGATAGGCCAGACCCTAGTGTGAAAAGACCTTATCGGTGTCCATAAGTGTACAGTTATTTTTCTGCCCGGACTGGTCTGTACAGCTAAGAATTTCAACTTGTTACAATTTGGACAAAGGGCAGACCCGCAAAGCTCCATATTCTTAGGCTCTGTCCTCGTGGGTCTCACAGGCAAAGTACTCCTTGAGGGGAGCCAGTAGGTGTTTGATAACGGGCACGCTCCATGCCTGGCCAATCAGCTTGTGTCGTGAGGAGCGGCTCATGTTGGCAATGTCCGTGTAGTGCTCTGGGAAGCCGAAAATCCTACCGAGTCAAACGGAGACAGAAGTCTCATACTTGTGATCGGATACAATAGGCTGACTTATAGCAGGATTATCCAGTACCTGGAAAACTCTAATCTCTTTGAGTTCTCATTTGATAAATTAGAATTCGCTAGTGACCTAGGTTCACCATTTCCAAAATACATTACCAGTTGAAATTTTGTAGATGTACATTGCTTGCAATTTGGTCCCTAATGACTTTTGCTGAGCGAAATACAATAAATATTATACAAAGGAAGCTCCGTGCCAAGTTTCATTTACATACGAGTCCGCTCAATGTTCAAAGTGCCAGTTTGAAAAAATTGTACCAGGGGTGTGAGTGACCACTGATAAAAATAGCTGAAAACAGTTGAAAAAGGTATAGAAAAGCTGAACTTTGGAAATCTCCTATACGTTTGTACACAGCAAGTGAGGGAAAAAAAGCTGAAATCCAAAACAGAAAAAGCTGAAGTCAGCTTTAAAGCTGAGATTTCACACCCCTGTTGTACAAAATCTATGGGATTCGGGATAGAACAAAAAACAAAAACAAGAAAAAAAAAACAAATCTGAACAAAAACAAAGGCTTTTCCGCTGCTAGCTATTGTATATGGACAAGTCACCGAGACATCACTAGTGCCTTTGGATAAGTAAAGTAGAGCTCACCTCTCCATCTCTGTACACCAGAGGGCGTCCTCCTGACCGTTCATCAGGACGGGGAGGACCTGTTCGTTCCTCTGCTTGATGGAGTTCAGCTTGGAGGTGACGGTGCGGACCTTGGAGAACTGGGAGGAACCGGATTCAAAGAGGAAACTCAAATATGCAGAGTGCAAAGTTGTTCTGTTGTGCTCTTCACCGAATTTTGCAGATGGGAATCAACTCGGATTTCCACATTCACGGTGGTCGCCATCTTTATTTCCATTTTGCATTTGGTCCACTTTGGCATTGCTTAACCCCCAAAGTTCCCACAAAAAATCAAAACCCTGCCCTTTACATCCACGACACTCGTTTTGGTTTTGAAATGTCGCTAACTACTTATGTACTGGTTCCATAACGTTACTACACAATCGCCAATAAAAAGACTGCTTCAATTAGCTGGGTAGCATAGCGCATTCGTAATGCTTTGCATTAAACGTACATGTACATGAAAGTACACGTACATGTAAAGTATATGTACATGTAAAGTCATGTATGTTGTACACTTTAATGCGTATGCGTAAATGGGGGGGGGGGTCTAAAAAGTCGACATTTCATGCGTGCGTACATTATGGACAGCCCCTTTCGGGTGGAACAGTGAATAATTGGTTAAATCAACAGAATTATTAAACTGGAACAAAAAGGGACCTAAATCATTGCAAAACTTCAGCAGGATGGTGTGGAAATATGACCGCCACCCTTCATACCTGCGCTTGTCGGTTGCAGTTGGGTTCCAGGCAGTCCTGCAGGCACAGTGCATTGTGGTCCGTGGCTACGTTGGGTCTACACAACAAAATAAGGGAAAATGAAGGCTTTTTGAGAGGAAACATAATTCGGTAACAAATGGATTTCTCAAATAAGAAAACTTGACAAATAAAATCACCTATGGTTGGCACAGTGCCAAAATGTAAACATCAGTTGCAGTGCCTGGCATACTAACCCAACGAAAATAATTGAGATGGCAAGCAGAGATAGGGTCAGAAATAAGGAACTCATATGAATTCCTTTGGGGAACTAACCCACCGGGCCGGTTTTTATGTGCAACCTCTATGAGAGAACGTGGCGAAAAAATCATTAAAAACGGGCCTTTTTTCACATCTGTCGCCACCACTTCATTATTCTACAGGGTATACCTTAGATCTCACTACAGTGTGACCCTAACAATATACGCTTTCAGAAAATGAAAGAAAAAGTGCATAAAACACTGAGTTTCACTCGCGTATTGATGTTAAACATTGCTTTTTAGTCAAAAATCTCCCTGTTTTGTGTGTAAACCACACGTTCAGCCAAGAACTGGTCCATTAACATCATCATAACGTTAAATAGCGCCACCTGGGAGCTTAGATCTCTCAAGTCATTTTTCTTCGTCTCGTCAGCTTTCCAACAATATAACCCTTATTGTGATTGGTTAAGGTTTAGGCTCGCGTGTATTCATTTACTAAAGAATTGTACATCTAAACTCCAATAAAATTTGCCGTTGCTCAATGGCTCAGCGCGTAGGGTCTGTTTATTGTACACGTGCTAGGCAGCGCTACTGTACGTACACAGAGCCCCGGGAGCTCTTATCTCTGTGTGTCCAAGGTCATCTGGCTGTGCGCTTTGGCCAGTTTACATGGGTTCCTTTTGACCACAAAGGATTTGATATGTAGAAGAAGGGGAGTAGAAGAGATTTACCGAGATAATCAAGAAAAAGATATGGAAATGGGCAGGCCACATTGCCAGATGACAAGATAATACGTGGACTATAAAGATTGGAAATTGGACACCAAGGACGTATAGGTGAAGTAGAGGGAGACAACAGCGACACTGGATGGACAAAATTCAGAACTACAGAGTGGTCCCAAAAAAGTTTCAAGATACATGTATTCCTAAATTACAGCGTCTTCATGGAATATGGTGGAATGGGTGCTGAAAATAACGCCTAAATTTAGAAATGGTGATGCATGGTTTAAAGAAAGATGGTCAAAAACCAGTTCGTCCACCCACAAGTCTATGAGATATGTTCAAAAAACTGCAAGAATGTAATTAGGTCTGCATTGAACACAGTTGTCCATGAAAAACGTGACTTTTTTTGTGAGAATGACCATCGGTTTTTAACTTGAGCTTTATTTTCAACGCACCATATAGGCCTACCACCAAGACTGTGTACTATAGGAATATTTCAAACCAATTTCAACACGTCTCCCCAATTTTGAGAAATCTGCCTCTGAAAAAGTGTCAACTTTTTTGGGACCATTCAAAAAGAAAAAGATGTCATTTAGTTCATTTCTTTTGATGAAATAACTACAAGTTCAGGCCTCTTGATCCCATGGCATTTGTTCGAGTGCATTGTACTCGTTCATTCGTCTTCTTGTGGTACAAACAGAGTGAACATTGTTTTACAGAAAGACGGTTGCGGGGCCAAAAAAAAAAAAAATGATGAAAAGTGATGCAATCTATAGGAAAAAATAGTTAAACAGTGACTTTGTCATATTTTAAGTTTTTATGTAATGAGACTACTCTATTTAAAACTGGTTTTACTTTAGTCAACAACATCCACACAAGAAAGTTACGATTTGATAAGGAATTTCCAAAGAGCTGTCATATAAACCCAGATTTAGTGGTAATTTTTTTCACAATCATTTGCAGAGTGTGAAGAGTTTTCACAGATCACAGCACAATTGAGTACAGTAACGCAGCTGATTATTAATTCAACAAAAAACAAGTTGGTACCTATTAGCCATAAACTATATCTGTGTTAGCAGGTTTTTATTCGTTGCCATGGATACTGACCTATTCATTCCTGGCAGGTTTCCCCAAAAGTAGCGTGCTCTGTGGGCTGGGGAAACATCCTTGGCATCGACTACCACTGGGTCACACTGACAGAAAAAAAGAAAATCAAGCTGGGATGTTAAATTGATCTAGCAGTTTTTATATGATGGTTGTGTGGACGTATATATTTTACTTTTAAATGCTCTACTTTTATTATTATTTCGTTTAGAACGCGTTTTGTAGCCCAATTGGCGCATTCCAGGCCGTAATCTGTAACCGCACTGAATCCTTCAAAATCGACTTTGCCAAAGTGGAGGAATTTGGAGGATTGAGGTTACATGTACATGGCAAAAGTGCGTTACTGATTTCATAGGATGCACTTTGTCAAGGTCTATTGGGCCGGACCTTGTGTTGTTTTTGCTCAGCCATGCATAAATATAGCCCTGGATTATGCTTAAAATCTTCCGCGTTCTGCTCCAGGATGTCACTGGCCAAGCCTCAACATAGTGACAGTCACTGCCGCAGGATTTTGCAGGATTCAGGCAGTGGTCACCCCTCCACGGACCATATTCAAGAAATAATGAGGAATTTGCAGGATTCAGGCTATATGCTATTTTTCCATATGAGACCAATTGGAGGATTTTGCAGGATTGAGGCTACATCCTAGCAAACAAGCCTAGGGAGTTAGGGTTAATTAAGGGTTACTCATATGTTCCCCTACCTGCAGGAATCTTGATATGTCCATTTTGTGCTTGTGCGGCATCCCGACGACATTCTCAAACAGCCAGAAGAAAGGGCGTTGGCTGTCTGCCTCAGGACGGACGGCGGTCAGCAGACGATAGAACTCAAAGAAGAGAACACCGGTTCCTTCTGATTTGAACAGATATCAATGGAAGCACAACAAGTCAAACAAACCTCCTGACGTCCCTAGCCTTTTGACAAGGCCATCATGACTCGGCCAGCATTGAGTATGAGCTCCGTGCACAAGTACCCCCTCAACGGCAAGAAAGGGAGAGTTGGAGGAGACCATCAGAAGAGGCATTCAAACGCATTGACGGCGACACCTGACTCTCACGCGAAGACGCTATGGCTTTGTGCGCATTCAGAATCAAATTTGTTGTGCGTACTTTGCGCGGAGTACGCACACGCGGTGTGTCCCATCCACGGGGCTCCCAATAGTGTAAAAGAGTGCCCTCTCTTGTTGGCGTACGGAGCCCATAGGTAAAGCCACAATGCTAACTGATCGGAGACTTACACAGGCCAGGTGACTTGTCACTAAAGCCTTTTGTAATTGGTAGAAAAATTATCTCAGCATTTAACTGAGCAGTAAAGGCAATGTTAACGCAACGAATACATAGGTAAAATGACTTCACTATAAGGCCTTTTGCACTTGGTAGAAAAATTATGTTAGCGTTCGACTTAGGGAATAACAGTGTGAGGACACAGTCTTCACTGTGTGATAATGACTGGGTTGGAGGATGGCCGCTGTTAATGGACCAAGCTGAAGGCGAGGTCCATTAACAGCGGCCATTTCCCAACCTGGTCATTATCAGGCAGTAAGGAGCGGGTACTCACACCGTTATTCCCATTAATAAATACCTCTTTATCAAAATAAACAGTTAAAATGCTCCAAATTTTATGACTTTTCTTTTGGTGATACTTTATAATGAACAATTTGTGGCATTGCATTTTATTTTTGTGGCATTTTTGTAGCAATCTGGGAAAAAAATTTCAATAATGTCAAAATAAACTTGTTTTTTGTTGTTGTCTTAATTGATAAATAATACACAGCAAACCACTTTCAAGTGGCTGAGATAAACCAAATCAGAAAATTAATCAATCGAGTCATATTTTTAGCTATAGCAAGTTCTTTGGCACCAGAGAACGGTAACTCACCAAACAGTCCCTTACGTGCCGGGTTGGCAATGGAGAGATCGTTGCATGGACTGCCCCCGATCAGCAAGTCAAATGGCCCCAGGGATTTGATCTGTTTCATTGGAGATACAATAGTACTACTGTAATTTTCGGAATATATATTTTCGGAATAACACCCAAGAATCTGCAGATTAAGATTTGAAGTCAGCGTATCAGCCGCACCGGCGTATAAGCCGCACCGGCCGCAGTGGTTTCAATTTCATAAGGCCTCCCAATTCTAAAGTGAAAAAGCTCTGGACCAGTTCCATTTACACTATGAAAGCTATAAAAAGGGCCACAAAAGATATATCAAAACATTTACAGTCGATACTCTTATAAAAAATATGGAAATTGACGACGATGAGAAATAAACACCGGGAATTGCTGCCGGCTGGCCCCCGGGCTTAAAAGTTAGCGCATATGGCCCGGCAGGATGCGCCGGCAAATGACAACATTTTTCTGCAGCACTTGGATCATAGTACAGTTTATTTCAAATCTCTATCGCCGTGTCATAAATGCAGCGTGCAATTTTTGAAGTCGCCCCGGAAATCTAAAGCATATCAATAGCATATTGGCTAACTTCAAGCATATCAGGATTTTGTTCACAGCAAATCGGCATGTGAGTAGAGCAAATGTAAACGGCAACCAACAAAAACATGACTGCCTGGCCTGGAGTGCCGCCTGCACAGAACGGGCCCGGGCTGAGTAATACAGGTTGATTCTTCAAGGGTATGATGTATGCTTTATACAGTCTTGTCTGTAAAGATAAGATATTATTTGTGTATAAAGTGACAAACTAGCCCTTGTCCTACCTCTTGCTCTGTGATGCCTCTGACGTCATTCAGTTGTTGGATGACGCCGTCGTGACGCACCGAGGAGACCTGCATGGCTTCCTCGCTGATCTCGGAGGCATAGTAACAGTCCACCTTGACACCTAGCTCCTTCAGGACCAACATGCCTGGAAGGGACAGGGAATAAATGATCACTAAAACAACACAAAGTACGACAGAATTCTTGGCTCCAATTTTATTTGAACCACAATAACTTTTTTCTCCTGATGTCGGGCAGGTTATTGGTTAATTGTAACACAACTCTGCCCACAGGTATAAGCAGAGTTAAAGAATATTTTCTGTTCTAAAAACTTTGGTGATTTTCACGATGTATCCTAAACTGAAACTGTGTGCACACAATGGTGCATGTATTTGTACTGTGCACATTAATGTTTTGCATCAGGTTGGGTTGACCAAGCCAAAATGCCGAATCCGAACCAAAACCGATCTGAACTCCCCAAATCCGACCTGATCCGACCAGAGAAAAATCGAGCAAAAACCGGCCTGAACCAACCTGAATAAAAACCCGAAAATCTGGCTTGGGCAACAGTGTATGCATTTTGTGCCTGAACTTACCCGCGTCACGTGAAAATCGTCATCTAAAAGAATCATACACTACGGTACGGTGAATTAGACTCATAACTTTACCTACTGGTGGGCCTACACGTTATAGTCTGTGTGCGACAGACCGCAAACCACATGCACATTCGTGCAGTGGGTTGACGTTGGTCGTACCATGCAAGAACACTAACTCTATTGTACTGAGTGAATTTTGGGTTTTGGGGGGGGGGGTTGTGCTTTATTTTGTTTTTTTTACAAGATGGCTTAACCGACCTGACCCGACCCTACCCAAAAATAGCAAACACAAAAACCAAACCAAACCGACCCAACTGAAATGATGGAAAAACTGACCCGACCCGACCCGAAGTCGGTTTCGGTCACGTTTGCACAACATTAGTGCACATACATCAATTGCAGCTATGAGCAATACCTGCGAAGACTATGATTAACGATAGTTCGACTAACTTCACTCAAACGTAGGAAAAAAAATATAAAAAAATTCACTTAATAGTTGCAGGGTTTGATAATCCCTACCTGTTCCAATGCCATCAAACAACGAGAGCACCCTGACGGGTTTGCGCTGATCCATTGCCACGGGGGGATAGACCCTGATTGGTGGGAAGTTCTGGCTGTGATCCTGCTGGAAAAAGAACAGCAGTTTCTGGGGCCAGTCTTCGCGTCGGGTCAGCAGGCCGGCGGTGGGCTCCGGGTTGCACATGTAGCACTTCCACTGGTCATCAGCGAGAATCTGTGGTGAATAGAGAGTAGAACCCATCGATTCGGTTCGTGAGCATAGAGGGCACTTTTTTACCGCTAATGATGACAGGAGCAGAGATGAAACTGGCCACTGGAAAAAATTGGAAGATACGCCGAACAAAAATCTGTGTCCGAAATTTGGGCCACGTGCATGATGTACATGATATACATGTACAATAAACTAAGCGCCCTTGAATTTCCAGACACGTCATGAAAAATGTTCAGTGTTTCCTTAATCAAATGAATTGATGTTAGTCTGAATTAATGAGACCAAAGACAAGTTCTTTTGGAACTTAAAGCAGGACTGTTCTTATCAGAACTAAAACTACTTAGCGAAACTTGATAATAAGCAGGACAAGTTCTTTTCAGAACTAAATATCTACTGAGCGACAGTAGTTATAACCACATGGTGTTACCGCAAACTGAAACAATACCGATACTCCACCATGCAAAGCCTCAAATCTCATAATGTTAGAGTAGCTAACTCGTCAGTAAACAAGTTCACTTCTGTTCTTACTTCAGAAATTCAAGGAAAAACTCCAGGCAAGGTCCAACAAGTGCACCATTCAAATCAAACAGCTTCACTAACGTATTAACGTATTGACATTATTGTCTGTTTCTTCCAACAACCGTCAGTGAAATTTGTCTTCTATGATCTCTTTACCATCTCAAACATCATCTTCGTGATTGTTAGCCCTAACAGTCCTGAATCCTCCAATTTTAATACGATTTTGCATACCCCCTAGGGAATTAGGGTTAAAGTATTGCATTTTGTACAACTAAATCTAAAACCTCTGAACATCGCCCGACCTTTTGGATTTCACTGAAGTCGAACATGCAACATGAAGGTTTGTACGTAGTTTCAGATCATAGGTCATAGGTTAATGCTCAAACTTATTCCCAGCCGTAAACTATTTCAATCCGGGTTAATGTATGTGCGTCTACCATACAATCTGTGCACTGACGACTCAGTGACCAGTATAGAACACATAAAAACTGCGCTAGCAAGACAGATGCCGCTGTGCTGTTTTCGACAAATATGTTTAATACAATTTCAAAACTCAGACTTTGCGGAGAAAAACTTGTCAGAAAAATCTAAAATTTGGAAATAAATTTGAAAAAGTCAGATTTCAGATTATAATCGGGAAAGTTTCATCTCTGGTGAACAGTAGAGGGCGCTCTTGGACCGCTTATGATGACAGGAGGCAGCAATTAAACTCACTGTTTGGACTTCGTCAGGCCCCACCAGACACTCAATACAGTCATGGCAGAAGGAGCGATAGCATTCTGGCTGATCACATAGGATGATGTCGCTTCCCTCCGCACAGATGCAGCAGAAACACTGGTACGATAAACAGTTATCAAAAGCTCTCAGAAAGATGACGTGAAGTTTGCTTTCAACTATAAGCTGTGATAATATTTGTATTTCATTTTTTTTTTCAGAAAGGGTTGGGGGAGGGGACGCCATATCATGTTATCTGTTTTAACATTTTGCACATTATAATACTCAACATCATCCTTATTGAAAGATAAGAAACTAACAATTCATTATGCGTGCTTCACTGAGAATCATAGATTTCATTTGCCAAGATATCCGGTTGAGTCTTTAGTTTTAACAACAGCGAAACAGTTTAAGTCTAAAGATGTTTTTCTGGCACATGTCACTGGAAATGGACATGAACACTAATCAAATTTGGATAAAAACCTAGCACAAGGTATATTTGTTTGTTTGAAATAAAACCTCCTTAGAAATATGTGTAATTGTACTATTTTCTGAACTATTCAATATTTGCATGGCAAGAGGGGGGGGGGGGGTTGTGGATGCTAATATATTCAACTACTGCCTACCTGGTAGCCGTCTTCATCAAACACGTAGGCCATCTCTGCATATTCAATCTGCAAGAACAGTGAGGAATGGGATGGTTACCAATGCAAGAGTGGGTCTAGCAATGTCCAGACTATAAAGCTGTAATTGTAAATACTGATGACACAACTTAGTTGTTGTTACATCCTAGCTTTATGACCGAGAACTCACCCTGCAGACTTCACACAGACCCCCAATAAAGAATGGATGCTGAGCCGTCAATTTGGAGCTCCCACAGCCAATGCAGATATCTAAAATTTATCAAAACGTATTTTTTTTAATCATTATCCTATGGAGAGCAGGTACTTAGTATACAAATATTGGCTGCTTTGAGCAGTGTAGTAAAATTCGCTTCCTGAGGTGATTCATTGTGCGTTCTATTTTTCTCGAGACGAAGCCGAGGGAAAATAGAATGTTCCATGGATCACCGAGGGAGGCTAGTTTTACAACACCACGAGATAAAGCAGTCAATATTTGTTTTCTCCTCTCCCACAGATTCTGCTTAATTTTAAGCGATAACTGAATAATTTAATCTAACACAATTAAAATGTATTTCTATTTGAATATGAAATTGGTTGAAAATTTAATGGGGCCTTTTCCAAATTACCCCTTCACGAAATGTTTGAACCCAGCTCTGTAGCGGTAGCACTTGGGAACAATGCACGCAACACACAATGCGCACGCCCATATGCATTTGCACTCAATACCGGTTGCTATACGTATATCCCCCACTTTTTAAAGTGTGGGGGGGGGGGGAATATCATATCATTTGTCCGCCCACTTTTTTCGTCCCCGAATAAAAATTGAAGCATTTTATTTGATTCAATATTTTATTTGATTCTTAAGCTCAAAATAGCTGATTCAATGACTCCAAACTCAAAAATGATGTTAAAATGATGATCTTTTACTCAAAAAAATTTGGTTAAAGTGGTCAGAAACACAGAGCATCTAGAATCCAAAGTTTTTCGGGGTCATTGCAGGCGCGGATCCAGGGGTGGGCCGCGGGGGCACGTGCCCCCCGTCAAATTAAGTACACAAAAAAATAAAATGAATAAAACAGGGGGGGGGAGATGGGGAGGTGAGAGAAATGGAGGGAAGGAGGAGGGCAACCTTCTAACAAAAATACTGGCGCCGATATTAAACATCAGCGGCCTGCAAACATTGTGTACTGGCCGTATGACACAGGGAACTCGAGAAGCTTCGAAATAAACCGCGATCCCTGCCACCGTACGTACTCCATACGTAACCCTGCATAGTATATCGGTTTATGAAATGCGATTCATATGAGCGTGCGTACCGGTACGAAAAACACGCACGTTGAGCGCGACATACACGTTGTACGCTGCTCTTTGTACCACACTATTGGTCTTCGACGCTTTAAGGAGTCCAAAACATGTCCGTTTCCGTAGAAAATTTCCATTGAAAATCTTATCTTATTGATAAACTGAAAATTTGAACTTGATACAAAACATTAGAAAGCCTGATCATGCAAAAGTTTACAAACTAAGTCTATACAATTCCGTTACAAAAATAAAATGCACGAAAACAATTATGCAGACGAAAATGGTTATCAAGTGAAAAACAGAAGAAACTTAAAAGGCTTGTTAAAGCATGAGTATATATTAAACCAATGAGAAAAATCCTTATTTAACTTAAAACATTTTGCACAAATAACTCAGGGAAAGAGGGGCCAGGAATCGCCTCAGATTGCACCACAGAGCATCTAATTATCAAAAAAAAATTCACGGGGCCCTTAAGCGGGCCCTGGACCCCACGCCGAAAGACATTTGCGCTCCGCATTATTAGTCCTCGGGGCAGATCTCCCTAGCCCTACGCATCCTTAAAACAGTTTACAAACTAAGCCTATCCAATTCCTTTTCAAAAATAAAATGCAAGAAGCTGATTATGCAGTCGAAAATACTTGGCTATCAAGTGAAGAACAGAAGAAACTTAACTAGGCTTGTATTAAGAAATACATGAGTACAATTTTAAACTAATGAACAAAAAATTTAAAAAACACATGGTGTTACCGCAAACCGAAGCCAATATGGAAATTTTTTTTAATAATCTTCACAACATTTTGCTGAAATTGGGCCAGGAATCGCCTCAGATTGCACCACAAAGCATCTATAGAATCAAAATTTTCCCGGGGCCCTTCAGTGGGCCCCGAACCCCACGCCGTAAGACACTGCTCCGCATTCGCATTAGTCCTTGGAGCAAATGCCCCAGCGCATCGCCCATTGCAACAGTTTTCTAAGTCAATACAATTCCTTTTTTTAATACAATGCTTGAAATTATGCAGACGAAAATACATGGTTTGCAACTTTGAAGTACACAGTAGCTTAAAATTTGTAAAAACAAGAGTATATTTTAACAAAAAAATCCTTATAAGCTTAACAACTTTTGCTCAAATAATTCAGGAGGAAAGGGGCCAGGAATCGCCTCAGCATGCACCACAGAGCATCTATGATACCAATTTTCCCGGGGCCCTTAAGCGGGCCCCGGACCCCACGCCGTAAGGGCTTCGCGCTTCGCGCTCGCTACATTAGTCCTCAGAGCAAATGCTCTAAAGGTGTGCCCCCCGTCGAAAGAAATCCTGGATCCGCGCCTGCATTAGGTGGGCCCAGAATCCCACGCCGTAAGGGCTTTGTGCTCGCATTACTTCTGATTAAGGTATGTCCCCCCCCCACTTTTGAGAAGTGATTGACGCCCTTGATAGTACTTTGGTTGCTATGGGTATTGGGTAGGCCTATATAGTACAATGGCCATACCATGTGACTAGCTCTCGGCCAATCAAGATACAGACAACATACAGGGTGGGTGAGGTGTTACAATACAAAAGAACACCTTAATATTTTCAAGGATTTAGAAAATTCAGAACAAAGTTGTGTGGGTTTACGGGTATAATTGATAATCTAGAACAATGATATAAAATGAATATTTTGCTCGAAGACAATCATAAAATGTTTAATTAAAAAACAATTACAACTTCTCGCCAACCTTCAATGCATTTGATCCCATTACGAACTTCCGGAATGACAACGTCTGTGGGAACAAATTTACAGTGTTCAGAACAATAACAATGAAAAAATGTTGAAATGTTAATCACATTTCATAAAACGGGTGTGAGCTGACCGCTGATCAACTTAATGCCCTGCAGCTGGTTTTTTTTACAAAACAAGTGCATATTTTATGTCATGCCTTTATGCAACAAATTTGATAGGCAACTCCACAATAAAATTATCATGATTGATTATGCAACGATTTTTTACATTTTCAACTGAAATAGTTACAGTTTTTTTATGGCTGTTTGAGCATGATTTTTACATTCAATAGTTGAATAATCACCTGTTTCTGAAAATAGATTTGTCCGAATTTTGTTGGAAGTGTAGGGTATGTTACGTTTTTTTCGCAAGAACACATATGCCTATAGGACCCACATTGCGACGTGGATATGTGCGTGAATGTCACTAAAATATGCATTGGCAAAATACAACTACTAGCTTGCAGTACGCGTCGCTAATACAATTGATTTTGGTGTCTCTGGTAACGTGAAGAAAGGGAGGTAAAACCTTCAAAATGCAAAATGTTAAAAAGACTGATAATGACATTTTATCAGTGGTCAAATACACTTATGTCATAATCAATAGGCTTGAGAAGATTATCTCATTAAACAGATTACTTTTCAACATTGTTCAAGTTCTTTTCCGTGTACACGAATGAAAACACAAAGCTTCCAGTATGCGTTGCTGTACACATTTAGCAAAATGCTTAAATCAACCTTAAAGGTGGAGTAGACCATTTGCAGCAATCAAAAAAGTAACCGACCAAGTTACTGTTAAAAAGCTGACTTGGTTTAAAGATAGTAATGGCCTTAAAACTCCCTGTGAAATGATTCCTTCTGACACAGTGTCATTTTGAAGAAAACAATAAAAGAAGGTCATTTCCAAAGATGTGTCAAGTGACACATTTTTGGAAATTTCTTTTTGTAGTAGGTTTATAATTGGGCAAATCGGTGAATAGGTGTAGGCGTTGACACGACCGACACGTGTGCACGGCTGCTATTATTCATCGGTTCAGTGCATGATATCACGTAGCTACTATCGGCCCGAATGCTGATTTTGGGATTGCGTCATGACTGGGCACAATTTGAAATATGACTCCACAATTTTCAAACTTAAATCGATATCCAGAATATTATGTTTTCTCGAAATATACACCATTCACAGAGCTGAAACTTCATCGGGTTAATTGTTCAGCACCCATCTTCAGATTTTGAGCACTTTTGTTGCTTCAAAAACAAAAAAAATTGCACAAATGACAAATGGTCCATTCTACCTTTAATATACATGTCAATAGTCTAAATATTTTTTTACCTCTTATATCCTTCCAGGTACCAGACGACTTGGATGAGGAGCGGTTGGTCCTCTTGGTGGGCGTGGACAACGCAGGGCTTGGGGGCGGGGAGGCTGGCCTTGGTGGTGGCTGCTGCTCTCCTGTCATGATGCAACAAAAACAACCAAATTTAAGGAACAAAAACCAGTGAAAATTATTTTATTTCAGGAAAAAAACCTAAGAAACTAGTAATCAGAGTGATCCAACATTTGTTGAATGGGCTTGATAAAACCTGGCCAAGAAAAGTCAGAAAAATTGAGAAAACTTAAAGCCAAGTCAACGTGTACTGCCAAGTGAAAAAAATGTTTTTCAATCTTTCTTGATAGCTGTTGGACAACATTTGAGTATACAGTAGTTAAAAAATTACGTACGTGAAGTTCTAAAACCCAAGATCAAAATTTGAATCCAGAGAAAAAAGCAAATATTTCATTATCTTAAGCCATACGATCCTCCCTGTTAAACTTTAAAGAGGTTGTGGAATGCTCGAAGACATTTCCGTCATTGTTCGGGTATATGTAGCCTAAGGTGTGATGAAATAAAAACGACTATTGTTTCTGTCATAAAACGAGTACGAAAGGTACTTTTGAGAGCTATTTCTCAAGTCCTGTCATGCCTGTTTCGACCCGACCCGATGCAGAGTAGCATAAACGAGTCCTGTTTATTACGTCACGATTTACTGTGTTTTGTTTGCTGCCCCCATTGACGACTTTTACACAAATTGCACGTTCGGGTCAAAACAGGACCTGAAAAATAGCTCTCAAAAGTACCCTTTGTACTCATTTCATGACAGAAACAATAGTCGTTTTTATTTCACCACACCTTAGGCTACATATACCCAAAAAATGACGGAAATGTCTTCGAGCATTCCACAACCTCTTTAATCACCAAACATTTATAAGGCATATCCTGTCACTATCTGCCTAGCATTACGATGTATGGTTTTTGCAGGACTTTTCCCTTGAAATACCAGCTTTCAATGACTTATTGCAAAATGACTTTCCGTGATAGTTTTGAATTCCCGGATATTCCAGGATTTTCCATGCCTATGGGAACCCTAATTAATAAATAAATTGTGAGGCGTTTTGGCAAAATGAGACGAAACTGGGCACAGGTCATATTGGAGAAAAATGCCAAAACCAATGGGGTGATTTTTTTTTCTCCAATTTTCAGATATTTGTAACCATTGGTATGTGTACCACACATATTTTAAATGAATAATATAAATAATCATGGAATACAACATTTTTAAGGAAAAACAACTGGCATCTTTCATTTTCACGTTTGCAAAACTCAAAACATTTAAGGCCTTTTTCTCAGTATTTTACTTGTTCTGACATGTCGATTAATTCGAATATTAAATAACCACAACTTGTCAATTGAATGCCCAATTAAGTAAAACCATAGAGCAAGGACCCAAGGAGTCAGAACTCTTGGGCGATTTACATTTTGACCATTAACATACCAATCCCTCGGGAATGTCTACAGCTACAGCACTGTGACCGCAAGCCTCGACCATTCAAAGCGTGAATGCCAGCGGCCTTTGAACACGATGATCGTCGCCGCCTTTTTAGTTGGTAACCAACAACCTCCCTATATGCTGCATAATAAGTCATGTCACGCCGCTGCTCTTTTTTGAAAAATATATTTTACGACAAGATAGGTTTTTACAACTGCGCAGTTGTTAGATGTGAGTCATGAACTCAAGTTAGCAATGTGCAGTTGTTGGTGCTTAAAAGCGTTATCTGTCCCTGTAATTTGGAGATAAATTGGATATCTTTCAGATAAGTTTTCATGTATTTTCAGACATTTTAATTGGCAATATATCATTGATGAAATGTGTTTTTTTGGAAAATTTCACAAGTTTTCACACTAAAGGTACAGAGCATTTTGTTCTTCATGAAATGATTGTTCCAGTGATGTTGACCACAATTATATACAGTATCATCCAACTGCGAACAAACACTTCAAAATCATTCATTTTTAGCAATGTATGACAACTGCGCATGCGTATTTACCATGGTACTGTCTACGAAGCCATGCAAACTCCTTTTTTGGCATTAGTGAGCGCGGATCTCTATTGTGTCGAGATTAGTGTAGTGAGCAACTGAGCAAGCTTGCGCCAGGTGCTTTCTATTGTAGCTTTCGAGCGCGGCGACCATCATTTTACTTTTGAAGTCTTGGAGTACGAACTCCTTGGGTCCTTGCTCTATGGTAAAACAAACAGTATTATAAGTGTAAGTTTATTCTCTTTTCTAATACCTGCAAACCCTAATTTCAAACCTCTGCCCATTTTTGTCTCATTTTGCCAGAACGCCTCACAATTAATTGACAGTATTTATGGTCAGTCGTGCAGCAAACCTTCATCTGGCATGATAGCATCCTTGCCGCCGGGTTCGAATCCGTCCTTGGCCCATCCGATCATGTCGTTGCACAGCTCGTAGAATTTCTGCCAGGCTGGGTCCGAGCGCCGGCTACGCTTGGGAACCTCGGTCTTATACTGGGTCGCATCACTAGAGTAGGTCTTGCCTGCACGTGTTGACGCAATCTTTATTGGGGGGGGGGGGACCAAAATTGAACAGGATTTGAAGGTTTGCATGGTCAGGTCAGGAATAAAACAAAGTCGGCGGGAACGGCAAACGACACTTGATCATTCTGGATTTTGTCATTATAAGTAAAAAAATAGAGTAAAATCTGTCACGAGCCAATGAGACCATCAAATGATTGAGAGTTTTTCTACTCCCCCTGTATGGGATGCCAGTCCATCGCAGGTTACTCCCCAGCTAATACCAGAGTGACGAGGCAAGTGGGGGTGAAGCGGCTTGCCCGAGGACACAACATATATAGACTACATCGGGTCCATTGTGTAGACCAGTTGCATGAAAAAACTCCCAGTGAAAACACTCCCACCTCTACTAGGCAAGGAGGTGGTCTCAATGCAGACATTTTTTTTTCAACTATTTCAGAATGGCTGTTCTGAATCAATTGAGTAGAATTGTAACAGAATTGTAATAAGCTTGAATTGTCTTATAATCAAACACATAATTTCTGCACCGCAACCGCTCAATGACCTTACCAAAAGAGCTAGGAAGACCGCTCGCCTGTAGAGGGCAGTGTGCAGAAATGTGGAGTGCGAGAAGTGGGCGGAGAATTGGAAAAAGGGGGTCACCTGACTGAGATTCAGCTGATGAAGAGAGAAAAAACATAAAACCTGATAAATTTGTGCATGAACTTTTATGAAGTATGAATAAAGGGCTAAAAAATCAAAATACCTTAGTTATTTCGTATTTCACTTGAAATAGTCCAGCGGATATGTGACAAAATATCGACGAATTGTGCACTTTTGCATAAAAGCATGAAACTTGGCAGAGATGTTCATATTCATGCCAGAAAATGTTTTAGATGTGGAGCCATCGCAAATTTACCTTTTTAGGGGCGTGGCATCCATTTAAAAAAAAGGGGGCAGGACTTGTCGTGCCCGCAGTGAAATAAGCTTTTGATCGGCGCAGAAAAATACTTACCTTTTAAGACTGAAAATGTTTGGAGGTTTGTTTTTTTTTGACAAAGTTTGAAAAAAAGTTTTCACACAGGCATTTAAAAGGGTGAGGGTTAACAACAATCTTCTTAAAAATTATGGAAATTTGCAAAAACGACTCAAAAGTCCACTTCAATTCCCAGGTATTTTAATGCATATAGCAATCTATCTTTGCTTACAAGTTCAAGACTGCCATAAATGCATGAAATATACGTGTTGGAATTTTTTAAACGATGGTTTTGACTTTCAAAAGCTCCCCTTTTTAACAAAGCATATTGCATAATAAGAAAAGTCTAGAAGTTCGGTGATAAACAATTTAAGCACACCTTTGAAAACTTGTCGTCTCCGTACCACTTTACCCAGCATGCATCGCTGGGCGCAGCATCCCGGCCAGATGCGTGGTGGTGCACCACCGTGCCGGGCCACCAGTTGAAGCCTTTCATCTTGCCCCAGATCAGCTCACCGTAGCGGAACTTGTCTTGAAGAACAGGAGGCGGGCGTGGGGTTGAAACCTTCAAGTTAGTCACAGAAAATAAAAGATCAAGTCCAACAGAAGTTAATCACAACAAAAGTACATAACGACTTCTTTTACGAGTTCAGTCACAAGTAACAGGGGATTAACAACAGGGCTCTCTCTCACGACCAAGCCTACATCTGGGTACTGCAAAGTCAGCGTCGCCATTGTAGTAGGCAAAGATCGTATAACTCCGTGAAGCAGGTAGCAGACAAGCCAAATTTAGCTGTGATGGATGGCAAAAACTGTTAGAAAAACGCACAGCCAACACCCAGTGCTGGGTCGGCACGACTATGACATCTGTATGAGCTCCGTGCGCCAACGAAAGAGGGCGCCCTTTTACCTAGCAACGACGTCCCATGGGCGGGACATTTAGCTGGTTGACGCGCACCGTTCCTTGTACTTTGGGTGTGACGCACGTACACCAGGGGATTTGTACACGCAGTGGTGCGGCCGCGCGTCGCGGCAAAATTGCAGTCAGGCAAGATGGCGTTGTTTGGTCACCCTCAACTGTACTCTGTTTGCCGGTGAGGGGGTACTTGTGAACGGAGCGGATACACGGCACAAGTAGTGACCATTATGCCATTTGATAAAAAATTTGCAGGTATTTATGTGGAAATACGCCCTTCTATCTAGTTTACAGCGAATGGCAAAAAACAGTAACAGGGAAAAGAGTTTGAAAGGTATGAAAATAAAATTTTAAAAATTCTAATTTTAAAAAATAAACTTCCATCTTACATAGGTTGTTATTGGTTTGCTCAATTCCTCTTCTTCACTTGACTTTTGTGCATGATCAGAGCCTTCATATAACTTCATCTTCTTTGACGGGGGAGGCTACAAGACAAACAGACTGGAATTAAGTCTAAATATCAGTCAGCTGCAAAATCACATTGCTTGCTGAGTGTATAAATATAACTCAGAGAGTTAAAGCAGTGTTTTCCATCCACTGGGCTGTCAAACGTGGTAAAAAAACTCCCTCTCTTGTTTGCGCATCAAGCCTATCGGGGCGGAGTGACATCATCCAATGAAAACATCTGTTCATTTGCACACAGGTTTTCATCGGTTGCTATGTGTTACCAGTCAGCACTCCAGACTCAAGAACCATTGAGTTTCAAGAGCATAGGTCTGGGAACTAGATAAGCCAATGTAAAAAATACCCGTATGTCTGCACCCACCCATTCATAAATGAAGTAAACTGTATTTCGTTGAAAAACTAACCTTCCAAACATCTCTGAATGGCGATTTGGGTGCCAGGTACGACTTATCACTGTCAGCTTTTGTAGGGCTGTGAATAATGTTCTTCGCAGGAGACTGCAGAACAAAACGTTAAGTTTTAAAAAAAAAATTACAAAAATTGTATAATCAGTTAAAACTGAATTTAATTATATCTGAACAGAAATTAAACAATTGGGTAGCCTTTCCACAGATTCACACACATTGATTCAGTTTGTGTTAATAAGGCCGAATCATACTCGGCGTGAAAGTGAATGCGAATGCGAATTTGTGACGTCAGGGGCAGTTTTCGCACTGCTAATTCATAAAAGTTGAACACATTTCAACTCCAGTGATTTTCACAGCGTTACTGTCATTTATTGTCAACAAGAAAGTGGCATCCGACGATAAACGGGAAATAAACGACAACGGGAATTATCGTCAGGCAGCCAATAATTTGAAATTGTCAAAGTAATAATTCAAAAGTAAACATGAGCCGATTACTTCAATCGATGTCTCATTAAAAAGGGAATGACTTTTGTATTGCTAGTAAAATAGAAATTTAGAAAAGAAATCGATTTTTTTGGGATGAAACTCGAAAATAGCATGGGTTTTATAATTGGCTCGTCCATCAGGGGTATTATACCTGCCATCTTTTTTTCTCTGTCTCTGGTTTCTTGGAGGTCTTGGGAGATTCGCCGGCCTGAAACTTGGTGACGGTTGCCGGTTTCTGCCGCAGACTTTCTTCCCAACCACTCTGACCTCTCATCTGACCCTGAGAAAAGAAAATGGAAGTGAACTTTTTTTTCTGAAATAGCTGGGAACCTGCTATTGAAAAGTAGAAAGTGAACCAGCCCTTCTGATTTGAAAATCACAGGTGTGTGGAAAAAAGCACACCTGGATTTTTTTAGGCGTGTGATTTTTCTAGGCGTGTGATTTTCTAGGTGAGTTTTTTTTAGGTGTGTGATTCTATGGTCCAAGTTGGGATATTATTTCATAATATTCATCTTGGTTTATAATAAAGCCATTTTCTCTTCACTGACGTAATTTATTTTTCACAAATTATGAAGTATAATTATGCCGTAAATGTATGCCGAGGTGTGCGGTACTGAGGATTCAGGCGTGCGATTATTTGCACTTCTCAGGAAGCTTTTAGGCATGTGATGGCGTGGGGGTGTGATCGCACGCCTCAAAACAGAAGGACTGGTGAACGCCTTTTGGGGTTTGGCAAAAATTCTTGACATTGTCTCAAAACTCAATTTTTTGCGAAAAAACATAATGTGTTGAATTTTTAGTTATAATTTGTGTATCATAATTCTATGTTGATGATTTAACACAATTTCTTAAAAAAAAATTAAGTGTCATTTTAGAAAATTCTGATGTTTTCATTGTTTTCAATAAAATGCACGTCCTAGGTACCCTGAAATATTAGCAGCTGTAAAATGCATAATGGAAACTACAAAATTAAAAATCTATGCGTAACTACTGAAAAAAAAAGTGCAAACCTTTAGTGAATCATTCCGCTTTCTTTTTCTGGCACCTTTTTGATCACTTGCAGAATCAACTTGTTTAGCTGTGAAAAAAAGAGATTATGTCATCGTAACTTTCATAGTGTTTTGTTTCACATAAAAAAAAGGAAAACTGGTCAGGTCAAAATTTTTATTTAACCTTGCAACTTCAGGGGATTCCATTCCATTTTTTGAGGGACACTTGAAAAATTAATTGCACTGATTCACTGTGTCCCAACAACATAAAAGAAAATGTTTTCGTTAAGAATTTTTTTTTTCTCAAACAACATCTCTGTCATCATAAAACATTGATTTTTTGTTGCATAGTATGATACAGTTCTGAAGCCGGCTTCGACTCCATGGGTGCGTGCGCGTTCCTTCACTAACCCCTGGCCGTGAGGAATACGTAAACGACGCTGACTGGCTATTCAGAGCGTACTGCGCGCGTATTTGGAAGGCTGCATGCCCTATATGCGCTTGTATAATCTCCTGCATGTCACGTACGAACCGTTTTTTTTTAGACTGCGCGATGCCTGTACGACATGGAGGCCAGAAGCCTAGTTTTTCGCAAAAAAAGACACCCCTGTATCTTGTAAACCATTGCTCTATAATGCGACATCAAAATTTCATCTTTGAAAGGATCGATTCAAAACCAAAAAAATTCCAAAATTGAAAGCACTACGTGGTGCGTTTAACACATCAACGCAGTCCTTATTTAAATCTCCCAAATAGTGGCACATTTAAATTACACGATTCCAGGGGTTAAGACCGTGCAAGGCATGATGGGAACCAACATGGTGCAGCAAGATTGTACCCATGGAAACAAGATTTTTCTGAGGCATTCGTGATCCTCTCAACCTGAAAGAATAAATAATACAAATTCATTTCAAAATATCAGAAGTAAGACTTACCTAACTTAACTGGAGAGAAGAGGAGTTGATGCTCCTGTTTAACCCCATCTTTCCTTTGTTCGGGAAAATTGGCATTGCCTTCTTGGTTTGACCATCGGTGCTTCTTTTCTGCAGCAGTTCTGATCTTCTTGGGGACCACCACTGGTTCCTCCTGCGGATGAGAGTAGAGCTTCTCATCTTTTACAGGAGTCTCCATGGCAACGCTTTGATCCATCCTCTTGGTCTGACCATTCAAGCTGTTCTCCGTCTTGATGTCTGTCTTAACGGATGAACGTTTCTCTGCTGGGAGCTGTGGTGCCAGCCCAGTGCTTGTCACTGCCCCTGTATTCACAGTAGTCAGGCTCCTGATCCTGGGATCTACAAGTTGATCCTTCTTGGTTGCCGTCGCGACAGGTCTGCCTGAGGGGCTGCGCCTTTGTCTGGGACTAATTTTCTCAGTCTGTTCTGCTTCTTGTGGAGTCTCGCGGTTCTTTGTTTTCCAGTTCCCAACTGGGAAATTTGTCGGGGATGTGAATACGTATCCGCGGCCATCCCAAGATCTGCTTCTGGTAGTAGGGGCACTTTTGTTTGCTATCTCAACTTGTTTTTCCTTGCCTGTAGGCTGGCGGAGCAGACCCAGGACTGGGATAATGGGAGAGTTGACATAAGGAGGCTGATTCTCCGTGGGTAGGTTGCCATGAAGGCGAGAGAGCCCTGGAAGGTAGCTGCCGATGGGAGAGGTGCTGTCATCATCTTCCACAGACTCATCAATGACTGAGTCATCGTTGTCATTCTCAGGCTTACAATCTAGATCCTCATGCTTGGAGGAGAATCCACCAGGCGTCCATTCTTGAGTCCCCGTGCTCACGTCCCGCTGACTTGTTGTCGGATGTAGAGGGCCATCTGTTTCCTTCCAGGACGACTTTCCTTTGTCATCGTCTTCCAACAGAGGGATGTCCTCAATTGCAGAAACCACCGACAAGTCCCACAGATCCTCGTCGCGTGGATCTTGGGATTCTCTGCCTCTCAGACAGACATCATCATCACTGCTTGCATCACCCTCCACTCTCTTCGCTATCTCCCCAACATCAACCATGGCTTGTGTTTCATCTTGACTTCCAATCTCAGGAAAGCAATCTACTTTGGTTGTTAGAGTACTTGGACTGCAATCTACTGGCTCTTCCAATCTGTGAACCTCAACAGAAACACGGCGACTGAAAGAAGCAGAATCTAACCTCTGATCACTGGCAAGTGTAAAGCTGAATGGCTGTGCATCAGCTAACCGGCTTCTCTTGCCTCCATACTCAACAGCTGCACTTTGGCTTAGATTTGGAAAGCATTTCCTTGCAGTCTGTCGAAATCTTATCACCCTCTTGGAGGCAACAGCTCTTTCCTGAGAAGGGCCTCCTTGCATCAGCGCTGTTGAGCTACCTTCCGCACTATCCGAGACAGATTCTTTTACTTCTGATTCCGAGGTGCTGCTGGGCTGTGATGTTGTCACAGTATCCCTGCTGTCAACCTTATAGTTTCCAGAGACACTGCTTGAGGAGGTGAATCTTTGACGGGTTACTCGTCTTCTTTGCTGAGGAGAGAAGGCTCTTCTGTTTCTGGTGCGACCTCTCAGCCCAAGAGCCGATTGTCCAGTCACTCCTGAAATTTGTGATGACGACAGGACTCCATCTTGGTCGTCTTCGAATTGGTCATGAGATTCACTTGCTGTCGTCATTGTGGATTCTGCAACGGCATTCAGAGCTTGTATTTTCTGAATGTCACAACCTGCCTCGCCAACAGGAAGGTCAAGTTCTGTTCCGTCAACATTTCCTGAAGGATTGCTTTTCAGGGAGCTTTTCCTCTGTGGCCTGGATGTAATTGCCTTTTGTTCCGAAGAGGGTTTATCCTCAACAGCTCTTGAAGACTCGGGGGCATCTGAAGTAGCAGTTTCAGCATTACCTCTTGGGAGAGCATCTACAGACCTCTGTGTTGATTGAGCTCCAAGGCTGCCATCTGTTGTGGTATCATCTCTTTTGCCTTCATCATTCCTCTTACGGATGCCTCTAGAACGTTTTGTTCTAGTAGAGATAAAAGCACCCTTGTCTGGATTGTCCTGAATTGTGGAAGCTGCCTTACTTTCAGCATCTGCCTGAAGTCTCCCTCCTTGCTTCTTCTTCGAGGCTTCTCCCGTACCTTCTGTTGTGGAAGAATCACTCCTAGAGGGGATAAATGCATCCTCTTCTCGGTCCATTACGGCAGGGATGTCTTGGTCTGTGGAAGCTTCCTTCCTCTCCCCATCTGCCTGAAAGTGCCCTTCTTCTTCCTCGTTCTTAGAGGTTTCTCCTGTCAGTTCTGTCGAGGATGAAATATCCCTGGCATATATCCATCTGCTTTGGCATCTTTTCCTTGTCATCAATCCACTACTAGACCCTTCCTCCCTGCTCTTGCTCCCATGTGCCAGTGGAGCATAACGCTTGCGTCTTGGTATTTCCTTGGTGACGGTTTCTTGAAGACGGCCTTCATCCTCAGCAGCATTTCTTGTCTCAGAGTCGGAGGGCTTCTCCTGTTTTGATGATCCGTTGCCTGCTTTTTGCGGCTGTTGTGATCTTCCCTGGGCCGCAGTTGATTGGTCTTGTCTCTTCTTTTCAAGATTCATCTGATGTGAAGAAAATGGATCCTCACAGTGTAATGAAAGAAACTTTTAGCTATAAGCATGCATGCAGCAACAATAGAACAAAAGTCTGTTATTGGGGAATCAGGCTGGCGTAGCGGTACTTTCCTCGCCTTCCACCGCTGTGACCCAGGTTCAAATCACGCCCGGGCCAATATGTGGATTGGGTTTTCAGTCTCTACCTGATTCCGTGGATTTTCCCCAAAATATTCTTCTGGGCTTTTCCTCCCACCTCTAAAACTGTAAGTTCTTCTCATTGTCTTCTCTCTACAGGTTTCGTCAGGCTTTCCGGCTACAGTGCCTAGGGCACTTTTGAGGAATTCTTGGTTTCATTACCAGAAAGAAATAAAATAAAATAATAAAATAATGTTATTACAGAAGATAACCGTACCTTTAACTCAGAGAGGAATGTCTTTCCATAAATCACTTCGATGTAACGATCCAAGTTCCTTCTCTTGGGTGCATTCCACCTGTGGTACTCTCTCAAAAGGCTCTGTTATAAACAACAAAATAAACAATACAAATCAATCACAATTTACAATTAGGCCCCCCCCCAAAAAAAAATGGTTTAATTGTTGCCCTCACATAAAAAATATCAGAAGGGTCGGTCGGTCGAAGAATTTTTTTGAAAGGGGGGGGTTTCTTATTGAAGAATACATGGTACGAATGACTGGACATAGCGACTGAAATATCCAACAAAACACAACCGGTGTGCCTGGTATTGTACTTGTTGAATAAATTTGTTTTTAAATGCCATTTAAACATATGTTTGCAACACAACTGAACACAAGGGCGGATCCAGGGGGGGGGGGGCCAAAGGGGGCCATGGCCCCCCCCCAAAAACGAAACCAACTTTTTTTTTATATTTTTTTTATGTGACATTGCAATAAAGGCAGGCAATGAGTACACCACCATCTTTTCCTCAAAAAAACATTGGTTAAAGTGGTCAGAAATTGCCTCATCGCACCACACAGCATCTAGAATCCCCCCCAAAATTTGGGGGACCAAATTTTTTTTGGGCCACCCCCCAAAAAATTGTGCTCTGGATCCGCCCTTGACTGAACAGTTGCTTCATTCCTAACATCGCCATCATAGACACCTCGTAGCTGTCCAATTTTCTTGGCTATCCTCACCGCACATGTGCACAAGCGGCACAACGTGCCGTCGAGCTTATTGTACAAAGTGAATAGTGAGTACCAACTCACCATATTGTTAAAAAGTGATTTCTGGAAGATTGATTTTCGTCGTTGATTGAATCATGATATTTCCTTTTTTAATTTAATTATTTAACTTTTCATTCGACGTCTCCTATTTAATTGAAGCTTACGTGATCATTTTGGCTAATATTTTGTAAAGGATTCCATTCGGTTACCAGTTCCTATCTACCAACACGACTCATACACGAAACGTTTTAAGCATAGGTTAAAATACGTGTACTGCATGCACGCACCAACTCAGTATACTGTGATGCGATACCATAAGGCCAACAAAAAAAAGTCTCCGGTTTCTGTTAAGGAGCTTGCCCAAAAAGTGGTGCGGTGACGCGGCTTTTTTTTTTTTCCCACCTGATTTTTTTGCTTCAAATGTCGGCTGATGACTGCAAATGGTGCCCGACTAAACTTAGTGCAAATATATGGGAGTCCAGAGAGGCCACATAAAGCTTATTCTCGACCATAACCCAATCTAAAAACACGTTAAAATTGTGCAGCAGCAGGATTCCAGTCAAACCAGTGAGTTTGGCGGTTTTGAGACATCATCTTTCATTGAAAAAAAACCTTTTTCATTTTGCCGACGCGCATGGCTACGGCGACGCGCGCCCATACCAGAAACCGGTGACTTTTTTTTTTGGCCCAAATGTACAGTGCATATATATATGCACGATTATTTTGCACGAGGTTTATGCCCCAGGTCTTGACAACCATGCGTCATCCGTTACACGAACGCGGCAAAATTAACATTTTTGTAACGAAATGCAGAATAATTGGCAACTAAGGGTGTTTCACAAAAAGTAAAATTGTTGAACCAAATCGTTTGAAATTTAAAGATTTTGAATTGTTTTGACTTTTTGACCTAAAGATATTTATGAATGGGAAGAAATGTGTGCTTGGCTCGGGCCATTATCCGCGCACGTGTCCAGGCCGAGAATTTTCGTTTCCCAAACTACATCCGCATACATGGTTGTTTAGCGCCCTCTACGATACTTTTTGATACGTACACAGGTATATAATTATTTTTTCCCCCACATTTTAGCGAGCAGTGCGACAGCTCAGTCGATACAGGATCGTGATGTTGAGGGTTCGAATCACGGTTTTGTACCCGAAATATTTGTCTTTTCTAACCTGAGGCTTCTAAGGATTTTTTTTAAAAGGGAAATAAAGTCCCAATTTCATAACGTTCAAATTCAGTTTTTCCCTTCTAATTTTATATTCTCTTCTCATGTTTTTAGAAAAGTAAAGTTTAAAATGCTATAGCGTTCACCCATACGTGGATGTCGTTTGGGAGAAAAAAATAGTACTGGCCAAGCACATATTTATTTTCTCAGTATAAAACCCACCTGTTTTGAATAGAAAGGCATCTTTCTGGGGTTGGAAATGTGGTCCTTTCAAAAGTGACTACCTTGTCAAATACAGTTACAAAATCTGCAAATGAAAGAAGCGAAAAGGTAAAAATAAATATTTTGGTAATTTTGCATTAAGCAGACGTAGGGCCGACACTTTAATATCAGATTTTGACTTTCACTACAGTAATGTATTTACTTTTGTGCTTTTTAAAGGTAAATACGATCAGTTGGTTTTGCTAAAGTTTTTTAGTTCGAAACAAAAAAACTTGCTCAAAATCTTCAGAAGTGTGCATAACTAACTTGTTGAAAATTCAGTTCAGTGGATACTATACATTTTGGAAAAAAAACGGAGAGAACGTATGCACAACTTTTTAGGTCTCGTAACTGGATTCCATTGCTAATTAATGCGCGTAAAAACTGTACCCACGGGCACACTTTTTTAAACTACCTTTAAAGGGAATATACATATTTGCTTTTGCTGTAATTTTCAGAAATGGATGGAATTGGGGGGTTGGAAATATATAGCAAATATAGTTACACTGACTTTTTTGAGGTTTTGGGTTCGAAAATGCTATAAAAACCAAGAAAAACAATCATTTTCCTGTAGTCTGGTTCCCTGACTCCATTTAAGAAGAAACAGAGCAGTTTACATATATTGGGGAATTGTAAGGTCAGGGAACCAGTCTAGCTGGCTTGTACCCGTTCATAGGTGTCTTATCGATTGCAAACAAGTGCGATGGTCAACTGGGGCCAGTATTTGAAAAAAAGCCAGTTTTTTCCAACGCTGATCAGCCGATCAGCGTTGGATATTGATACAAAAATACCACTTTTTTGAAAATGACAGTATACCAGGTGCCATGATTTTACAGGATGCTTTACACTGTCATTCACAAACAGTCCAGCAAGGTATTTCAAAATGATTTGGTAGTTTTATTTTTTGATGTTTGCTAATGTTGTATTTTCCCTTTAATGATTGTTGTCTTCTAAATAATACCACTTCAGGGGAATAGTTTCACACTTGGTACCTGTCCTTTCTTCACTTTGAGCAAGGATTTTCTCGTTAAATCGGTAGGCACATTTCCGGGTACTTGCAAATGTTCCCAAGTGCCTTTAAATTCCATCATTCTACATATTGCTTTGGGACGAGCCAGCTGCACCTCGGCTGGCTCAGTGGTCAAGTGGTTCAGATACGAGTAACTTTAGTGGACTCCGCCTACCACAATTAGAAGCTTTTAAAGTGGAAAGATTGTGGGTAACACCATGTGGAAAGTAATCTCTTCTTGGAACGTAGAACTCGACATTTTCGGACAGTGTGCTTCGTCTGTCCTTAGGACTCACCCTCCCGAGGACGGACAGAGCACACTTTCCGAAACGTCGAGTTCTACACTCAACCTTCCCAGAACAGATTACTTTCCACATGGTGTTACCCGCAATCTTCCTACTATATCTCATCCGCCATGCAAAGCTTCAAGTCATATTGAAGCTTTTACTGCGGTGGTGTCACGCTCACGCACGTGTTCGTAAAGACGAGGCCCGCGCGCATATTGGTATTCCTATTGGTCGAAGAAGCGCAGACTGCTTATGTACTACCTGAGCGTGACTCACGAGCCTTGGGCAACCGCAGAAAATGGCTGCCACAATTGTCCCACAATTGGATGTGTTCCAGGGTCTTCATCAAGCCCAGATTGAGACTTAAGTGGGGGAGACAAAATTTGTGGATTGCGGCCGTCATGCCCGTGTCTAGCAACATGTGCAGTTTTTAGATTTTGTCCCGTGAACAAGATAGCACATGGTATTTACCGTGAAAGTGGTTAACGCTTGGTTAACATTTCATAATCATTATTAAATTAGTCTAGACTTACACCCCCTCCCGTCATGTCATCAGTCTCCAACCCCCCCACCCCGCCCCGCCCACCCAACAGGCCCCGCAATGCAAATGTTTGGGCCTGGAAAAACTATGCAAACTAACTGGAA
This sequence comes from Patiria pectinifera, assembly GCA_029964075.1. Lineage (NCBI taxonomy): Eukaryota > Metazoa > Echinodermata > Asteroidea > Valvatida > Asterinidae > Patiria > Patiria pectinifera. Next base: position 18,545,340 of record CM057146.1, read on the forward strand.
CTCGCCTTCTCCAAAAACTCTTCGTAAACTTGAGGCTCAGAATTTAGCTTCTTTAGAAGTTTGGTTACGAGTTTTCCACATGTTACTGTTTCTAAATCTAAACTACGCGGTACGCGCTGCACGCAAAATGTAAGCAGAAAACACGTGCTTCCTTGATTTGATTCGTGATCGTCTGTTAATGTTATATAGCGCCCTCAACCATTAATTGTAACCCAGGGCTTTTCAGAAACTGCGGCATTCTTCTCATACGGCTTTATCTCTAACATGAGAATAAAATAAGAAGCATTTAATTCCGAAACTAAATGTAAATAATGTTGACAAAAATTTAGTATTAATACAAATGTTATATTCCCAAAAAATGACGTTGTATCAAGTACAAAACCAGAGTCCCAAAAATCTCCGAAGCTGAAGATTTCAAGCCGAGATTTCAAAAAAGTAAGAATATTCGCTTTAATAAATAGTCTGGTGCACTGCGGCTACCGTGCGTTCTGCAAATGTGTCATTTGGAACACCTGACCATATTGTTTACAATAAACTGAGGGGTTTTCCCACAGCGGACGACGTAAGGTGGTATTTTGAAGCGGAAATAGCTACTTACATTTGTCTATTAGGTGTTCGATTTTGAGAGGCAATGTCCAGAAGATGTTTGAGATGAGTACAGGGTGGCGTTTGGCTGTTTTTCTGGTGCTGTTTTTGGTGTGGAGTGGTTTCTCTGGGGACTTGGATCCGCAGGACCAAACGAACCCGCATCGAGATCCATCGAAATGTGAAGGTAGGCCGGAGATTTCTTGCATATTTTTATGACTGCTCCCATTCTTATACCATGAGGTGGAGCTCCGTAAAAAATTAATCTCTACCCTCATTGATAGACATTGGAAAACATGGCATATGTTTGAAAAAGTATTTATGATCAAGTTGAGTAGGCCTATTTCCAATCGATATTTTCATACTAATATTTTACTGTATGATTTGCCTGAAACTGTTGGATGGATCACATCTAGTCCGAATAACTTGGACCCAACGTATTATCGCCTTTTTAACATTCGGACTATTGCCAGACCATGTCCGAATGTTAAAAAAAGCGATAAATTGGGTCCAAGTTACTCGGACTAGATCACATCTTGGAGGAATAAGATTAAGAACACAAGAACATTTTGTTGCATATTTATCATGTTTATAAATTGTTATTTTAACGTTGAAGTGGATGGCGATATTTGTCAGATTTTTCAATGATTGAATGGGATCCGAGGTCTGCTATTCATGCCATTGTAGTCTCGGACCTGCTGTCATGTTCTAGACTCGTGGCGCGGCGTGCAACGGCATCCACCACTGCCAAGATTTAGGAGACGGTCAAGTGATCAATTTTTCACAAAAATAGTGAAGATGAACGATGAACAAATTCCACCTGTCATCTGGAAGATATTCGGACGCAAATCTAAAACTTTCATTCTCATGGCCTAAATTATTTCGAGTGACTTGGACCCAACTTATCGCCTTTTTAACATTCGGACATGGTCTGGTGATAGTAGGGTCCAAGCTAATCCGTATATGCCGAGCAACACAATTTTGTCCTTGACCCAAAAACCCAACATTGCCCAACAAAAATCCTCAAAATTGCCTACAAATTACAAGATATGCCACCCAAGGCACAAGTAGACATCGGTGATTTAGATGGTTGTACTGAAGTTTACTTACGATCCGGATGAAAAGTGAAATTTCCCGTTCAATTCCGAGAGCTCCCCTCGCGATCGTGAACACGTTAAATTTCCGACTCGTGTTAACGTTTGAACGGTGCGATGTGGTCTTTATGCCCAGCGTACACTCAATGGTCCCCGTATCCCAGGTGCGATTCCGTTACCGAGCGCGCGCGATGCATCGATTATGATAATGAGTAGACTGGATCACGTTTGTGAACACAAGTACATTTCGAACGATAATAGGGAGTCGGGAACTAGCGCAGCTTTAATGGGCGGAAACCAGTTCAAGCTACATGTAGTTCCCGACTCCAACCATCTAAATCATCGATGTCTACTTGCACCTCAGGTGGCGTATCTAGTAATTTGTAGGCAATTTTGAAGGTGAAATCTGACGTTTTTGTTGGGCAATGTTGCTCGGCATACACGGATTAGCTTGGACCCCACTACCGCCAGACCATGTCCGAATGTTAAACAGGCGATAAGTTGGGTCCAAATTACTCCGACTAGGCCTAAATGTTATACGTTCTGGTGTGTTTTTACAGCGCTGTAACAATAGTAAATGAAAATAGGGTTACGGCTGATTTGTTTTAAAGGGAAATAAAGTATGAGATTGTTGCACCAGTAGGTCGGATTCCCATCTCTTTAATTGAACACAAATTCACATCAAAAATGTTAGCGCAGAACCAGAGGAAGATTCCTTTAAATGATGAATCTTCGTCTGGTTCCATGCTTTCAATGTTTGTGAGTGGAATTTAATATCCAGAGCTTGAAAAAATATTGAAAGGGAAAAATCTCTGAACAGTGAACAGACATGTACATGTACTTTAAAACTTATTTAATTTGGAATTAAAAAAAAAAAATTACTTGGAAGATGTACATTCATAGTAAAGTTTACATCGTACCTGTCGTTTATTTATTCAGTTTTAATATTACATTCTTTAGTAAATGTTATCATTTTACATATTTTTTCCCCCTGTAGTTTGCAAGTTTGTGGCCCAGGAATTGCAAGAAACAATGAAAGAAACAGGCAAGAAAAAAGAAGTTCTCCGGATAGGCCATCAATTTGACAAGCAGAAGAAGGAAATCAAGTACCACAAATCGTAAGTTTTTGGAATTTATAAAATAGATTTGTGTCTTAGGCCAAAAAAAAAAAAGTCTCCGGTTTCTGGTATGCGCGCATGTCGCCGTGGCCATGCGCGTCGGCAAAATGAAAAAGTTTTTTTTTTCAATGAAAGATGATGTCTCATAAACCGCCAAACTCACTGGTTTGACTGGAATCTTGCTGCTGCACAATTTAAACGTGTTTTTAGATTGGGTTATGGTCGAGAATAAGCTTTATGTGGCCTCTCTGGACTCCCGTATATTTGCACTAAGTTTAGTCGGGCACCATTTGCAGTCATCGGTCATTTGAAGTAAAAAAATCAGGTATAAAAAAAAAAAAGCCGCGTCGCCGCACCACTTTTTGGGCAAGCTCCATACCAGAAACCAGAGACTTTTTTTTTGTGGCCTTATCCTCAAGCAGAATAAAAATCAAATGTATGTCTTCACCAGGTTCCTTTTTGCAAATCCCTTTTGTGTTGATCCCAGCAGAAGTGTGTTTATTTAGTAAATTTTTTATTGGTTTTTATCCCCCAGGTTTTAGCCAAGAGAGGGGGATATTGTGATAGTGTATTCCGTCTGTCCATATGTTCCATTTTGGTTAGGTTAACTGTTTAGTGCTGTCATATGAAAAGTCAGACTTCAATCTCAACCAAACTTGGTGACAATAATCTTTGGGTAGGGGGACTTCAGATGACTTGAGACATTTGAGGTCAAAGGTCATCTAGGGGTCAAATGAGGTCATTGTTGTTTTCGGTTTGTTAAACTGAAAAGTGCTGTCATGTGAAAAGTCAGACTTCACTCCCAACCAAACGTGGTGGCAGTAATCTTTGGGTAGGGGGACTATCGGTTGGAATTTTATCTTGGTATTCCTCCAGAAAAAAAAATGATGAGAAACCATTTGGAGATGGGTAAAAATGAATTTTACTTAACGACCTTTCACATCCTGCATTTTCATTCCTTGGACTCCTTGTTCGTCCACGTTTGTTTTCACATGATGTACTTGCATGAGAACGAAAGTGTATTATGACGCAAACATTTACCTACCTACAACCGATGGGTTCTACATTTAGTCGAGATGGCTTGAACGCAGCAGTCACTTATCAGCAGTCACTTTAGATTTTCTTTGTAAATGCTAATGAGTCCTTCAAGTCATTCAAGTATACCGGTGGATGGCTAAATTGAACGATGCAAAGTGCGTATTTGCATCATTTAATTTAGCCATCTACATTGTATAAGAGTGTGAACAACTGCAGTTTTTTTCCTTCAGATTTTTTTTGCCAACCAACCGACTCTACTTCAGAGGCTAAAAAAATATGAGGACCTTAGAATTGGTTTTTTTTTTTTCTGGTATCACCAAAACACATCGCCAAGAGCCACTTAAGGTGGAGATCATAAAAAAAAAAAAAAAAAGGAAAAGAAACCAAGAACTGAAGTGTTCACATTTCATTTGAATTGTGAAAAACACATACTTTGTATATGTGTAGATAGAAGAGAAAAAAACTGTTCAGCCCTCCTATGCAAACATACACCCTTTGCAAAGTTGTCCTTTCAGTCAAAATCAATCAAGTGACTGTTTTCAACAGTTGAAGAGCTCCCAGCCTAAAACAGGATTGACTGGCTGTGACTGTTTATGTACGGTATCTTGATACAGCTATGCTTTGACTGTAGCTGATTGATAAGGCAGCTGTGCCTACCACTTGCCTGCTTTTGTCTGTTGACTGAATTTGACAAATCACAGTGTTTGATAGAAACTTATATGATCTGACTGTTAGTGACTAGCCTGTCTAAAAGGCATGGCAGGGGAAGAGGATCGATTTGTTTTGACTGTCTGTGACTGTTCAGACAGCAGGAGGCTTAACTAATGTGAACAATGCACACACTGGTTGACCTCACCGATCTTATTTGTGCATGTACGTTTAAATTGGAAATTGTACATAATGAATGTGAATGAATAACGCAACGTTTTTTACGTTGCATTGAAATGGACCCCAAACTGTGGAACATTAGTTACTAAGACAATTGAATTAGAAACATTTTACTTGAAGCTGTAAATTTTTCAATAAAAATTGTATAAAAGAATGTGTGGGCAGCAAATTTTTTTCACTTTTTGCCGATGATTCAAAGTAGGGTTTGTGTGTAATTCTGCATGACAGTACTTGTTTTTTACCTTGAAAATGCAAAATGTATAATATCAAACCAAGCGCAATTGTCCAGGATAATCCAGTCTTAGAGTGGGAGGAACATTCCCAAGTGGCCAGCTTGACATTTAGAAAATGATCTTCTCACGCATGTATCGTCTTCTGGAGTAAGCGCCCTGAACAAAATTACAGAGAAATGCAGCTGTGTCAATACATATGTAGAACCCGAAAGTAAAAGGTCACACACGAGCTTCCGGAACCCTCGCGCGGCCCGCCTATGGGCATTTTACACTACATGTAGGTTGCTCTTTTTCTTGCTGTAATTTTTGACGGAATGATTTTTAACTGTAATCACCCCAAGAAACATTTCATGTTGGAATTTGTATCTTGGTATACCTCCAAAAAAATTATGAGAAATCACTTGGAGATGGATAAAAGCGAATTTTCCTCACGACCTTTCACATCCAGCATTTCTGTTCCTAGTCTCATTGTTCGTTCTCGTTTGTTTTCACATCAGGACTTGAGTGAGAACGAAACTGTACGACGCGAAGATTTACCTACCTACAGCCGATGATTTCTAGATTAAAGTTGGGCTGGCTTGAATGCAGTCCTTATCAGTGGTCATTTTAGATTTTTTTGTTAAAAAAAATGCTAACGAGTCGTTTAAGTTTATTAAACAAATTGTATTAAAAGACATTTTAGTCTCCTATTTAAGTTTCAGTTTTCAGCCAATGACTGCCACAAAATTATTCCATAAATTTTCATCTTTGTGTACATGTACGAGTACACCGAGTTCCACTAGTATGTACATGTATTTTAGATTTTTACAAGTGAGAGGTCAATTTTTGGCACGATACATTTAAATTAATTGTTTACGTCAGGTGATTTTTCAGTTTCCATAAATTGAGATGCTAGTAAAAAAATTACCTTTTTTGGGCCTTTTTCGAGGTACCAAATTTTTTTGCACTTTTTCCTATTCAAGAGTTCCGGAAGTGGCCACCAGGTGTGAACGTTCAGGCTGTATGGATATTAACCTCAAGACCAATTGTGTCTATAAAATTCTTGTGTTTGTTCTTTTAAAGTTAAGAAGCACTTGGCTCTAAATGTATTGTGATAAGTTTGTGTTCACAAATGACTTTTACTGATGTTTACTGGCTTAATCTCAGCCTGTTGTATTTGTGTGTTTTTTATAGGTAATTGGTAAAAATTTTATACTTATCATATATTTTTTGAGATGTTTCTAAATTAGGCCCCCCCAAAAAAAATAGTTCTGCTTCCGATTACATGGCATTTGTAGGTAGGGATTTTTTTTGCCATTTGTTTTGTGTGTAGGGCCTACGATCATATGGAGGTGTCTGCATGAAGTAACTTAGGGTAAAAGTAGTCCCACTTACTGGGTCGCTAGAACTCCTTTTTTGACATTTGGGATGTTTGTCTGTCGTACTAGCGTCCCACTAAGGAAGTGTACGTCAGACCAACATCCCAAATGTCAAAAAAGGAGTTCTAGCGCCCCAGGTGGGACTAGGGTAAAAGGTAGTAATTGATGGTTTCGTTTTTATTCCCCCTCATTTTCCCCCAAAAAAATTAGGGTAGGGGCTGTCAAAATAGGGTAGGTACCGGTACCGGTAGGGTAACCGGAAGCAGAACTATTATTTTTTTTTTGCCTTAGTTTCTTTGTGAATTACGTGCACAATAGAGTTTTTTAAATTCAAAAACAATGTGCTAAGTACTGCTGTTTGTAGTTTCAGTTTATAATATTGTCCCAAATGTGCAAAAGAAAATTTACAAGATATGGGTAGAGGTTTCTGTTTCTGGTGTCTTTTAGTTGTTAATCACTTCCATAATGACAATTGGGACCGGATCCTAACATATTGTATGCACTGCAATTGTATGTAAGAAGTCTGTACTTTTTTCCCTGTTTTGTTCATATCAGAGAGCTTCGTCTGATTGAAGCTTTGGATGATGTCTGTGAGAGAATCCTGCAATACAACATACATGCTGAAAGAGCTTCCTCACGGAGGTAGGTTAGCTGGAAATAAATGCTCCCCCACCATCCCCCATCCTCACCTCCCCCACCCTCCCCACCATCCCAACACCCCCTCCCCCTGCCATCCCCACCCTGGGGGCATTGGAAATATCTGTCAACTTCTGCAGCCGATTTCAAGAAACTTTTTGCAATGGCGTATATTCCACTTGCGCCACAATTTGTTGCGCAAGCTGCCCAACAATTCCCGCTGTGCAACATTTCAGTTACGGCAATTTCACAAAAGTCCACGCGTTGCACAGCAAATTATAGCGTAACCTGCGCAATCATTTTAGGTGGCGTAAATTGTGGCGTAGCGACTGAAAATGACCTAGTTTCCAAGCACATCGTGATTGTCATGGATCCTGTTATTGCACAACTTATCAAGACACTGACAGCTTAATTGTGTTTGAAGTAAATGAATTGCTATTCTACCTGTGAAAGAGATTTTAGAGTTGCCGCACGATTCCGAAGAAAGTCGGACAGATACATTTTCAAAATGGCAGGCGGAGGTGATCCAAAACTGTTTCATGAATGTAAAAAAATCAATCTCCTTTATTTAGGAAACACAAGCTTTTGTCTCTTACGAATATTAATGTCTTTCAACAAGATTTTTTTATGTATAAATTTGTAAATGACCAACTTCCTGAATCGTTACACAACTTTTTTCAATTTAAAGGTATAGTCCATCATTTGTAATTGGTGCATTTTGTTAATTTGAAGCAACAAAAGTGCTCAAGATCTAAAGAAGGGTGCTGAACAACTAGCCTGATGAAGTTTCAGCTCAGCTTTAGCTGTATACTTCGAGAAAAACAACATTCTAGGATCTTGATTTCAAATCAAAAGTTGCTGAATCATGTTTTGAATTGCGCCTGAACTCAGCGCCCGAGACACGTTCTCACTGAGCCGATTGCAGCTACGCGACGTCGCGCACTGATCCGACGAATTATAGCAACCGTGGTGCATGTGTGTTGTGCCAATGCTTCCGCGCACTTTGCCGAATAACAAAATGAACTACATGTACTAATGTGAATTTCCTACGGTGCTTCTTAAGACGCACCGTTGGAAAGGCCTTCTTTTGTTGATTTCTTCAAAATGACAGCTTGCCAGAAAGAATAATTTCACAGGGAGTTTAGTCCCCTTACTATCTTTCAACCAAGTGTGTTTTTCAACAATTTTCAACAATAATTACGCCAGTTACTTTTTGGATAGCTGCAAATGATGGACTCTGGCTTTAATAGATCCATACATGATTATAATGTTAGGTCCTCATCCAAATTACATACCGCAAGTCAGAACAACTCTTTCTCAACATACCATTTCTTTCTCTGGACCAAAAAACTGGAACTATCTTTCACCGTCTATAACTAATTGCCCTTCAAGAATACATTCAAATATAAACTAAAAACATTCCTACTCAATTCTCAAAATACCTGATTTATTATTAAGTTGGCTTAGCCGCTATTGATATGTTATTTATTATCGTGTTTACTTTGTTTAACCATTATAATAATTACCCTGGATTGGACATTTGGGAGACATCCCCATAGACTTGTGCACAAAATTTGTCAAACTTAAATGTGCCCTAACCCAATATTCCCTTGTCCTTTTCCCATGAATTTCGATATGTTTACTAATTAGACCACAAGCAACAAATATAACCTATAATTGTGACAAAAATGTGTGCCTCTAAAGGGGGGCTGTGACATTAGGAAGACATGAAAATGTCTCCCTAATGACTGATGTCTTACATCGTGCAAAGAAATTACGATAACGTGTCTCCTTAGTGGTACCTTTACATGTATATTTAACTATTGTTATTATTTCTAAATTCTATAATTAGAGTTGTTTGTCTTGTTTTGTCTTGTATTGTTGGGCGCATCCACCACAAGCTTCGGCTTTTTGAGATGAAGCCTCCACAGAGTGGAATAGATGTTTTTATTGCATTGAATTGAATACACAAACAGCCATTGTAAATATGCTGTCATTAGTCTTGTCCCAGATGTTTGGATTAAATTTAAGCCTAATCGTCTGATTTTCCCCTTTTTTGCTTTTATTTTTTATCATTCCTTAAGTCCATCGTAAGTACATATTTTTGCTTGAGATTAAAACCAGATGTTGCCCACATTGCATGTACTTGTGATTTTTGAACAGATAATGTGTCTGGTTAGTGTGTAGTTTGTTTTGTTCTAATTAAGATCACATTTTAGACAATGATTTGATCATAATGAATGTAATTTAGGGAGCTAAATATCCTAGTAGAAGTGGCTCTTCAACATCATTATCAGGGTTTTGTTTTTCCTAAAACAAATTTGTTATTTATGTGTTTTCTATAAACGGAAAACACTCCTTTTTTTATTTGCAGTTTTCAATGCATGTTAATTTGGATTGCTTTTGAGCCCGTAACGCACAAAATGATATAATTTTATGCTTGAATTTTTGTCAGGCTGCAAATAATTTTAAATTTTAAAGTAAATATTCAACAACTAAACTTCGGCAGATTGCTTGGTACTTATTCCAAAGTGAATATCTTTTATAGTGCTAGAAAAAGAGCCATTTAACATGTTTAAAACAACATCTGGGTGTTTTTTTTTTGAAAGAAATTCAAATAGCAAAGAAAGAACTTTACTATTGAGATTCTCTGGGGGAATGGTACAGTGATGCACAATGTAATCCCCAGTGACACTGTATTAGTTTTGAAATGATTGTTACAAATTGCTACAAATGTACAGTATTTCCCGATCCCACAACTGTCTTAGTATCTGCATTTGACACAAAACCATGTTGTACATGTGTGTACGCATACATTTCCTAAAGGGGCATGCAAATTTACGTCTTTTGCCCATAGCAAATTGGTTCTTGTTTTCATTTCTCTTGTTTTTTGGAATTGTGCCGTACGTGAACGTGCCTCATCACCAGCACCGTAGATGTACCGAGTCAGTGACCGTGCTTGATGTTTTCCCCTCCCTCCAACACCTGACGTTTTCCAAGGTTCTGTCCTCGAGATAATTGACTATATATGCTTGATGTTTCAGCATCCTCCCCCGTGTCTTGTGTTTTCCAAGGTTCTATCTGTGATATAATTGATAATCTATGGAAGTGAACGGTGTTGTCATGCAAGCAAATTATGATTTAGCCACACTGTATAATGCAGTGATTATTTTTCTTTGTAGGGCAGCGCTTGACTTGCACTGTGAATTTTGATTATTTAAAGGGGAATTACGGCCTGAAATCCCCAAAAATCTTTAGTTTTGGATTGTATACTTACCGGGATATTGTGTTAATCAAAGGTCTGGTTGAAAGGAAATTAACCTAATGTCTTGCTGTTTTTCAAGAAAAGACCAAAAAATCTGGTGACTGACATTTTGTGGCATATGCACACGTATAGTATACATTTATTGTACTGTCACGTTGTGTGTGTTTCACATTATACACACATCACCAAAACACAAACCTTATTTCTCGCTGATCTGCAGAATGCGATGCACTGTGTACAGGATTCACAACTAGCACCCAACAGCTCGAGTTTTTCAGAGTCAAAATTTTGACCCCCGAAATTCGTTCTCGCATGGTTCTCGCAAGAAATAACACAAAAATGCCCAGTTTTTAAAAGATGGTTGTGTGGATGTTTATATCTTACTTTTACGTGCTCTTTCCAATTAACATCATTTTAAAAAAAATGCATTTTGTAGCCCTATTGGGGGCATTTCAGGACGTAATGTCCCTTTAAGCTTTGTTGTAAGCTCTTTACAATCCTGTCTCAAGATTTAAGTATTAAATATTCAAAGCAATTTATTTTGAGTTGTTATGAGTGTGCATAATTGGAGAGAAACATGTGAACAAATAAATCTCAATTTGTAATTTCATATTGGTTAGAATTGGTTAAACTTAAAAAAAAAAATATTGCGAGTAATATTTACTCATGTAGGGCGCCATGGAAACCGCAGCAATTCATTGTTATTCAAATGTATGCAAATTACATGCGTATGCCCCCAAATTAACTAGAACTGTGATAATACATAAGAATCTAATGATGAATGCATTTTTATAAGACAAATTTCAGGCATAAACTTGAGAAAGCAGTGCAGTATAAACCAAGTGACGTTAATTAACCTAAACGCCTTGAATCCTTCAAAATCCTCTTTGCCAAAGTGGAGGAATTTGGAGGATTAAGGTTACATGTTTTTGTGCAAGGCAAAAGTGCGTTACTGATTTCGTAGGATGCACTATGTCAAGGTCTTGGGCCGGACCTTGTGTTGTTTTTGCTCAGCCATGCATAACTATCTATAGGCCTGGATTATGCTTGAAATCCTCCGTACTGCTCCAGGATGTCACTGGCCAAGCCTCAACATATTGACAGTCACTGCTGCAGGATTTTGCAGGATTCAGGCAGTGGTCAACCCCCCCCCATATATTTATTGATGTATTTCTCAAAAGGAGTATGAAATAAATGTTTCTGGAATTGAATTGAATTGAAAGGACCATATTCAAGAAATAATGGAGGAATTTGTAGGAGGATATATGCTTTTTTTTCCAAGAGGCCAATTTGAGGATTTTGCAGGATTGAGGCTACATCCTAGCAAAAAGGCCTAGGGAGTTAGGGTTGTAATGATCTCAAGTCAACACATTTAAATATACATGTACAATGTACATCGGAACACAAATTGATGTCATTCTCAGTAAAAGAAAGAAAAGAAAGAAAAACCTAAAATTTGATGCAATCACGATGTTGATTATTTAGGAATGAGATTGGAATTCTGCGTGAGACGTGTGCACTTCAGATGATTGTTAGCATACTGAGAAAACCACAATTATAGCTGTTTTTGTTGTTTCTCCTCCATTAGGCCTATATATAGACATCACCAATGAAATTTCTTTTTATCTTATTATTATTAATCTTATTTCCAAATACAAAAAAAGTCTTTTACAGATGTAAGGTATCTTAGTTAATATATTGTTCAATGTACAACGTAATTTGTTTCTTCCCAGTATACATGTACAATGAAATGCCAAATAATAGCCAGGGGAATATATACCTAATGGGTACGAGCCGCACTGTTGCTATGGCGATGCCTCAATAATCTTCCCATTGTGTTATGATTACGATTTAGTCCATGCATTCAAATTGAGCCATTTGTATGTATGTGTGCAGAGTATAGGTTTACACTTCAGATGTTTTTTCGGTGAAATGTATGAAATTCAAAACTATTCTCCAGATACTTTATGCTGTCAATATTTGTGCAGGTTTTATCCAGGCCACAAAGCGTGAAAAACAAAATAGAGTATTCATCTTTCATGGCTAATAATAACTTTAATTATGTGCCTTTGCCAGCAAATGCATAACAAGGGTATTTTTCATATATATTTTTTTACTTGATTTTTTTGACTTGCTACTGTACAGAGATTATGTGGGCAATCACACACATTACATTTACAGAGATGCCAACCATTACTCTTTAGGAGTAATTATTAGGATTTTGAGGCATGTTACTACTCTTGACATTTCCAGCTGTCCTATACGCCAACATTGTGGTTACTCTGAAAAGTACTGTGGTTACTCTTAAACTTGACTGTTGTCCTATGTATTTACATTAACATTACTCTTTGCAGGAAGAATCATTGCTAGTAGTCTGTAAAGTTGGCATCTCTGCATTTATGTGCCACGAGGCTACTTTGACCTCTCACTGCTTCAAAAATATTTGGTGAAACTGGATCAAACCAGCCATACAACAACCTTGGGGTAAGGGGTACTCAAAAATGGAAAGACAAATTCAACCCATTCATTCACTTTTTGAAAACATGTGTTTTGTTGGTCGTCACTCACGTTACCAAAAAAAAAACAGACATGAAAATTTTCCTGCAATTTTTGTGTTAAAGTCGCCTCATAGTCTGCAATATAGAAGTAACATTGTTTTACCTTTTTACGCAACTCATAGGTAGATATAAAAGCCCACTGTGAATCAATCGCGTGGAATTGCCAATCTCCCGAGTTCCAATCGATATTGCTGAGAGACGATGGTTTCCATTAGTGGTGAGGACGAATGGAAATTGGATATTGGCAGATAGAAGAGGACACTGCACCTCCTTTGCAAAAAATTTTTAGAAAGAGGAATTTTGGTATTGTTTTTTTCTTTGGTTAATTTTTTAGTGTGTTTTTTGTTTGGGTCAAATAGAATTTTTTTCTCAAACATCCCTCATGCAGACAGTTTCCAAAAATATAAACCCAATTAAATATCCGAAAAACAAATATACTCCTTTAGGGACGAAAGTACATGTAGTAGGCCTATAGGGGGCCTATAGGTCATGAGTAAGACTGTCCCTACCTCAACCCCCCCCTTAAAAAAAACCAACTGGATCTATTCCTGTCCCAGTGATAAGTGATTTTGCAGTATTAATATGCAATACATCCACTGTGACATTTGAGCCTGTATTCTAAATACTTTGATTTCAAGAATGCCAAGTCTCTCTGTAGATCTGTCTTTGTACATATATATATTCGTTAGATGACATTTGATGTTTTGTATCATTTAGTAAAGTAAACCCTTTTACCGTACAAGAATCTAACGAGTCTGCCGGTCTATACCCGGGTAAAATCCAACCCTGGTCAAGACGAGGGTTAAGAAGCTCAACCAGAGGAAGACAAATTCAATATCTACATGGACATCTTACCAATGTACACACACAAGCCTACCTTATTGTGGATATTCGTTTGTCTTCGTGTACACTTAAGAAAAACCGCAGAAACAAAATGTAATGATTTTACTCGCACTGTGAATACCCTTTGCGTAGCAATAACATCATAATAGTAGGTATTTCTAAAGTGCAAGTACGTATCCATCAGTCCTGGTGCTCAAGGTGCTACATCATTATTACCCCTGCTCATTTGGCTCATGAAACATTCCAAATACAATTTCAGCTCCCTGGGGGAGTATGCAGCTGGATGCTGCCTGTTAGGCGCAAGGAAGCTAATTCAATCACAATAACCATCTCTGCCCTCACAGATACCCATTTACTCCTGGGTGGAGAGAAGCAATGAGTGACAAAGTGCCTTGCCCAAGGGCACACGCACCATGACCCCAGGCTGGACTCGAACCCACAACCTGCAGCTGTAACCCACATACCAAGAATCCAATGCCCTAATCACAAGGCCATCTAGCACTCTTCACCATTTAACCCATTTTTTTTATCATGATTTCCTTGAGTGCTCCTCTTCATTTCGGGATTGATAATTCTAACTCAAAAATACCTCTAAACCTGATTTCCAGAGAGGGGGAAACCTTGTGTGGACCTGGCTTAGTCCACAGAAGGTTCACACAACTGACGTGTGGACCTGTTTTGTTTTCAGGTCCACACAGAGATAGCAAGGTTGGCACTACCTTATATGCCTAGTGTGGACATTCCTTTGTCTTTGTATAGTTGAGAAAAGCTGTTTTCCAGAGAGGGGGAAACCTTGTGTGAACCTGGCTTTAGTCCACAGAAGGTTCATGCAACCTGCATCGTGTGGACCTGTTTTGTTTACAGGTCCACACAGAGATAGCAAGGTTGGCACTACCTTTATATATATACCTAGTGTGGACATTCTTAATTTGTGTAGTTAAGAAAAACAGGAGGAAAAAACTTACTCCCACTGTGAATACTCTTTCCACCCAATTTTTTAAATAATGATTTCCTTGAGTGTTCCTCTTCACTTTGGAACAGATGACCCTAACCCCAAAATGCCCCTAAAGCTGCTTTCCAGAGAGGGGGAAACCTTGTGTGGACTTGCCTTAGTCCACAGAAGGTTCACACAACCTGCATCTACCGGGTATCATACTGGAATTTGTATCCTTGTGGAGACATTCCTTTGTTCTCGTGTACTAAAGTTTTTGAGTTTGAAAGTGTAGTTTAAAAATGCTCTTATTTTAACCAGAATTAATTTCCTTGGCTGAAATTTGGACTTAATATCCCTTTTCTAAAACTCAACATAGCTTGGAAATTCCTAGTTTTTGAGTAAAATCCATATATCTATTTCGTGAAAACCTTGTGAAGACGTATTCATCTATAGAAATTGCCCTGTGGAGACGTACAATCTTTTGTTCCCTATTGTACACACGTCTCCAGAGGGTACAGTGTATCAGATCATGTGGACCTGTTTTGTTTGCAGGTCCACACAGAGATGGCAATTGGCACACCGGTGCCTTGCCTAACCATGTTCGCTTGGACCCATGCATGCAGTTCCACGTACAGTGGATCTGAGTTGATTTCAGTATAGTATGGGTTGGCGAGACAATTGTGTGAAACTGCGAAAAGGCCTTTTGGCATTGAACTCGAACGACCAGTGCTGTCACATAGTGGTTCGTACACAGCAAATTTAATTAGTGTCAACCCTTTGCTGTCGTGTCACAGTGTGAAGTGAAGCTAGGTGGATGTCATGACATGTGAATAATATTGTAGGCCTACATCTGGGGCTGTGATTAGATTGCTGTCATACATATTAAGAATTGGACAGGCCAGTGCTTTGCTGTGACAACCTACTTCAGTTGAAATAATTCCCTCCTTATCCACTTGTTTTGTGCAATGTGTTAGTGAGTGTAATGCTTTTGGTATGTTTCAGGGGGGGGGGGGTAATTTGTTCTGTGACAACATGCCTGAGAATGGAGTGTTATTGTGAATATTTGTGTTGTAATATTTTATGAGATCCAAGAGCTTTATGAGATCACAAGAGCTGAGGTGACTGCACACAGCTGTCAATAGCTCTACAGTGAATTGTGAGCCTAGAGTTGTTCAAATCACTGCCAATCACATACAAATATACATGTATGCATCTTTAAAGTCCATCATTTGTAATTTGTGCATTTTGTTCGTTTGAGGCAACAAAAGTGTTCAAAATCTAATGAAGGATACTGAACAACTAACCTGATGAAGTTTCAGCTCAGCTTCAGCTGTACATTCCGAGAAAAACAGCATTCTAGGATCTCAATTTCAAATCAAAAGTTGCTGAATCATGTTTTGAATTGGGCCTGAATTCAGCGTCCGAGACGCGTTCTCACTGAGCCGATTGCAGCTATACGCGATGTCGCGCACTGATCCGACGAATTATAGCAACCGCGTGTGCGTCGTGCCAATGCTTGCGCGCGCTTCGCCGAATAACAAAACAAATAACTAATTTAAATTTTCCTACGGTGCGTCTTAAGATGCACCGTTGGAAAGGCCTTCTTTCGTTGATTGCTTCAAAATGACAGCTTGCCAGAAAGAATAATTTCACAGGGAGTTTAGTCCCCTTACTATCTTTCAACCAAGTATGTTTTTCAACAATAATTACGCCAGTTACTTTTCGGATAGCTGCAAATGATGGACTATAGCTTTAATTGCCATGCACATACATATACTACCCTTTTTAAGGATTTCAAAGATGTATTATGTAGCAGCTACTGACTGACGTTAGACTTGCGAACAAGTCGCTAGACAGTCGTGTTTTGTCTGTCGTTGCCTCCAATATTTACTAGCAGACTTGACTAATATGATTTCGGATGGAATTTATGCCCACAGTGAATTGCATGTGCATTAATGTTTCCATAGATAGCACCATACAATGATGGTTCTACTGCTCAGGAAGCATTCATTATTAGAGTGGGGATATCTTTCTCTTTATCAGTGTACGCTTCGCTCTTTTTTTTTATCAGATTTTTCATCAGAATATTAAACTCGGTGGTATAATTATAATATATTAAAAAATATAATAAAATATAATCTACCAAATTATATAATATGATGGAATACCAAACGGCCTAGGAATGAGCTTACCCTCGAGGAATGGGATCCGCTCCATGCTGTATTCCATTCACCACACACAGAACAGTATGCATGTGACAAAACGTGTAAGCTGTAAGGTGTGAAATAAATATTCATATTCTCCTGATTCTTAATCTCAGGCATGCAACTTTTCCTCAGATCCGCTGATTTCCTCATTTGTTACTTCTCAGGAATGCCATACCAAATTTAAAAACGCTGTACAAAGTCTTGTGTGGTTTGGAATTTCCTCGTTTTTTCTAAATTCTTATGCATGCCTGTGACCAATCAGAGGCTGCTCTGTTCAAATCTGGTAGCAAGTC
>CM057146.1:20362889-20611268 GCA_029964075.1 Patiria pectinifera
CATGGCGATAAGTCATAATGATGGTCTGCTTATGGGCTCTGGTCACTGGTAACCCCTCACCAGTTACCAAGGGAGAGTTGGGGGAGACCACTGAGAGAGACATTCGAACGCAATGAAGACGACGCCTAGCACTCGCGCAAAGACGCTACGGCTTTGTGCACAAAAGTAGTTGTGCGTACCTCTGCTGCAATTATGTCCCCGAAACCAGTACCGAACGTTGTGTGTCCCGTCTACTAGGCGCTTGAAAGTGGTCAAACAGCGCCCTCTCTTGTCTGCACATGGATTCGTTTCACTTACCAGTTCCAAATTTTGTCTTGAATGCAATGCTTAAAAAAAGAATCTACAAAGAACCCTCTGATGTTCGTTGCAAAACTGGATGTCCTTTTGGGTTTCTTCCAAAACTTGTGGATGAGTTAAAGGTTACTTACGTTTGACTCTTTGCCTCATATCCCTGGATGCAGGACTTGGATGCAAGTGATGAGGAGGAGGAGCAGCCAGGAAGTGACCTGAAGAGCCTGGAGTTCAAACTGACCCACAACCTCAACCGCCTACAGGTAAAAACACATAATAGTGCTTTACTATACTCTCGAGGACAAGGCTTTGTGTTTCCCTTTGTCCCTACAATATAACTCGCCCATAGACTAAGCTGCACACACTCGCTGCTATCCAGGACCATTTTCAACAAAAGATGAATGCTCGAGGACAAATCTGTTCTCATTTTGCCAGACAGAACTCCTCACATTTAAGCAAAATTTTGCCTCTGATGTAAGTGTGCCACTGGCTTTGCTTTTAGTGTTTAAAGTCTCCATAAAATAAGTTTCAGTTAAATCAAAAATTGCGTTCTTAGCAGGGCCATGGAATAATGGCCCCTGTTTTAAGCTAGCCCCTTCTTTCCTCAAAACTTTGATACGCCCCTGCATAATTATACATTTCTGAATTTTCATTGATTCATACAGACCACAGCAAGCCTGAATCGAAGCTTCACACTGCGGGAGCTGAATCTCTTGAAGGTGATTCTGTGCAGTGGACTCTACCCACAGCTAGCTATCGCCGATGATTGCAATAGCTATCGCAGAGAGTGCGACCAAGTGTTCCATACAAAAGTACGAGCAAAATGTAATTTTTGTTTTAGACATGCCCATTATAGTGCATTTCTTGCGGTTTGTAAATGTCAGCAATTCCAGAAATTAATCAATATTGTTTCACACAAACTTGTTTAATCAGTGGAGGATTAGGTACACAATAAAAAGTAGCATTGGTTCAGGTGTTCGACGATAAAGTGCGGTGATCAATGCTTGGCAGCGAACAATGCACCACGTCACATGCAATGTGCGAGGCGCAAACAGCGACCTCACGTGGCTAGGCTACTTATGCTATGCAGATCGGGTAGGGCTGAATGAACGCCTTGTAACAACCATAGCGATGGCCAATCTTTTTCAGGCAACTTTTAGTTATTTTCTGTGCTGGATTTATTCCGAGTTATATTTGGTCTGCCGACTTCAACAAACTTTTTGGAGAATGTAGCCACACTATCCAGCTCTATGTCCATGTAAAATATTAGCCTCCATGACCAAGCACTGAATAATAACCGCATCTTTATTCGCCACAACATAAAGAAAAACTTAAGCCAAAGCCCATGAATGTTCCAATGCGTTCATTCAGCACCACCTGATTTGCATACTGTAACCTAGTTGCGTGAGGTCGCTTTTCGCACTTCATAGAGGTACGTACGTTTGTGTGAGTACATAGCGCATGGCTGCTGTGTATGTAAGCGGCCGACCATCGATTATCGGACACTACCGCCGAACGCCTTGACCAAGGCTAAGTAAATATCAATGCATTCTTGTTGTCTGCAGGCCAAAGGGTTTGTACTACTCCATCCTACCGGTGTGTTTGCCAACAATCCGTCCGCTCTTGAGCCGCCAGAGGAGAAGGACGAAGCTGGCAATTCCAGTTCCAGAGGGGTGAGAAGCAGCAGGCACCAGCTGATTGCCTACGTGTAAGTGTGCTCTGAAGCATGCTGGTTGTGGGAAAGAAAGATAGACTTTTCAAAATAAAGACAGTGATTTGGAATCAGCATTTGTCTGTTTACCGCCTAAAACCGCTCAGCTCTCTGTGGTTTTATTCATTGATCATGGTACAAATACAATGCAATGCAACGTAGTTCAGGTGCTAACGGGTTCAAGCCCTACATCCGTGCTTTGCTTAAAAGTTCCATAATTTAACCCTTCTTTTAGGTCCATCTCAAATGATGCCACTGCCTAAAGATCGTCACGCATGTCGGCGTTTTCCGACGCGCATTGGCTGTGCCGCACCGTACTGCAAAGAAATTTTGAGCAACATGCGCACGTTTAGAACATTATGCACGCTGCGCGTAGCTGAATCGGTCAGCTGGTACATCTCTCTGCCGGCAACTTTTTTAATTTTTTTAATGTGTATGTCAAAAAGGAAAAATACTTAAAATGTACTCTGCACATTTGCTACTTGAAGTACTGACTATTTTTCCAGTATTGCGGACTTAATTGGTGACAAGTTTATATTTTTTGCCGATCAGATCATTGCTGGAGACAAACAAGCCATACCTTGTCAACACTATGAGGGTACCAGCTTTACAAACTGTCCTGCTGTATGCAAACTGTCTGGACACCAACCAAGCATGCACAAGGTAGATCTAGAGTTTTTTTGTGGGGGGGGGGGAGGCTCAGCAGACTGATTTGTTTCAAAATAAAAATTGCCTGAAATTTAAGAAGGGTAGCCTATAAGTTTTGTGTATTATCAGTTTGGTATTTGACATCATCTCTTCATGTATTTATTTTATTGTCTTTAAGCAATGTTGAATCTTTGATCGGAATTGGTAAATCCATGGCAACAACAGTGTGATATCCCATATTGCACAGTGTATATTGCACGCCATGTATTGCCCTGCATTCTTAGATGTGCCTGTTCTAGTACATGTAACAGGATAACTGCTAGGGAAAGAAAACACAACAGCGTATGTGCTGCATCTTTACTGTGCATCAAGTTTGCATGAAGATTAATCTAACCCAATCGTGCTCATAGAACACCAACAAATGTAGTACGCCTGCGTGCCATGTTATGCCACATGGCCTCATGGCGTATAGGACACACACAACATCTTTCTCTTTGAAATAGTATATGTTTTCCGTGTTCTATTGATTATTTCAGCAAAAAAAACATAACTAGTGGATTTTGTTTGTCTCAGAATCGTAGTTGATGAGTGGATTGAGTTCACGATTGATGATGCTGACACGGCAGAACACGTAATGTCAGGGGTGATTCAGCTGAGAGCTGCCTGGCTCCAGCTGCTGGAAATGAGATTACAAGGTACCGAAAATTGTCGGGGGGAAAAAGTTACGAGAGGCATTATAAACTAAAGACCACTGTACAAAAATAGCAGCTTGGAATTTTGAAATATCATTTTTGTGAATCCCCAATTGCCTGTGTTAATATAATGGAGAAGAATTTGAAAACAACAGAACTTGTGTGTACTGACCATATTAAGGCCTTTTTTACACACACTTGACTTACTATGTCGCACGACAATGTGTCGCGTTTATATAAATATGGACAAATCAATGAGGGTGCTTACACTTGCGACTTTTCGTGCAATTTTTTTTTTTTTCCCAATTAAATTCCAAGTGATTTTATTGTATGACACAAAACGTCGCATTCATATTTCACCCAGAACCTGTGCCTGAACTGATTTGGTTGCAAAAGATGGACGGAAAAAATCACACGACATATCATGCATTTGTGCAAACACAAACGCGTATGCGACATTGCTAAGTGACAAAGTCTTGCGACAAAATTGCGTGTGTGTTAATAGGCCTTTAGAGTTTCTTTATTTTAATTCATTTTAAAAAGTTGAACAAAGAAATTGATTGGAGTGGGGTTTGAACCTGCGACCTTTGGATTGCTATTCCGGTGCTCTACTAACTGAGCTATCCCGCCCTAGCTTGGCGGTTCCCCAATTAGTCAATATCTAAAGGAAACTAGTCAGTTCCCCTTTGTGGTTCATTTGAAAATTTAGTTTAATTCAATTAAATCTAACTAATACATGCACAGAAAATTTACTCATTCTCGTCCTAGTGGTACAAAAGCAATGGTTTCTGAGATGGCTGCCAAGCATGAGGTCTACAGACTACATTGGAAGCAATATTTAGAAAGTCATTACGATTCCTCCTTAAGTTTTCCATCATCTTTCACCCAAGATACCAACCGGTCTCGTCAAGATGACATCACCGATGCCAGCAACCTGAGAATCCTTCACCAGGAGAGACTATTGTCCAGCAAGTTGGCCGAGTTTCTGGACTGCCATGTTGAGTACACCATGCGCAAGCTGGGCTCCACTGAACTACAAAACCTGTACATTGGCCCAAGCAAAGGTGAGTGCTGGTAAAGGAACGTCTTTTTCTTTTCCATGCCATTTTTAATAACAATAATAATAATAATGATGATAATAAGGCATTTGTATGGCGCTTTATGTAAAATACCTCAAAGCGCCTCACAATAAAAACTATACAATGTAGGCTGTGAAAATACTTTAAAAATGTAAAAGTTCCAAAAGAGCTAGAGTGACAAGTACTAAAACAAAGAAGCAAACAAAACTACAAATGCAAGTTAATTTGCCGAAAGAAAACAATTAAAAACTAAAAAAAAAAGCGCCAAATCAAAAGCATTTAGAATATCAGTTATTAATAAACACCACATGCACCTTTAGAGTGCTAAAAGTAAAATAAATCCAATGTAACACGGGAAAATTGGCAACAAAAAAAAAAGAAAAAAAAAAAAGGTAACATGCAAAACATAACACCAACCAAAAAGCAAAATGCAGAAACAGTAACCACTACATGTGTATAATGCAACACGGAACGACAAGCCATTTGAATGACAAGCAACAAAATTGAAATCTTAAGGATGGTTCCACAAACTTTTCCTGTTGAAAGTTCAGCTCAGTGGACACTTCTCGTGAAATTGCAGATTCAGTAAAAATGGTAATAGCGTGAAAGGTGAAACTTTTGGGAAGGTGCATGGAGCAGATGATTGTGTTTTAGGCCTGCTTTGCTGAAGTGTGCCAATTTGTTTTTCTTGAAAAAATGACAACTTTTATGATGGTCTGTAGTGTACAATTTTAGCCAGATTTTCATTCTTTAATTCACATTTTTTTAAACTTCAGGACAAGGAAGCCAAGATGCCTTTTTCACATCTCAGAGTAAGGACGGTAGACCCCATCCGACAAAAGGAGGAACACAGGTCAATGACTACCTGACATACGGCTGGTGGGTTATCATTCACATTTTACTTTGATGGTCTTTAAAATTGCTCCTCCAACTATTCTCTTTCCAAACAAAGTAAATTTAGTTTTTTTTCTCAAAATGACTTTTTACAAATAAAATGTGTTTATTTTTACAAAGAACTACATGTAGTTCTTTTCCTATTTTGGACATCTACATTCCTCTAAAAAAGGCTTTTAACTTGGTAGCTATTGAGCTTCTCAGCACAAAAAAAAATTTAACCTAAACTATTGTCGGGCCGGAAATAACTCAGCAATTTAGATTATTCTTTAACTAAACATGGCCAAATTTATAATTTGATGTCTCACTCAAAAGCGAATAACTTTTGTATTGCTCGGAAAACAGCAATTTAAAAACTCAATTTTCGGGGTGAAACTCTAAAGTAGTACGGGTAGGACAATTTTAACCCTCCCAAATGCTTAAAAATACATTTGAAGGGTTGGACAAGGATTTTGAAGGATTGAGTGTTAAGGTTTCAAGGTAAAGCACCTTCAGATTAAAAGTTGAAATAATCGGAAATGCGTTACTCGTTATTTGTAGTTTATACAACGTTGCCAGCGATCCTCTGGGCGAGTACAGCTCAGTCGTTCGTCGTCACTGGACTTGTCCCCATTGCACCGAGACCTTGATCATCACGACTCTCGAGAAACTCCAGCACGAGGCAGAATGCCTGCAACACTCTCAAGGTGAGGAAATACTGCTTATCTCGCAGATGGTGATAAAGGAATAGAATTTGGCACACAGAGTATGTCATGAGAAAGATGTTTGGCTAAAGCGCCATCACAAGTTTGTCCTTGGAAAATATATAGGTAGAATAACAAGCAAAGGCAGCCGTTTTGAAAGGTTTGAAAATTGCTTGTTATTACCCAAAATTTTCAAACAGGCTGCCATCGCTTGTAGGTTTCTTAAAAGGAGAAATGAAACAAAAACAGCAAGAGGAATGAGCTTCACGTCATATGACAAAAATTAAATCCTTATAGAAATATTGACTTTCACACATTTAAAAAAAATTGATTTGATCTCTGTTCACTTTTAGGTGCCAAAGACGAAGCACATGTTGCTGCAGAGAAGACCCTGAGTAACCATGGCAACAGCAGTGGCATGGCAACACTGAGGCGGCAGTATCAGTGTCCCACCTGCAATGAGGAGTTCTCCTTCACATCCTCGGAGATTCTGAAACACAAGAGGATGCATGCAAAGGAAACGACAGCTGATGCATGACACAAGTCTGAAATCAAATACCATAGGTCATAAGCAATCTCATTGCAAGGTGCGGTGTGAAATTTGGATTCCACCCACAAAAAAAAAGACTCCTACATTTACAGGCTGGTTCAAAATAAAGGATATCCCCTTCTGACAGCAATTTTCATCAACGTAGTTAACTTATTTCAATTGTTTTTTCACATAGTAGTAAATTATAGCCCTTTGACCATACATGCTTGAAAAATATGCCAATTTGAATACAAGTCACCAGGAGCGCGGTTGGGCCTGGCCCCCTTGGCAGCAATTGCCCCTTTCAAATACTGGCAAAAGTTGACCATACATATGTATTTTTGTATTTTTTATGGTAGTGGGCCCCTTCGTTGGTACTATGGCCCCCCTGATGCTCACGGGTGGTGACTGGCCTGCATGCATGAAAAAAAGCTTAATAAAAGTCGCAATAGTGATATGCTAAATTGAATACAAGTCACCAAAATTAGTCTTGTCCACATGTAATTCTATGTATTCTAAGGTGAATTTCTCTTATTTTGATCCATCTTGTAGTCTATCAGGTGAGGAGCGTTGGTTTTTTTCACAGATCCCAATAGGTCATCGGGCTCTGTCAACTTGCAGATTGTCTCGGCCACAAGTCACATTTCCTGAAATAAGATTTTTTTACCATAATAAAAACATAATTCTTGTCCATTGATGTCCATATGTGTGTATGTTTCTTTTAACAAACAAAGCTTCCCATAATTGATTCTTATTTAAAATAAGATGCATATTTTGGCATCTTTATTTAATATCCCAAAATGATTAGACTAAATTTAAGTATTATAAAAAATTATGATCAAAACATTACGAACATTTCAGGCCGGAATCATACTGATGTAAAAGCATCAGTGAAAATTTACTAAAAATCAAGGTTTCTTAGCATGTTAAAAAATTTGACTGTACATTAAAAATAACATTGTTTAATCTTCAGATAAATACAGAAATTACGCAATTGTACGCAATGTGGAAATTTGAAAAGTTAATATACATTTTCCCGGCTACTTTAAAACATTTATCATTCGAATTCACTGTTCAGCAACATCGATTCTGTGCACTTTCAATGTTTAATTTCATCTTTTGTCGGACAATTTCAAATTCAATTCAAGCAAATTCAAACAATGAACACACATTTTCGTCCCAGAGTATTCCATTTCGTCTCGTGTACGCCAAAACCTTGTTATTCAGAAATCAAATTCGTCGAATTGATTTATAAAGACAAATTCGATCTCAGAATGATGCCATTCGACAACAGTTTAGAGGAATTTGATGACGTATTCTCGACCAAGCAACTAAAGAGGATGACCAAACTTTAAAATTTAATGGTAAATGACAAAATTGGTTTTGGTAAATGCATGTGAAATTTTTCGTGGACAAAATTGAATGTTAGAGTTTGTGTATTTGAACGAAAAATCTTTTCAAATAGCCAGGAAAGCCGATACTGAAAAGTGCTGATTGTAGTTAAGTACACCTCCACCTAAAATATTTAACTGAAAAAAAAGGTATACTGCATGAACAGATAGGAAATGACTATTATCATGGATGTCTATCATTCATTTAACCTTTATTTTTTAAGTTGTGTTTACAAAGGTATATGGAAATTAAGTGTCTTTTTAATATGGTCTTAATTGAAAGATTTATACAGAAAAGAAAATTTAAAAAAAAATTACAATTTCTGGTACATGATTTGTAAGCAAGAATACATGTGTAAATCAAATTTCACGATAATACTACAACTACATGATTCATTTGAAAGCTGAATATATTTGTGATTAAAAACTTATTTATAAAAAAAAAAGCTACTATAGATCTGGAAAATGATTGATTTTAGAACCTTCATCTATCACTATCTATCCCCAGTCAGAAAATAAAAAAAAAAAATATTTTAAATGAATGCAATTGAGAAAGGCAATTAGTGAAGAGCGAATAATCAGTGCAATCCAGCAACTCATCCAACTTTTTGATTCCATTCTTGGTTCCGGAGTTCCACCCGTCGGATTTTACCGCTCACTGTCTTGGGAAGAGACTCCATGAATTCAATCTGAGTGGACAAGAAAGAGGAATAACACAATCTCAGTCGGGAATTTGCGTCGGGGTGATGTAAATTCAATATTAGGTTTTGCCCTTCACCGACATATAAACACTGTATACTCCGTATAAACACCGAGTATACAGTGTTTGTACGTCGGTGATGGGCAGAACCAGTGCTAAATCATATTGCTAGATATACTAAACTTTCTTTGTTTCCTCGGCGAATGGAAAATTAACATTAGAAATTTACTACAAAAGTAATTCTTGGTAAAGAAACGCGACTCGCAATACACAAGTCCTCAGTTTGAAGTATGAATCATGTTTCCCGGAGTCTAAGTCCGTTTGTAATACCAACGTGATTTTACAGAAATTAGGACTTGATATGGACTCAAGAGTTCAGGAGTTAACTCTTTCACTACGGCGAGCCGCTGACAGCGGCACACACAAATTGTACAGGTCGTACGGCAAGCCACTGGCAGCGGCTCGGTGACGTCGCTGTGAATAAACAGGGTATCCCCATGACGTGTGCCTTATCTACATAATTTATATCGCATAACCCCTGACCCTAGTTTGAGCCGCTGCCAGCGGCTCTCCGTCTCGCCGGGGTCTGCTGCACGTTATTGTGAGCAGTTTGTTTACAGAGAGACATTTCAAGATGGCGGCGTCCACATCAACACGTGGCGGAATTTCCAGCGGTTTATTACGTCCAAACGTGGAAAAATCAGTAAATATATTCCGTAGCGAAAGACTTAAATCATACAACTTTGTTGGTCTGACCAGAATACCTTGCGAGGGTATTTATAAGGCGCCGTGATGCTCTTGACGTGGTTCTGTATTTCCTGCGTCAGCTGCTCTTTGTCTTCAGACTTGTAGTCTGCAGTCAGTACAATGAAGGCCTTGACAACCTGCACATCAGATATTTAAAGGGAATATACATCATTTGCTTTTGCTGTAATTTTCAGAAATGGATGGAATTGGGCGGTTGGAAATATATAGCAAATATAGTTACACTGACTTTTTTGAGGTTTTGGGTTCGAAAATGCTATAAAAACCAAGAAAAACAATCATTTTCCTGTAGTCTGGTTCCCTGACTCCATATAAGAAGAAACAGAGCAGTTTACATACATTGGGGAATTGTAAGGTCAGGGAACCAGTCTAGCTGGCTTGTACTCGTTCATAGGTGTGTAATCGATTGCAAACAAGCGCGATGGTCAATTGGGGCCAGTATTTGAAAAAAAAGCCAGTTTTTCCAACGCTAGTCGGCCGACCAGCGTTGGAAATTGATACAAAAATACCATTTTTCTTGAAAATGACAGTATACCAGGTTCCATGATTTTACAGGATGCTTTACACTGTCATTCACTAACAGTCCAGCAAGGTATTTCAAAATGATTTGGTAGTTTTATTTTTTGATGTTTGCAAATGTTGTATTTTCCCTTTAAGATTGAGAGTACAAAAAAAATGGTGAGTAAAACGGCTAACCAGTACATCACTAGCCATAACTGTCCTGACGAAGGTGCATCGCATGGAAAGCTCGGCCACCACTACCTGGGGAGCACTGTGTTTTAAAAATAAAGATACGAGTATATAGAAAAAATTCACCTCTCCCCTCTTTGGGTCTGGTGAGGAGACAACTGCCGATTCTGCTACTGCCGGGTGCTCAATGAGGGCGCTCTCTACCTCAAATGGACCAATCCGGTACCTTATCAACACATGCAATTTATAATGAAATTACTTTGCCATAAAAAGAAATTTAAGAAATCACCAGAGCTATTACATGAAAATCAAATGAAACCCCAGCCTCTTTGCACTTAATCTATTGATTCAAGAAATATGAAAAAGCATCATACCCTGATGTGTTGATGATGTCATCACCGCGTCCGACAAACCACAGGTAACCGTCATCGTCCGCGATTGCTCGGTCTCCCGTTAGGTAAAAATCCCCACGGTATGCCCTAGCTGTTCTCTCTGGATCATTCTGGCATGGCATAACATTAGGGGTTATATTATGTGTTGCTGCTCAAATAAAAAAGTGAGGTAAAGTCTGTCACAAGCCAATGAGGCCCATCAGGCCGGGGTTCATCCCTGGTTTCAGTGGCATGAAATGACTGAGAATATTTCTATTTCCCCTGTACCAGGCGCGGTTCTACGGGGGGGCTAGGGGGGGCTTTAGCCCCCCCAAAATTTTGTCTAGCCCCCCCAAAATAAATTCCGTAAAAAAAAAAATTGCATTAGCAAAAAGAAGGATTGTGATGTACATGCGAACGTTATCCCCCTAAAGAATTAGTCGTGACAAGGGTGCATTAGTTAATATAGTGTGAATGATTTTAGGATTTTATTGGCCCTCCCCATTGAAAATATGGCATGAGCCAATCCCCCCCCCCCTCCCCTATTGATTTTCGGAGGCCTAAGTGTCTGGAAAAAATAACCGGTCTACATTTCAGCACGCCTCCCTGAAAAAATTTCTGGATCCACCGTGCTAGCCCCCCCAAAATATTGGTTCTAGAACCGCGCCTGCCCTGTACAGGATGCTAGTCCATGTTACTCCCTTGCTAATGCCGGTACCCATTTACACTTCGGGTTGAGAGGCAAGTGGGGCAGGCGCGGTTCTAGAACCAATATTTTGGGGGGGGCTAGCACGGTGGATCCAGAATTTTTTCAGGGAGGCGTGCTGAAATGTTGACCGGTTATTTTTTCCAGACACTTAGGCCTCCGAAAATCAATAGGTGGGTGGTGGGGGGCTAATGCCATATTTTCAATGGGGAGCGCCAATAAAATCCTTAAATCATTCACACTATATTAACTAATGCACCCTTGTCACGGCTATTTCTTCTTTAGGGGGAGACCGTTCGTATGTACATCACAATCCTTTTTGCTAATGCAATTTTTTTTTTTTTTATGGAATTTAGTTTGGGGGGGGGGGCTAGACAAAATTTTGGGGGGCTACAGCCCCCCCTAGCCCCCCCGTAGAACCGCGCCTGAAGTGGGGATGAAGTGGCTTGCCCAAGGACACAACATGTGGCCATCAACCGGATTCGAACCCCTGACCCTCTCATTATGGGTCACAAACCCTAAACAGCTAGGCCACCCATACTGGAATTTGTATCCTTGTGGAGACATTTCTTTGTTCTCGTGTAGTAAAGTTTTCGAGTTTGAAATTGTAGTTTCAAAATGCTCTTATTTTAACCAGAATTAATTTCCTTGGCTGAAATTTTTACATAATATTCCTTTTCTAAAACTCTTCCATTTGCGACGGATCAACATACCTTGGAAATTCCTAGTTTTTGAGTAAAATCCATATATCTATTTCGTGAAAACCTTGTGGAGACGTATTCATCTATAGAAATTGCCCTGTGGAGACGTATACAATCTTTTGTTCCCTATTGTGTGCATGTCTCCAGAGGGCACGGTGTATCAGATCTCACTCCCCCACTCAAAACACACATTAATAACACGTTTATCAACTGTTACTTGTAATAAACTTTGAGATGAGATCTAGAAATAAAGATTTTAGGTGAATAATGTATTACTACCCGAACTTGTGTTCTTAGAGACCTTGTCACGCAGTTCTATGAGTAATATCAAACTACCAGGTTATCAACTCACCACATAATGAGAGAAGAGTCCAACGGGACGGTGGGGCTTGACTCTCACCCCAATGTCCCCCTCCTGTCCGTGAGGGAGTTCGTTACCGTCTTCGTCCACAATGCTGATATCAAACCCAGGGGCTGCCTTACCCATGGACCCTGATCTTGGCTCCAGACACCTGAACATGCCTGTCAGTAGCACCTGTAAAACAAAGGATACCAAGTTGTTAACTGTTGTGGACTGACCTTATACATTTTTGCATGAAGGAGGTGGACTGTACAGAGCTTTCTTCCTTGACTGAAACCATCCCAGCAGTAGAGATGCAGAGTTTAAGAAAATGTCCTTTTAAGTTAGGCCACAAAGCCATCGACATCAATTCGCTGTAGCCTGTGACTTAACTTGTGACTGACCTGTGATACGATTTGTGATTGACTTGAAAGCAACTCTGCCCTGCAAAGCAGAGGCATTTTCAAGGGTAGTCAGCTAATAAGAGGGATAGAAATTTCTCTGAATGAATGGATCTTGTCGCAGTAACCTTACATGGATGTAGAATTTATGAATGGGGTGAAGTCTTAGCATTAAAGCCGGCCTCAGGTCGACCTTGCCACGACACAGATCAGTCGGCGATTGACTTTTCAGAATCAAGCTGTGTTTGGGCTACGACGGTTGGGAACTCAGTCGCCGATTTTGTGCGACCTGGGTGAAACTGCGACGATATAGTCGCAAGCGTAGAAAATTTCAACTTCTACGACATGTTACGCGACAAATCACACGATTTCTCAATTTTGTGACCTGAGCATTATTTTGTGTTCGATGCCGATAGGTTCCGTCGTGGCGCAATTTTCGTGGGTCGACCTGGGGCCGGCTTTACACACAAGTTAACATTTTAAAAAGCTTCAATGTTCTGACTTAACTGTTTCTGTCTGTCCGTATCCCTCATGGATCATGGAGCCTGTGCCTGCTTTCCAAGATTCCATCACTTCTGGGTTCTGCTCACGAAATAGCAAAAAAAGGGTGCATCAAAGCCTTGAGGCTTCTCACCGGGGCTAAAGTAATCCAAAAGCTATACTTGGGTAAACGGTGAGTCATTTCGTGAAACATATACAGGGGTGTGAGTGACCACTGATAAAAATAGCTGAAAACAGCTATAAAAAAAAAGTGTAAAAAAGCTTAAATTTGGAAATCTTCTATACTTTTGTACACAGCAAGTGAGGGAAAAGGCTGAAAAAAGCTGAAATCCAAAACAAAAAAAGCTGAAATCAGCTTTAATAGCATATAGCTCAGCCATCCCTGTAGCCTTTGTTCGTTACCCAATTGCAACCAGTCCAACTGTAGCCAGTGGGCTCAGTGATAATTATGCAAATAAGTTAATGGCAAACAAGAGAAAGGAAGAAAATGCTACAAAACAAGCGTCAACATGTGTTTCTATAAGTGAGAGGTTTGCGGTAACACCATGTGGAAATATCTCTTTTGTGAGTATGTGTGGTTCTGAAGAGGACCTGTTGGATTAACTCGACGTTTCAAACAGTATGCTCTGTTCGTCATTGAGCAGTTTCTCCTGATGACGAACGGAGCATACTGTCCGAAACGTCGAGTTAATCCAACAGGTTCTCTTCAGAACCACATATACTCACTGTAACTCACAAAAGAGATATTTCCACATGGTGTTACCGCAAACCTCTCACTTATTGATCTATCCACCATGCAAACCCTCAAGTCTCATTTAACATGTGATTTCTGCTCACCAGGGGTTCCCCAGCACTGACGGTATGCCGGATTGACTTGAGGTTATACTTGGTCAGATCTTCAAGCACCATCATGCGGTATGCTGTGGGAGGTGCGCACAGCGTGCTGACTGGGTACTTATGGAGCAGCTGTATTAAAAACAAGTGTAGGAAAATATCACTAAAACATCAATAAAAGTCAGATCCTCACTATGAAAATCTTGATCTTCATTCAGAATAAATTTGCAAACAACTTAATTTATTTTTCAACCTTTGCAATAATCTACTGGGAGATTCGCAATTCATTTTCTTGTTAAAACTGCCTCAGCTCGATAATATTTTAACCAAAAACAAAAATTAGACAATCACACCACGTAAAAAGAAAAATTGGTTAGAGAAATTATAAAGTAACAATTTACTTTTACAGTAACAATTTGACAATTTGTTTTTATCTATAAAAAAAAATGAAAAAAAAAAAAAATGGAAGTTTTGCTTAGTAAAAACTGGTTACCGCATAAAAATGTTGATCTAAATTGATTGAGACTACCATGCGACTTGTCTGCTTAGCATTTTTTATTAACTAAATTCCATCGAATTGGTTCTTGCCCATTTTATAGCTGATGCCATGCGAATCAATGCAGATTTGCATGATCGTGGTGCGTTGCGGTGATCACCATCTTTATTTTTCGTGTTGCGTTTTGTAGTCTTCGTCGTCAATATACCCTAAAATGTCCCTCTAAAAATCAAAACACTGCCCTCTACCCGCGACACTCCTGTTGGTCTTAAATGTTGCTGTAAACTTGTTTGGTAAATCCAATATACCTACAAGTTGATTTTTGTTCTGTAACCCTAACTCCCTAGGCCTTTTTGCTAGGATGTAGCCTCAATCCTGCAAAATCCTCCAATTGGCCTCATGGAGAAATAGTATTTAGCCTAAATCCTGCAAATTCTTCCATTATTTCTTGAATATGGTCTGTGGAGGGGGTGACCACTGCCTGAATCCTGCAAAATCCTGTGGCAGTGACTGTCAATATGTTAAGGCTTGGCCAGTGACATCCTGGGCAGTACGCAGGATTTCAAGCATAATCCAAGCCTATATTTATGCACGGCTGAGCAAAAACAACACAAGGTGACAAAGTGCATCCTAGGAAATCAGTAACGCACTCTTGCCACGTAACCTCAATCCTCCAAATTCCTCCACTTTGGCAAAGAGGATTTTGGAGGATTCAGGGCGGTTAGGGTTAATAGGAAAAGGGCCCATAAGTACACAAACGTCATTATTATTGCCTATACCTCCAGTGTGTGGACGGGATCGAACCTCGCCGTGTAGCTTATGAAGACACACGCCCCCTGGGCCCACGGACCAAAGAAGTTACTGTAGGCCGACTTGGCCCAGCCGGTGTCGGACATATTCCAGTGGATGTCGGTTGGAGTCAGATCCAACCAGTATCTGAGAGATATTGAGAGATTAAAGAGTAAGTTTGGATTTGCCTGTTTGTATGTAAAGCTAGTTTTTCGCTACTTTGGTTTGCCATGAGACTCATAGCCATTTTGGTTTAACCATCTTGGAAAGCTTTATTAGCCAGAAAATGGACAATACAATCCCGGAAGTAACGAATAAGTCACGCAGAAAGTGCACAGACATATAGTGTATATAATGGTGAGCGCCGATTAGCAGGATTTGTACTGCCAAAAGCAACTACGTGTATCCTGTGTTGTGAGTTGCCAATATTCCTTTCACATTCAGCTGACCCTAAAAGCACATGCACAAAGCTTTACATAATATTGGATGGCATTGAGAGGAATACAAGAACATATTTCACGAGCTACAGACAATATTGCACGAGTCCAAGAGAAGTGCAATAATGTTATAGCGAGTGCAATATTTTCTTTTATACAACGCCTGAATAAATCCTGTCATATATTATTTATATCAGGCTGACTTGATCCGCAAATTTTTTTTATTTCATGACACTGTCTATATTTCTCAAATTTTGAAGAATTATTCTTCGCTTAATACCGAAGCAATTTTTACGCAATTTTCGAAGCTGCCATTTGTGGTTGTTGACAACAGTGCGTGTATGCCATGCTGCATGCGCGTGCGACGGTACCGCGCGCTACGCTCTGTTGACTGGTTGACAACTGTGAGTTTCTAAGCTCTTGACTGAGCGGGAACCGGTGAAATTTGTTAAAATGCCCGGATGAGGACAATATCAAAAACACAATTGCCCTTATCACTGTACTTTTACTAACATAACGTTGCAGTAAACCGGGGTACTTTGACGAAAGCATGCTGATTTTTTTTTTTACCACAGGAAGCCTGAATGAATTAAGTAATACTCTGACTTACTTTCCAGTGATGAAGTGACCGAGACCATAGCTAGCATGTGTGTGGACAGCCAGCTTGGCCTTGCCAGTAGTTCCACTGGTGAAGAACATTGTCATTGACTCATCGCTACGAGTCTTGACACACTGAAAGGAGACAAGCACATTTCAAGGCTTAAAACTTTATCTTTAAAGGGAAAATACAACATTTGCAAACATCAAAAAATAAAACTACGAAATCATTTTGAAATACCTTGCTGGACTGTTAGTGAATGACAGTGTAAAGCATCCTGTAAAATCATGGCACCTGGTATACTGTCTTTTTTAAGAAAAGTGGTATTTTTGTATCAATTTCCAACGCTGATCGGCCGATCAGCATTGGAAAAAACTGGCTTTTTTTCAAATACTGGCCCCAGTTTACCATCGCACTTGTTTGCAATCGATTACACACCTATGAACGGGTACAAGCCAGCTAGACTGGTTCCCTGACCTTACAATTCCCCAATGTATGTAAACTGCTCTGTTTCTTCTTAAATGGAGTCAGGGAACCAGACTACAGGAAAATGATTGTTTTTCTTGGTTTTTATAGCATTTTTGAACCCAAAACCTCAAAAAAGTCAGTGTAACTATATTTGCTATATATTTCCAACCCCCCAATTCCATCCATTTCTGAAAAATTACAGCAAAAGCAAATGATGTATATTCCCTTTAACCAGAATATAATTAACAATTGTTGACTACGGTGATGTGAGATATGACGTTTGGAACACCCGAGGGTGCTATGGTCCCAAGGGTGTTCAAAACGTCATATCCCACATCACAGCAGTCAACAATTGTTTTGTCATACCTCTGTCTTGGATTCTTTGGACATTGAAAACACGAAAACAAACGGCAATAAACACAACAATCATGACAATCGAACATATCCCTCACATGCATGTCGCGTACCATGCTCGAAACAGCTGATCGTCTGCTAGTTCGCTGCTCCCACTCATGTGTGAAAACATGGTGAAAATAGCGTGGGTACCAACGATACAAGCGTTTCACACCGTACGTACCGTAAGTACAAAGTCATAGCGCACTCCCTGTGGGATATCACGTACGTGATATCCCCCAGGGAGTGTGCCATGACTTTTTTATAAACTTAACACGTGATCATTCTAGGGCAATGAAAATACAGTATTCAAGACAGAGGTATATCAAAATCATACATTGAATTACAAAGAACCATCTTCTATATTTGAAAAAACTGAGACACTTTGGCCAAACTAAAACAACTTTTTGTTACTTAACCCCTTAAGGACTGGGTGTAATGGGGCCATTCCTCCACACATAGAGCAAGTGGCCCGCTTGACTGCACAGCCTTTGTGTGGTAGCAGGACTGCACAAAAGCAGCAGCTGTGGAACTACCCACTAGCTGTGTGCCACGGCATACCACAGCTGGCAACTGCATTCCAATGAGGATTAGCGGCCGCAGCCATGACCGCTTCCCGTGCGTATGGGGTTAAGAGAAAAGAAGTGCGAAAAACTGGGCTGTACCAAAGGGGAAATGTAAGTATCTGAACGTCTGGCAACACAGTTTAGCATGGTACAAGGGATCAATTGCGAATAACACACCTGGTGTTGACGGTCAGCTTTTTCGTACAGTTCATGATAATCCAGCCATCCTGGTCTAGGCTCACCACTGCTGCTTATGAGCAGTTTAGATTTCACACTTGGGCACTCAGATATGTACTGTAAACAAAAGAGGGGAAAAAACACCAAGGTTAGGAACATTTATAATTACCCACAAATGATCCTACTGATTTTAGGAGAAAAACATTGCTCGAAGATAGGTTGCCTACACATTGCCTTCTCTTATACTAAATAGCGTAGGAAATGTGTTTTTTTACCTCATCTACAAGAGGAGCAGTGTGTTCATCTGTGATGATACAAGCGGTTTCCGAGCTTTGTAGACGGTACCTGATGTCCCGTGCTGTTAACTGTGTAGTACCTGGGATTAGTATGGTACCTGGATGCAAGAGAAACACAATGCATGAAATAACTACTCCACAAACAAAAATAGATTCTAGTCATTGCGATCAAGTAATCCTCAGAAATACAAAATTATAAGGCAGGTTGCATATGCATAAATACAAAGTATTGTTTTTAAAATTGGATTCCATTTATCGTTTGGGGAAATTTGTAAATACATTTGATCATTTTGGTTTAAGTGTTTAAATGGGTAAACATAGTTTCTATACTAAAATTTAATCCTATCTGGTGATGAACAAGATTTCAAAAAGCACACCGGCACTATAGTTTCAAAAGAACCGTACGTAGGAAAAACAGTAGATATAAAATTTGTATAGGTGGGAATACAACCCCAAAATGTCATTCCATAATCCATGTCGGTCACAACGGTGGAAGGCAAGGGAAGTACCACATTGCCAACCTGACTCCCCAAATTTGAAGAATATTAAAACTATCGCATGTTCTTCAGGAATTCATTTTTAGCCTGTGTGTTTTCTTACCTGTGCGTAAGCAAGCAATGTTGACAAGCCACCATTCGGGAATTCTGTGTAGTATGACCATCACAGACTCATCCCTCGATAAGCCGCAATCGTGGGTAAGTATGTTGGCCACCCTATAAAATACATTATCATAGTAAACCAATTGTATTCAAGTGTTTTTACTCAGACTTAATTTCCACAAGTTGGTGATACGCTATGATGGACTTTTCAAAGAAATTATTCTGTCGACAATACGCAACAAAAGTTGAAAACCAAATTTAAAGTTCAGTGTCGAGCCAATGTTATTTTCTGTTATTTACAATCTGTTAGAAAATCAGCAAAGTTGGTCCAAAAGTAATTGGAATGGTGTTCTCCAATTGTTTTTTTTTCTATTTAATATTTGGTTATAAAACAAACTCCAACTGAAATGGGATACAGATCTGCAACCTTCAGTTCCACATTAACAACTTCATGTGCCATGCTACATGTACAGGTATCAATAATAGTAGAAACACTTGGTAAAAACATCATGTTTATTGGAATATTGTCACTATCATTTTTGTAACAATTCAGTTATTTAAGTCTACTTATTTAAGTTTAATTATTTTTCTCTAGGTTTAAATTTAAACTTTAATTGTTTACTTACGGGATTTGGCCAAGTACAAGCTTTGGCTTTCTGCTAGCCTTCACCAATCATCACGTTTATTGTATTCCGTTTATAATTGCTCATTATTATAATTATGATGTGTGGAAATAAATGAAATCAAACCAAAAGCTATCCTGCTAAGCACCGTTGATATATTGATTACTCGATTATTCGATATTGAGCAATGGTATCGAAAATATTGAAAATACGTCAGACTATCGTCAAAATAAATCTCCCATTTGTGCTTTAACTTTGTGTTTTAACGTTTGCTATATAATAAAATAAACCTTGGCGGCAACTTGTGCTTGCGACTCAAGATAAAAAGATCACGAAATGCATAGCGGCATTGATTTGTGCTCTGCGTTCACTGGAGTTCCCGGTCTCCCCTGATGTAACACCTCAAAAGAAACCGCCCTTTTGAGACAAACGGTCAGTGCTGAGATTTTTTTAATAATGTTTGAGCAATATGCTCCAGAGAAAGCCATGACAATTGGGACTTAAGATTTTGATTTTTTTTTTGTTAAATCAAAGTTTCATCTTCAAAGTCTTTAACTTTTACATGGGATAATCGATATATATCGAATATTCTGGATACTGGATTTCCGATATATCGATTATTGACAATTCTGCTATCGACGCCAATGTTGGGGCTCAAGCTTTGCCGATGTACAAGGCGCGCCAGTCAGTCGCCATAAACCTATATGTGCCGCGTATCCGCTCTGTTCACAAGCACCCCCTCACCGGCAAAGGAAGTACAGTTGGGGGTGACAGACCGACGCCATGTTGCCTGACTGCAATTCGTTTGACGCGAAGCGCGGCCACTGCGCGCGTGTAAATAGTACAAATCCCCTGGTGTGCGTGCGTCACACACAAGGAACGCGTTCGAACGGTGCGCGTCAACCAGCGAAATGTCCCGCCCATGGGACGTCGTTGCTAGGTGAAAGGGCGCCCTCTTTTGGTAGCGCACGGAGCTCATAGCCAGGGGTCACACTCAATGTCATGATGCTAGCAACATTAGCAATGCTTCAAACTTTGCAAATGGGTAGTATCCTCAAAGAATGCAGCTATATAGTTTAAACCATCACATTTAGCACTGATGGATAAGAACCAGATTTAATTCATTCCTCTTTCTCTAACTTGAGAAATGAAAAGCTGCTGCAAACTGCTCAGTGATCGACCTACCCTGAAATGTACAAATCTTTGAAAGTAAGAGCATGCAACATTTCAGTCCCAGCAGGATTTTTCTAAAAAGGCCTTTGGAGAAAGCTAGGACTGAAAAGTCAGCCCTCCGACTTTTATACTTTTTCCTTACTTCTTTGATTTGTCCTGGAGATCTGTAAAACTCCACTTGATCTCACTTCCATGGTCGTCAATCCACCACAGGGCAGGAGTCTTGGAGCCCCTTGTGCCTGCCTGTAGAAAAGAAGACACAAATCAATCCTTCATGAAACTCATATTCAAACATTAACCCTAACTCCCTAGGCCTTTTTGCTAGGATGTAGCCTCAATCCTGCAAATTCCTCCATTACTTCTTGAAAATGGTCCATGGAGGGGTGACCACTGCCTGAATCCTGCAAAATCCTCCAGCTATGACTGTCAATAGGCTGAGGCAGAGGCAGTGACATCCTGGAGCAGTGCGGAGGATTTGAAATATAATCAAGGACTAAATTTATGCATGGCTGAGCATAAACAACACAAGGTCCAGCCCAAGACCTTGACACAGTGTGTACTCCGAAATACGCAACGCACTTTTGCCATGTAACCTCAATCCTGCAAAACACCTCCAATTTGCAAAAAGGATTTTGGAGGATTCAGGGCGGTTAGGGTTAAAGCAATAGTCATGTATGATTGCATAGGAGGGTTAATGGCTTGATGATAACTAACCAGTTAGTTAAGTGAAATTAACCAGTTTGATTGACCCAATGAATTTATCAACCAGTTTATCTATTGATCAATCCAATCTGATCATTAAAAGCAGACAGGTTGTAAGCTTCTAATGTCAGGAACATAATTATTATTATTTTTTAATCACTTGCACTTAAATCTGCACCTGTTCTTTTTGCGCCCACTCGTCCAGAACATCACTGGCAAAGTTGAAGTACTCAGGAACGTCCAGCTGAAACTGACGCCTACCAAGTTCGTAATCATTGAAACCAGTGGCTGACAGTGCAGACAGGAATGTTCTCACTGACTGGTGTGACACAGCTACTTTTAACGGATGTGATGTCCTGGTACAGCATGGAGTATAGCTCCCAAGTGTCTTGTTGGATGCCCAAACAAGTTTTCTTGAGTTGAGGTGCAGTTGGCGTATGCTTTGGCGAAACTGACCAATGTGCAACAGCCGACACTGTTTCAAAATGGCAGCCATTTTCACAGTAGCATTGGAACGTCAGGCATCCTTTTGGTCTGAAAAAAATTGAAATATACATACACTTAGAATGAAAAGAAATTCACATGTAGCAGCATGGATACTGATATAGAACTCTGTCATATTGATGTAGAAATAACAGTTACCTTTCAGAGTCTGAAAGCTACGTCATGCTTAGCAAAATCAGACTCTGAAAGGTAACTATTATTTCTAAATTCACATGTAGTTCACATAAACCACACAAGATTAAACTGTGAAAGCTATAAGGACAAGTTAGCAGCGATAAAAATGCAAAGCAATTCTTGTTATTCGAGGACATTTACAAGTACACACTTCACCACTGTGTAATCACATTCATTATGCGTTCTCCATTTAGAACTTAAGCTGCGACACATACTCCATAGCCATTTCAATAGTAGGAGCAAATTTGTCAGGGCACATATGTGTAATTAACAGTCAATGTCAAACTGAAACCAATTGTTGATGTCAGTTGTTAAAACAAATCGGACTTTGTAGCTCTGCGCATTTCATCTGAAAATTGGTCTTGCACACACACTGTCGGTGTCATACATACTCTTGTTTTACTATACTATCGAGGACAATGCTTTGTGTTTTCCCTTTGTCCCTGTAATATATAACACTTTCGCATAGACTTTAAGCATACAAACTTACTACAGAGGACCATTTCCAACACAAAAGACCCAACGCCCGAGGACTGGACGAATTTGTTGTCTCCCTTTCTGTGTCGGTCCTCGGGGGTTATGTAGAACACATACACATACATGCATGCATGAACCACTATTAGGGTTTTTCTAATTTTACGGTAGAGGACTTGATTGGAACAAACTCGTTAAACCCGAGATAACAATAGCGACACGTAATTTCCGCAAGGACCTGAATCCAAGTCCTTAGTACATGTACATGTAATTTTGTACCAAAAAAAAATAAATAAATAAAATTTCCAGAAACATTAAAAAAAGTTCAAGTCTAGGAACAAAAAGGGGACAGTATGGGTCCTCACTAGTACTTTTACAGTATGCAATTGCATGCAATGTATCCTCAATTCAATATCATGTAGTTATACTTATAGACAACAGTTAATTCCTGCACAAAGTCCTTGCAAAACACTGATTGGATACATCGCAATGCCAAAGATTATTTTCTGCAAACACTCAAATTATAAATATAAATATCCTGGTACAGATCTGTGAGAGAGATCCCACAAGGCCAATACTTAATACAACACATCTCTCATTTATTTAAAAAAAAAAATAGTGAATTCAGCGAGCCGGCATTAAAATAAATGAAACATCCGTTTGTTTTGGATTATTAGTTAACTCAATGTTCAGAATCAAAAGCGGCTTATGCACATTTGGAAACAAAAAAAATGGATATATATACATGCCATTAATAAAAGCTAAATTTCTTCTTACTTAGCAATGGAATACCTTGGCGCTTATTACATGTATTAAGTAACCCTCTGATGCAAACATACATTGTGTGTCAAGTTGTCCTTTCAGTCAAAATCAATCAAGTGATGTTTTCAACAGTTAATAAGTCACAGCCTACATAAAGCACTTGACTGGCTGTGACTGTTTATGTAACTTGATGCAGCTTTGCTTTGACTTTGGGTAATTGATAAGCCAAAAGTGCCCACAACTTGCCTGCTTTGTCTATTCATGGTCTGTTGACTGATTTTGACTAGTCACAGTGCTTGCTCAACATATAATCTGACTGTTGGTGACTAGCCTGTGTCAAAAGTACAGGAGGCAAAGTGGATGAAAATTTTGACTGTCTGTGACCGTTTATAGTAGTAAGACGCTTATAGCGTTTGGTCTACAAATTTCTTTTTTTCACTTTTTTTTTGGTAAGCGGTGGAATCTGAGGAAACATACGGCATATGGCATGAAAGCTTTTACTGTTCAAGAAATTCGCAGTATAATCCGGAAAGATCGATGCAATCAAATACATGTAGTGGCAAATTCCCACTTTTTAATGATTAATGAAATTATCCTTAAAGGGAATATACATCATTTGCTTTTGCTGTAATTTTCAGAAATGGATGGAATTGGGGGGTTGGAAATATATATCAAATATAGTTACACTGACTTTTTTGAGGTTTTGGGTTCGAAAATGCTATAAAAACCAAGAAAAACAATCATTTTCCTGTAGTCCGGTTCCCTGACTCCATATAAGAAGAAACAGAGCAGTTTACATACATTGGGGAATTGTAAGGTCAGGGAACCAGTCTAGCTGGCTCGTACCGGTTCATAAGTTTGTAATCGATTGCAAACAAGTGCGATGGTCAATTGGGGCCAGTATTTGAAAAAAAAGCCAGTTTTTTCCAACGCTGATCGGCCGATCAGCATTGGAAATTGATACAAAAATACCACTTTTCTTGAAAATGACAGTATACCAGGTGCCATGATTTTACAGGATGCTTTACACTGTCATTCACTAACAGTCCAGCAAGGTATTTCAAAATGATTTGGTAGTTTTATTTTTTGATGTTTGCAAATGTTGTACTTTCCCTTTAACAAGGCCATTCCTACATTACAAAATGCAGACTCACTTTACCTGCAGCACAAGCAGACAGTCTGATAATAATTCCACTGACATCTGCTGAACTAAATTATTTCCAGGCACTAGAAATGGTGGTTCGGCATCATTAATTTTTAGGACCACTATATACAGACTCACACATGTAGAGTTACACTTGCCAATGGTACATACATGTACATTTACATACAAAACTGCTGGCAGAGATGTAATACAGCGCTTAGGACGCCTACCTGCAGTTTGGAAAGCTGAGAATACATCAGCCAAACCCTTGTTTAAAAAAAACAAAAAAAAACCTGGGAAATAAAACCCGACACATAATAAGGAAACTTCCATTTGATGTGTTGCGACAGATTTTAATAGCAGACAATACTACTTGTAGTCGTATACCTGGCATTAGGAAGAGGAAGTATAGTAAGGATGGCGAAAACTGAGGCACCAACAGCGGCTCCTGTGGCAAGTCGATGGAGGTTAGTCTGGTGTAAAAACTGCATTGTGATTTACATAATTGACGTGTTTATATAACTGATGCCCATGAGCAGTTAAGTACACTCGGTTATACCATGGAGGCATGCGCTCAAGATGGAAACTGCACTGCATATTAAGCTTGATTTTAAAGTTGAATAAAAGAAACTGACTGGAGCGGGTTTGAACCTGCGACCTCCAGATTGCCGTTCCAATTCTCTACCAACTGAGCTATCCACAGGGCTGCCAACTTTGAGTAAGAGCCGAGCCTCGTGAGAATTTGGTGATGGAGCTTGATCAGAATGAATGTGAGCGCGAAGGGCAAAGCCTTAACTGTGTGGGGATCGAGGCCAGCCTAGGGCCCTGGAAAATGTTGTATTCTAGACGCTCTGTGGTGCGATCTGAGGCAATGTCTGACCACTTTTATCATTTTTTTAAAGCAAAAGATGATCATTTAAACATAATTTTTGAGTTTGAGTCAAATATCTAATAATTTTTTTTAGCGCGACAAGTCCCATGTGGGCGTGAGAGCATGAGAATAACAGGAAATGCGCGAGTCCCACACTGAAGGCGTAAGAGTTTGGCCGAGGCCTGTATCCAGCCCAGCTGAGCCTAAAAGCTGTGGTACCGTACGAACAAACACAACAAAAGTTAACCCCTGGTATTCTCTAAGGCATGCATGGGCAAAATGAACTTAGGGTATAGTATCCAACTATATTACATGTAGCTCTACTTTTCGTGGTACGGGGAGACTGGTCACAGCAAAAAATTTTGATCAATGAAATAATTGTCTACCTTTTTTATTTCTAAAGATTTCCCTATTGATGTAAAGATGGAAGATGAAAAAAGATGAAGTCCAATTGGTCATTTTGTCGAGGGGCGTGGCTTAATGGTCTATACGGTCTATTCTTAATTGCTCTATTCTTGAACACAATTGTTGCAATGAACTTGTGGATGGGGTGCATGTGTGAGGGGTTTAAAATTGTAAAGTACGCCTGTAGCAAAATGTTTCAACAAATTTGTATG
This sequence comes from Patiria pectinifera, assembly GCA_029964075.1. Lineage (NCBI taxonomy): Eukaryota > Metazoa > Echinodermata > Asteroidea > Valvatida > Asterinidae > Patiria > Patiria pectinifera. The sequence goes on from CM057146.1 coordinate 20,388,680, forward strand.
AATCCTCTATCCAAATAAACAGTTTAACAGTTGGTAATGGTAGTGGAACGTCATCATTAGGAGGTGTCTGCGTGTAGTCAAGGGTAAAAGGTAGTGATTGATGATTTACAGGTTTTTTCCTCATTTTTCCCAAAAGAAACTTAGGCTAGGGTGGGGGCTGTCAAAATAGGGTAGGTACATGTAGGGTAACCCATGAGTAACCAGAAGAAAAACTATTCTCTTACTAAAATGCCAATAAAAAAACCCACTACAAATAAAATGTACTCTCTGTCTGTTCATACAACAATCTTCCAATATAATTTTAAGCTCAACAATTTGAAATCCATTGCTATAGGCCCTATACCCAAATCAATTGTTTACTCTCCCAAATTAGTGCCTTCCAATTCCATCATATTAAATGTTTTAATTCTTTTGTTATTAAATACCATTTTCCACCTCCAATATCTTGTTCAATCATTATTCGTCAACAAAAAGGCAACATGCATTATCTGTGCATATGATCCACTGCTTGCTCATCAAGGCGGTGTTACTATTTACCGGAAAACACCGGAAAATACCGAAAAACACCGGAAAGCTACCGGAAAACACTGGAAAACTACCAGAAAACACCAGAAAATTACCAGAAAATACACTAAATACCGGAAAACATGCTAAATACCGGAAAACACAAAAAAACACTAACTACCAAAAAACACCTGAAAACTCACTTAATACCAGAAAACACACTAAATTATAAATACCGCAAAACACACTAATTCCCGGAAAACACAAACAAATCTCACTTGATACTGGAAAACATTTTCCGGTGTTTTCCGGTATTTTCCAGTATATAGTAACACCCAATCGAGGCTTGACCACACTGCCACAATGTATTTTTGAGATGTTTCACCATAATTGACGCAGGTATATAAACGCTTGCATCTGGGACTGAGAAATATTTCCAATTTTGTTAGGAAATACTTTATACTGTCTTTGAAAATGCAAAAAACTCTCCACAGACTTTGTACACAACCACAGAAGTGGCATCAGGATACTACACTCTTTTAATCTTTACGAATACCTAAATATTGTCTTCCAAAAAAAGGCCTAGATTATTTTATTATTATTAGGACCCTGGGAAGTGGGAGTACTGCTGCAGGAGGAATGCTGTACTGTACAGTGTATGTAGTCCGGCCATATATCATTAGAAACACGTGCACTGAATCACACACACAGAGTAAGGAACAGTATAATTGCTTGGGACACTGCTTTCTACACATTGTCTTTTACCGTTAGTTATCACGTTGTACTTACCACCACTGAAACTGAAACAAGTTGTTTTATTTTTTTATTAAGTTTTCCTCAAACTGGTCAAACTGAAGTGGAAGTTTGGAGTGAGTGCCAAGTTCACGAAACAGTTTCTAGGCTGGTACCCTCTGTTTGCCAAGTTGGTGTTGGGTTGCTCTCACTTATTATGCACACTGTTTCACATGCGACTTCAGGACACCCGTCGCATTACCCACTGTTAAAAATTTTACCAACTTAGAACACAAGAATCAAAATTTAGGTGGAATTTTCTTCGTTATTCCCGAGCTTTAAAACGTTTTGCTTTGCCAGTCTTCCTTTGGTAAGAACAACATTGTCATATAGTATCGTTAAGTCAACATTATTATTTGATGATCGTGTGAATGATTGATTGTTAAAAATGTTACCTTTTGAGTTCTGGTTCCTTGTTGCCGTGTTGGTGACCGAATTTTGTGCTTGGCCCCGCCCGCTCTGCGCGCTAGATCCCCCGTGTGCACAGTCAAAAGGCGCCCGCTACGATCCGTCGTCGGTACTTGTGATTTGATGAACAGTTGAACCATGGAGCTATGGTTGAACATTCACTAATCTGTTTTTTTTGTCGTATTGTGTGTGTTGCGATCGGTCTATGTTCAAGCCAAAGAATTATTAACAGACATAAGTGGGCGGGGTCAAAGGTGGGACAAAAATACATTAATTGGCAGATTGGGGGCGGGTCAAAAAGTTTTAGGCCTAAAATCGCTCAGATTTCTCTCTCCCCCCCCCAAGAATGGGATGGAACCAATTGATGAGGATTGACCTTTTTAGTTGGGGGAGGGGGGGGGGTGGATATGGTTCATCATGTTCATGCACAATAAATTCATGACCTTGGTTCTAGAAACAGACTAGATTAAAGGGAATGTACAACATTTGCGTTTGCTGCATTGTGTGTTGTCGTATTGTGTGTGTATGTTGCGATCGGTCTATGTTCATTGCATTTCTCATGGGAAGCCAAAGGATTATAAACAGACATAAGGGGGCGGGGTCAAAGGTGGGACAAAAATACATTAATTGGCAGATTGGGGGGCGGGTCAAAAAGGTTTAGGCCTAAAATCACTCAGAAAATAGACCTCAGTGACTGAATCCAGTAAAATGAATAGTTCCCACTAGTTTAAAAAGTGTTCAATAAGACTGTCACAACAAACTGCAGTTTTCAATGACCAATTGTCTCTTGCTTAATGTGTTTGATGAACAAACTTTGAAAGGAACCTTTCATGAAAAGAAAGAAGGCCTCTGTCAATTGCATGTAAAATACCGGATAGCCTAACCCATTGGTAAGGCGTTTAGTATACATGAAAATTGAACAATAAAGTGTTAGTATACTACATGTAATCGAGTGAGGAAGTCTTTTTTCACGGTCATCTCAACATTTATTTCTACAATGTAAAGTAAATTTATTAAAGTATACAAAGGGCTAATATCCGACAGATATGTGATAAACTACAAGAATAGTAATTGCAACACATTGAAAAAGGGGAATTCAGGAGGCATGTTCAAAATAACTCGTAAGTTCACGCCAGGTTAATTCTTTTAGCTTATTACAGCTGGACAAAATAATGTGCAACTTGACGTGTTCTTGGACAAAGATACTTGTGGCTTGACTTGTTTTAGACCAAATGACTTGTGACATGACTTGTGACTGGACCTAATGACTTGTGACTTGACTTGTGACTGGACCTAATGACTTGTGACTTGACTTGGACTTGCAAACAATGACTTGGACTTGCAAAAAATGACTTGCTGCCACTTCTGATGTTTGCAAATGTTGTATCTTCCCTTTAAAGAAAATTGAACATTTGTGGAATTTGAAGATTGATAAATAATTATTGAACAATGAGAAGATTGTTGTAATGTGAACATTTTAATGCCATTGCTACATCGCTCTTACTAGTCTTACACAACATGTCTGCCTCGCCCTTGAAAAACAATCCTCATAGTCTGAATTGAGCCATGACTTAGATGCAGAGAGAAAAGAGAAAAAAAAGCTTAAAAATGATTTAATTAAGACAATAAAAGAAAGACAAATTTGGAATTTTGCAAGATTACAATGTTTTATTTTAATTCTAATTCCGTTTGCTATTTGCCAGCCAGCCGTAAAGTGCGAGGGAGTACATGTTTGTAAATTATATAGATGTAAACATAATTTGCAATTATTTCTTTATAACCAAAAGCAACGGAAAAACTACAAATTTTTATCATATTTATTCTGCGCAAGCAGCAGGCTTTTGAGGCGATCTGTAGACGGGGCTCCACCCCAGGATCCATTGACCATGGCCGACTTCATGAAGGTAGCCAAGTCCAAGATTGATGCCTCGGCCGGCGAGCTGAACACCATAAGCCAGGAGATCTGGTCCCACCCGGAGCTGAACTTCAATGAGCACCACGCCCACGAGGTGCTGACGGATTACCTGGAGAAGGAAGGGTTCAACGTGGAACGTCACTTTGTGCTGGATACGGCTTTCAGGTTGGCAGAGTCCTGGGTACATTTTAATACAATCTGCTCACAGGTGGGTGGGGTGGAAGAGAAGGGGGAGGGGCCACGCATCTTATCAACATGCTGGAAAAGCTCTCTGCACATGTCGGCTTGCACCCGATATGCGATGCAAGTTAAATCATCAGCATGGCTGTCTGGCAAATTGAATTTGTGGGGAAAAGATTTGGTAAACCCCGCCCCCCCCCAAAAAAAATGTCTTGCTTCACCACTGTTTAGCCCTGCTAAGAAGTTGTTACACATAGCAGAAACATTTAAAGTTATCCTATTTAATGTATGTTTGACCATTAATGCCTTTATTTCATTGGACTCTTCCAATATGCTGGTGCTCAAATTTGTTTGTACCCTTTTCAACATCACAGATCCCTGCAACAGACAAGATAAATAAGCTTATTAAATCCTTAGTGGTAAAGGGTCTTAAAAGCTGAAATATCTTCTTTCTATTTTTTGATACATGTTTGGAAAATTGTTGTTTGGTCAGTAGCAGCCAAGTTCCAAACTTCACACTGCAAAGAAAGGCCAATTAAGCTTCAAATGTGCTGCATTCAAGGACATTTTCATTGGTTTTGTTTTAACAGGGCAACGTTTGGTTCCGACAACGCTGGGCCCAACATTTGCGTGATCTGCGAGTATGACGCCCTGCCAGAGATTGGCCATGCCTGTGGGCATAATCTGATCGCAGAGTGTGGCGTGGCCGCAGGGATTGGCATAAAGGCTGCATTGGAGGCTTCCGGAAATAAATACGGAAAGGTCGGCAACTTCCATGTTACGACTTCCTCTTCAGTGCAGTAATACAAAAATTACAATGCAACTATGTAAAGTAATACATGTACAAAAGCTTCACAGAATACCATGAAGGAATCTCAAATATGTACAAGCTCCCCTCGGCCCTTGAATTAGGCACTGCTAAATCAGACCAATTTGGCAAAAGAGGGTTTATATTTGGAAATCAAGGTGCTCAAGCATACGTGGACCACATCTATCAGTGAAAACATTGAATTTGTGGTCTGCGGGTAATTCTGCAGGTTATGTCACTTATGGCACTTTGTCACTCATTGCCTCTCCCCACCCAGGAGTAAATGGTTACCTGTGAGGGCAGAGATGGTTATTGATATTGGTGTTGATTTAAGCTGCTTTGTGCCGAAATTGCAGCATCTAGCTGTATACTCCCCAGGGAGCTGAGATGGTATTTGGGAATGTTTCATTTGCCCAATGAGCAGGGTAATAATGATGTATTGCGTTGAACACCAATAATGGTGCATATGTGTGCTCTATAAATGCCCAGTATTATTATAATTATTATTATTAAAGTGCAATGACCTTTCAAGATAATATTTGATTCTTCTGTTTCTTGTTTATTTGTTCTAGGTGACGGTACTAGGGACGCCAGGTGAAGAGGGAGGCGGCGGCAAGAAACGTCTCATCAAGGCCAATGCCTTTGTTGGCATTGCTGTAGCCATGATGGCTCATCCTTACAGATACAACGTGCCACGCCCTATTGCTCTGTCAATGACAGTGTAAGACTTATTAATAACTTGTTTGTGAGTGACCTAAAGACAAATCCTGCGGCAGCCATTTTCTCTGGTGGCGCCTTCGACCAATAGGAACTACCAAAATGCGCATGCGCCTCGTCTTTAAGAACCATGCAGCATGTGCTTGAGCGTGACACCACTGCAGTAAAAGCTTCTATTTCTGATCGCCGGATTCCACTATACGTTACATGGCTGTGCACAAATTTTGCCAAAAACTAAAAAATGAATTGGCAAATTATTGTGCAACAGCTTTAAGTTTGTACAGTAACAGTTGTATTAAGTTGTACAGTGGTTGTAAGATTGCAAAATTGTCAAGCATCCTTTGAAATGGTGGAGCCATATGTGCTTGTCATTTTCAATAATGAGGAATTCTTTATCAATTTCCAATGATAGCTAAGCCAAACAATCATTAGAATTTTTTTTTTGGGGGGGGGAGCAGAACACTGTCTGCTACAAAGTACTGGTTCCCATATATCCCTGCATTTCTTAAACTTACAGCAAATGCTTTGGCCCACAAGAATACACTTGACTAAACCTCAAAAGTAATGACGGCCATTTCTACGGGCGTCACGTATGGATCGTGATGGCCTGTGGTAGAGCGATCTGGTTGAGCTACTCGAACGCACCCGTTGTTAACGTGGATTTCCAGAGTTGCAATTTCAGATTTGACAATTGGATTTTGTTGGCAGTCTGGTCATCAAGTTCCAAGGCAAGGCTTCCCATGCCGCAGCAGCTCCGTGGGATGGCAACAACGCGCTGGACGCGGCCGTCACGTGCTACCAGTCCATCTCCAACATGAGGCAGCAGATGAAACCAGCGTGCAGAGTTCACGGTACAAAACAAAAATGGTTGCTTATTAAGCACTTCGTACCAAAGTGTGGAAAAGCTAGAATTATACGCCCTGTTCATCGGGTAAGGCCACTGTTCTGCGGCAGATCAAGATCTCAGCTTCCCCCTTATCAGGTACCCTTTTTGTGGGTGGAGAGAGACAATTGTAGTTAAGTGTCTTGCCCCTGAACATAAGCGCTGTGTTCCTAGTCCAGGTTTGATTCTGTGTATCATCACACTCATGAATCCGACACCTTCACCTTTGGATCGCAACCCTCCACATTTGATGTGTGTACATTACACACAGAGAATGTTTAACTTTGCTATTCATGCGCAAACGTAAATTGCATCACAAACCAACCCTTAGATTACCGCTGGTCCTCTATCGAACCTGCTCAAACGATTTTCTTTTGTCGTAGGGATTTTCACCAATGGGGGCGCTGCTCCCAACATCATTCCCGAGGAGGCAGAGTTGACCTACTACCTGCGTGCCGTTGACGAAAACGAGCTCGCCGTGCTGAAGAAGAAAGTTGAGGCTTGCGCCGAGGGTGCTGCCATAGCAACTGAATGCAAGGTTGGTGCCAAATTTTTACAACAATAACGGTCCAAATTACAGCATTTGTTTGATGCAACAAATATGCAACAATTTTTTTTACAAAAAAAAAACTTTTTTACAAGATGTATTCTTTTATATGTTATATTTAAATATTTCAATTTTTTTTTTTTAACTTTAAACTGATTGAATTTAATTTCAGAGTAGACCCCAGGGCAAAATTTTATGACACTTCTTGACCATAACAATTTCTGATTACAGACAAATCTTCCATTTTGTGGAGACCAGAAAGTGGCCTTCTAAATGTAACTCTTTCAAAACTGACTTTATTTTTTAGAATTGTCACTGAAGTTATTAATAAGCGTCCTAAATTGTGTCACTCATTTTAGGTGGATGTTAAATTTCACGATGGATATGCTAACATCAACCAAAACAATGCTCTTGGTTCACTGTACGAGAAATACGTTCACGAAATAGCGGAAGACTTTCCCATCGATCCCTCTGTGTTGTCCAAGCCCTGTGGATCCACAGACTTTGGGAACGTTTCCTACGTACTGCCCGGGATCCATCCTTCTTACCGTATTCCCACCGATGCACCTAACCACTCTAGAAAATTTACTGAATCTTCAGGTAGTTTCCAAAATTGAAACGTTTCCTTCATTCATATTCAGCTTGGTTAACATCCAATATTAATTGCTCCACAACCGATACTGCCATCACAGTGACATTTGTCATGAAATCAAACAGTTGTAGTAAAATATCCTGCTCAAGGACAATTTCCGTGTGAAGGGTTTTGGTAAACACACTGAAGGCTCTGCCACCTCGTACTATGTGTCATACAAAAAATCCTACTTTTGATACTAAATTACTCTGTTGTTCACCAATGGAAATAAACCAAAATTTAAGAACATGTTAACAAGGCGTGACAAATTTTATGGAGCGAGTTTCATCAGCTTTGCGCAAGAGGGTGTGATTTAAACACTTCAATTAAAAATATAGTCACTTTCAGAATCTGCCACTTTCGACTTCGTGTCCTCCAATGAGCGAGTTCCATCAGCTTTGTGCTAGGTGAGATTTAAAGGCCATACGAAAAAAGTTCCCACTTTCAGAATGTCGTTACAGCGCTGGAGATGGTGGTGGAAGGTGCGTCTGTGGCCGAAAGCTTCTGAAGGAATGCAGGATCACCCCTGATGTCATTGCACACCTCGATCGTTTGGCGCTACACACGATCAAGAAGGTGTGCAACGACATCAGGGATGATCCTGCATAATTCCTTCAGAAGCTTTCGGCTGCAGCACGCGCCTTCCGCCGTCGTCTTCAGTGCTGAAATGACATTCTGAAAGTGAGAATTTTTTTTCGTGTAGCATTTAAATCTCACCCTCTTCCACAAATCTGATGAAAGTCGCTCCATAGATTTTGTCACGCCTTGTTTACATGATCTGAAATTTTGTTTTAATTCCATTGGTAATAAACAGAGTTATTTAGGATCAAAAGTAGTACTTACATGTTTTTAGCCACAAATATATCTGCAGGTTCATTTTCTTGAAACAAATAAGCCTATCATTACGTAATCGGTTTAGCCAGCTGTTCATGCTTTGATATAATCAATCTCCAAAATCGTTCCTATTTGCCTGTCGCTTTGCTGCATTGCTCACTTGGAGGTTAATGTTGAAGTTGAAGCCATACATTCCAAGCTCCTGACCAACGAGGTTGTGGCCACTCTCTATGAGAAGTATGCCACGGAACTTGGGATCGAGCCCAAGAACGGCCAACAGATCAAGACGCTGCTGGCCACAGATTTTGGGGACACGTCTCGGGCCGTGCCGAGTATCTCTCCAATGTACTCGGTTGAGAACAGTACCCCGCTCACTTTAAAGGAATTCAAAGCAGCTGCAGGTAAAAGAACGGGAAGTAGGGTTTGGTCATAATCTCTTTTCCAGTAACCTTATCTTGGTATTGGAGCTATATACATTGGTATGTCATATCGGGTTCGTACACAATTGCTCACATTACTTGTGGTGTGCCATAAGCATCGCATGCCTACCAACTACATTGTTAATGCACAGAGGTAGCACATGTACTCGGTTTTTAGCTAAAAAGAATTTGTTGCATTAGTATTTGAAAGACAAGGTGAAAATCAACTCTGCCCCTGGAATAGATACAGTACATTACAATTGAAAGTTAACACTCTGAACGGGAATGGGAAATTGGATCATTATAAGGGACACCATCTTCAGACAATAACTACTGATATTCGCTTTCCATGGTCGTTAAAATCAACAGCCACTCGCGAAAAGAAATGGTTTTGGTGAAAAATACACACAAAATCGCAAAAAAAACCGACTTTATATTCTTCCAGCTAATCATGGTAACCCATACAGCTGTGCTTTTCTCCAGATGCCACATTTCCAGTGGGGTACTATTTATGGTGGGGAGAAATATTTTCCCACTCTGGGAAATTCTTTTTCCTTTTTGTGAAATAAATGGGAATTCACTCGAAAGAGAAAAAGTGTGAAGAAAAATTCCCATTCCCAGGTTAACTTTGACTGCAATGCAGGAAAAATGAGGACTCCGCAGTCACTGGTGCTTGCTCCACTACAAGCAGGAGATATAGCCTGTCTTGTGTCAGCGAACGGGTGTTATTGGCTCTGTGCACAAGTACCCCCTCAATGGAAAGAAGGGGAGAGTTGGGGAGACATTCAAACGCATTGCTGATGATGCCTGACGCTCTTGCGAAACGCTATAATAGTACATATTCAGAATATTAAAATTAAGTTGTGCGTACTTCATGCCGTACTTGAAACAAAAAAAGCTGTGTGATGATCTCATTTTCGGAGATCTTCAGGAGATTGTCCAAGAGAAACCTTTGTCATCATTGTTCATTCACAAAGGCATGGTGACCTGATGAGCTTCACTGAGCCTTCCCTGCCCAGCATAACATTAGAAAGAGTCTCCTGTCTTGGCTTCAATGATTGTCTTGAGGATGATGTGTGGTCCAGCCTCTTCCAGAGCAGGAGAAGCCTATAGCTGGCTTGTTGCGACGGAGAATATGACTAACTAACAAAAACAGAGGTTTTCTGCTAACGCTAGAAATGGATGGGGGGAGCTAGGGTACAATACAAGAAAGTGTATGGTTTATTTGATACTGCCAGGAGATGTTCTTGACTGTGCACAGCATCTTTGTGTAGGTCTCATCAATGGACTAGGTGTTCTCGTTGGTCAAGGCAAAGAACTCGGCCATAAAGACCTGAAAGAAGAATGGTCTTTAATGTTTGAGCGCTTTGGGACAGATAATTGCCCAGTTTTTACTCAGATATTTTTGGAGGCGATGTTAACGTAGCTTATCCATTTCAAGAGTGAGATGCCAAGATTTGAAGTGATTGAGCTACTGGAGTTATCAGAGGTCTTCAGAAGGCCTTTAAGTTGCTTCAGCTGTAAACGCATTTAAGATGGTAGCAGGGAGATGCACTATTTCAGTGCCAGGGAAGATTTTGAAGATTTCTAAGAGGCTAGAGGTTGTGCTAGAAGGGAGGTCGATTTCAAATTGTAAGTATAAAAGTTATTGCCAGGATGGAAGGAGTAACAAACATCTTGGTTACTCAGAGATCTTTGGGCAGTCGGTTCTAGACAGTGCCATATGAGGTGATGCAGGGGGATTCGCTGGACCTCAGTCTAGACTCAGATGGTTCGAGAACCAATGTATTAGCACACTCTAGAGTCACTCACTTTCAACGCATTTTGGGTTCAAACTTTAGGTCGAGATGAAGACTTCGGCCTCATATGCCAATTTGATTACCAGTACCATCCTGGTCGCCACGTACGAAAAGTATGTCGCGGAGCTCGGTGTGCAGCAGATAGATGAGCCTGGATTCGGTGCCGGGTCGACCGATTTCGGCAATGTGTCTTACGTGGTACCAGGCATACACCCGATGTACCATATGACAGACAGTGCCAATAACCACTCAAGGGAATTCACCGCCGATGCAGGTACACTGACGGTCGTGATGAACTTCTCGCATTTACATTTTTATTGCGTGTACTCAAAACGTCACCCAAACTGAACAGAATGCAGCTCTTTTTGTCTATTTCTTTGCTTGTTTTAAATTGTTTTTGTTTTACTTTGTTTTGTTTTGATTTTGCTTGTAGTCTTGAGTTTGTGTCTTGTAGTCTTGAGTTTGTTTGCTACATTTACTCAGGTTCTTGAATATTCATGACTCTCAAAAAACAAACAAACTTCACTCTGCTTGCTGAAGGAGCTGCATGTAGTTGAAGATTTTTGGTTACTGTACATGCGATGAGTGTGCATTTCTATTCTCAAGTTAATGGAGCAATCCAAAATGGCGCACTCTAAAACTTTCAGATTTGGCGAAGCTCAGATTGACTTCAATATGAACTCTGTATGCATGGGCTTTTCAGTAAATCCTCTCATACTATAGACCTGCCACAGCTGAAATACTATTAATTGCTGCATCTGTCCACAGCTTATTTACATGTAGGTTGGAGACTGCAGACCATTATAGTAATGTAGGACTGTGAGTAGCAGTTAGTAGTCCCTAAATATCATGGTCTTTTATAACATGTTTTAGCCAGTAAACATAATGAGAAAAGTATTCAAAAGTTATTCTACCACATGGGTGAGCGCGGACATCCCACAGCTTCTTACCTTGCTTTGTCTCGATTCTAGACATATTTACTTCAAGCTAAGTTGATCTTGAGTCTTGAGTGTTGAATGGCAACCGGTGCTTCAACCACCTTGGAGGCGGGAACCCAGCCTCGACTCCAGGGGCGCGTGCTCGTTCCTTACACTAACCCCTGGCTGTGATGATGACGTAAATGACGCTGAATGGCTATTCACAGCGTACTGCGCAAGCATTTCGAAGATTGCACGCCGGCTCACGTGCTTAGCTTTGCACGTAACGTCACGTACGAAAAAAAAATTATGATTCAAAATTTGCGATGCTTGTACGATATGGATTATGACAGCCGCGTTTTTCACTAAAAAAACCCCTGTATCTGTGGTTGTAAAGGTACGAAAGGGGTACGTACATTTAATACAAATCTTTGCTAATTAACACAATGTCCAAATGTTGTGTTTGACAGGATTGATTCTTCAAAATCACAACTTTTAATATTTTAAAGATGGCGTCGGCACGTAAAACTGCAGCCCTAATTATAATATACCGTATTTTGGTATATTTAAATTACACAATTCCAGGGGTTACGATCGCGCAAGGCATGATGGGAAACAACAAAGCGCTGCAAGATCGTACCCACGGGGCACGAGGTTGGCGGGAACCATGTACAAAAAGAGATTATGTTTTTGTGGCCTTCTTGGTCACAGTTGTCACCGTTGATCAACTTTTTAATCATAACTTCAACAGGTACATGAACACGTTCTGATGGAGGGAGTAGTGTACATTGTAGACAGTACTTATTCTGTGGTCCCGGCCATTAATGGAACGCAGGGATACTTTAACTTTTGTAGAAGGGAAATCAGACAAAGGTATTGCAGTGATGGAGTGTTCAAGACAGTCAAATGCGGGGTGATGTAAAGGGAATTTAAACCCTGCATTCTGAACAGTCACAGTCAAGAATTTAATCCTCTTCCCCTGCCATGCCTTTTACCAACAGTCAGATCATATTTCAAGCAAGCACTGTGACTAGTCAAATTCAGTCAACAGACAAAAGCAGACAAGTGGTAGGCACAGCTGGCTTATCCCAGTTCAAAGCATAGATGCATCAAGTTACATAAACAGTCACAGCCAGTCAATCCTGCTTTATGTTGGCTGGGAGCTCTTAACTGTTGAAAAGAGTCACTCGATTGATTTTGACTGAAAAGTGAAAGGACAACTTGGCACAGAATGTATGTTCGCATAGGAGGGTTATTAATTGATCTACTTTGTTTGATACTGAATGTGTTAGCACACATGAGTGTCACTATAATCAATTATCGATTTGATACTTTGGGTTTGAAATAATCAGGTAGAGATGAGGAAACCGGGTTCGTATGCCAATGTCATTACCAACGGCATCTTAGTAGCCATCTATGAGAAGTATGCAAGTGACCTTGGTTTTGAGTGGGACGGCCGCCATGGAATGAGTGCGGGGTCGACAGATTTCGGTGACACGTCTTACGTGGTACCAGGCATACACCCAATGTACTGTATAACAGACAGTGCCAACAACCACTCACAAGAATTCACAGCCACTGCAGGTATAATGAAATTATTTAACAAAATGTTTGTGTTGAGGTTCTGATACTTACCATTTTAGTAGTGTGCGTTGTGACTTAACAAAAAAACAGTAACATTATGCAAGCAAAATTGGTCGGTACTCCTGGGTTTGTCATTTGTTTGTTGCTTTTGCTCAGATGCATGAAAAGTCATATTCCTTTCATGATTCCCTGTAAAAAAAAAAAATACTAAACAAACAAACAAACAAACAAACACCCCATCAACCCATCAAAATTCATGCAGCTTGCAGGGAGATTCTGGGTAAAGATTCCTACAACTTCAAATTTTTGGAAACCAGAAATCCACTGACTGTTCATATGAACAAGTGCGTGAAGGCACTGTTGACTGCACTGCTACCTTGGGTACTTCAGCCACTGACAGCCTTCGCAGTCAGGCACAGATGCATTTTTAGGTGGTTTGAGAATCAACCTGTGTAGCTAGATCATGTAGTTAGAAATTAGGAATTTTATTTGGGGAATTCCACAAAATAAAGAGCTGTTGAAAGTGGCACCATTCAAAATTGAGCTGCTTCTTGAAGCAGAAAACATCAAATTCGACACATCTTATCCTTGGTGTACAATAAACTCTTTAGGCATGGACTTTGGTTCAGTCAGTCTCCCCATCCTATATAGACCTGCAAAACAGCTGTAAAAGATATCTTATGGATAGCTGTGTTTCCTAGGTCCAGCATTTGATACAAAGAGCAATATGTAGCACTGTTAGCACCACTGAATAGTCAGCACTGCGTACTTGTATATCCAGCATTCGGACGATCACAGTATAATATTTGGAGATCCTCAGGAGGCTGTCCACGACTCTGCAGACAACTTTTGGGGAAGGATTGATCGCGATTTGCAGAAGGCAGATGACACAGTTGATGGGGTAATGATATGTGCGAGTATTGTGCCAGCGTATTGAGCTTTTCTTGATCACAGACACCTTCGTGTTGATACCAGAATTGTAATCAACTTCACAAGCAGGTCTGCAAGATGTGCCGTACTGAAAGACTTGCTGCTGACTGCACTGCTACCTATAATATAGGGTACTCAGAGATCTTCAGCCATTGACAGCCTTCACAGTCCAGGCACGGACAAATTTTTAGGTGATATGAGAATAAACCCGTGCAGCTAGATCATGTAGAAAGAAAAAAAAACCTTGATGGAGTAAGGCCTACATGTCTGTGTGGTGTGTTGTACAGCAACACAAAATATTGCTCCCTCATGAGCGAATGTGGCTGAACACTAGCAGCAAGATAAGTGACGTACCAGCCCCGTTGAAGTTTTTTTCTCAAAGATTATTTGATGGGCAGTTAACCTTGCTGGACTGTCTCTATAATCTGTTGAGGATTGTATTACTCATCAGCTCACATCTGTGTCTAAATATCAGGTAGAGATGTGGACTTGGGGCTCGTATGCCAATGTGATTACCAACAGCCTCCTGGTGGACATCTATGAGAAGTATGCTAGGGACCTTGCTGTTCACTGGAGCGAGCATGATTTGAACTTTGGTTCGACAGATTTCGGCAATACGTCTTACATGGTACCAAGCATACACCCATTGTTCCGAATTACAGACGGTGCCAACATCCACGCTCGTGAATTCATGGCCACTGCAGGTACACTGAAATTACGTCGCAAAATAAATGTTCTCGTCATTCTCATTGTAATTGTAAAAAAAAACACCTAAGATCATGGTTCAACTTGAATGGACTGCTGTATGGTTCTGGGCCCTTTGAGCAGTCTTAGGTTGTGATTGTTTGGTTGCATTCGCTCAGATGCATGTATAGTCCATAACTTTTTGAGTTTATCTTGTCAACAGACAAACCAACCAACCAACAAACAAACCAACGACAATGAAAACACAACTTCCTGGGCGGAGGAAATATAGGGCTCTCCAAAATTGCCCGATTACAAATAGAGCTGTTTCTTCAAGCAGAAACTTCAAATTTCACCCTGCTTATCATCGGCTTACAATTAACTCTTTATGCATGGGAATCTGATCAGTCAGTCTCCCCATCCTATAGACCTGTCATTGCTGTAAATGATTTAGCCTGAAATCAGAACATTAGCTTGGGTTTGTGTTAGTTCATGACATGCATCTCTATTCACCGGCTCACGGTGTTTAAATATCAGATAGAGATGTGGACTTACGGCTCATATGCAACTGTGATTACCACCGGCCTCCTGTTGGACATCTATGAGAATTATACTAGGGACCTTGCCGTTCACTGGAGCGAACATGAGTTGAACTTTGCATCGACAGATTTCAGCAATACGCACCAGGAATTCACCCATTATTCCAAATTACAGATAGTGCCAGCATCCACTCTCGTGAGTTTGTAGCCTTCGCAGGTACTTCGAAGTAACATAACAATTATGTGTCTTCAGCTTATTGATGACCTGAGCATGCAGATTGTCTATATCTGAAACGTTGCGCTTCTGCTGATGCTGGAGCTTTGATACGAGTTGTACTAAAAATTATTGCATTTCCATTAACTTTTTTTTCGGGTTGTGAATTGGTGATTGGGTTTGCTTTGGTCATGAATATGCATGACTCTTGCCCAACACAATCAAATTCCAATATAAAGGACAGACCAAGCGTTTTGGTTTTCAGGAAGGTGCCATATTGTAGATACTCTAAGCAAGTAAACTCTTTCGGTGATGTCTGCATATAAAACCAATTCACTATCTGTGAGTGGTTCATTTTTTTTTTCTTCACAAATTCCAGGTATTCTTCTGAGAAACCACTGTCAAAAGCCATTGTCAGCAATGGCGAAAGCAGAAACAGGCAAATTTTGTTAAGAAGGATCACTTTATTTTGTGAAACTCTTTAAATTCATAATACAGGGGGCAAACATGCCTGAATTGGGGAGCTTTCTTCCTCTGCAGAATTGTGCCTGATGAGAGACAAACATCTCGGAAGGAACCAAAAATCTTGGCCCAGTTTCAGTGTGACAATGAGCACAGAATTCTGCACTTACAATAATCCTTCTGTGCTTACAATGCCAACAGAGAAACTGTGTGCTTTCTCAGCTTGCACAGATTCTTTACGGGATGTACGCTTGTGCAGAAGAGAAAATTCCATACTAATCTATTAAATGCACTAATTGGTTACCGTCGTTACTCCAAATTTTCTGCTATGACTTGCACAGATTCTTCGTTAATGGTAACCAGAACCACCAAATTGGGCCCTGATCTTATTCCTTCCTTCTGTCAGGTGAAAATTGATGCATCGGGCATATCATACGCCAACCTAATCACCAATGACGGACTGTCCACCATGTATGAAGCACACGCACAGGGGATGGGTGTTGAGTTTAGCCGTGACGAGGCTTTGAGACGAGGGGGCTCCACGGACATGGGCAATGTGTCCTACGTTGTTCCCAGTATCCAACCCAAATTTACCCCGGGCTCGGGAGACGCGGCTATCCACACAAGACCATTTGCATCAGTAGCAGGTCTGTAGTATGCACTGCCGAAGCGTGACGTCACTTCCCTTCCAAGGTCAAGCTTACTTAATCCTGCTGGACAACAGTTCACGCGCATTCCTTGGCGACGCATTCCACGTAGGTTAAACACACACGATCACCGACACCAATTTTACATGCTGAATGTATAGAAAATTGTCACCACTAAGTACCTGAAAATGGAGGAGTGCTTTACAGCAGAGCTGTCCTCACACTATCGAGAACTGTTGTACACTTGTTTCGCTTCCTGAAGGAGTTTCAAGCCAAATATACACCGTGGGTTTACAGCTGCCTCAGCAAAACATCGATCGTTTTCACGTGGGCCAATGCAGCGCACCTGATCTGGTGACCATAGTGGGGCCGAGTTGACCTGGGTGATGTCATGACTTTGACAGTGTATTGGGATGCATGGGGACTGACTGAACAAAAGGCCTATGCGTAGAGAGAAATTTGGCAGCAAAATCGTGCCATTGCTTCACTCCAACACCTGTCCTACTTTTCATGCATGCATTTCACCTCCACTCATCATGCTGTTGCACCAAACTGCTTGCATTTGATCATTTTAGCCATCCATAATTTCTTGTAAGCTTCATGTTGCAAAAAAAAAAGAAGTCAGGTCAGGTATCTCCACAAGCAAAAAACAAAGGGAGAACAAATGAACAAGAATTAGAACAATGGTACAGCAGTTTTACAATTCCTGACCTCTTTCCTGTTGTGAAATTGTAATGATTAACAGTCCAGGCTGCAAATTACTAATCATTGCCACCTATCCATGAAACAATGTTTCTTTTATTGGTTTATTAACAAAGTCCACCACAAGTCCTCCAGTCCCAAGTCAAGTCCAAACTCTTCAACTGAACTTTGATAAAAGCAGTCCGTGGTGGTTGTTCATCCCTACTTGTGACTGGACTTGTTTAAAGAACTTTCAATATATTGACCCGGACTTGTGATGGACTCCACCACAACACTGTTATTTATTGGCATACTGTTCACTTGCTCCTGCTCAAGGTGCCCCTGAGGCTCAGGCCCCGACGTTGATCCAGGCCAAAGCGCTAGCCATGACGGCCATCGAGCTGCTCCAACCCAGCGGGCAAGACACCCTCAAGAAGATACAGAAGGAATTCAAGGAGACCGTCAGCAAGCTTCAAATGCCCGATATGGATGATTAACTCCTTTGTAGTCTCTCTATTGCCCCCAAACGCCCTCACACTGTATGGCTATGGATTTATTCAGGAAATAAGTATGTAATACAATGTAATACAATGTATACAACGTATACAATTTATACAACGTATACAGTTGCTAGTGGGTTAAAAAGGAGGATGTGATCGGACAGAGGTTGTGGTAAGTGGGCTTCCATGGTTAATATTATTAACTTGCACCAGTAATTAATGTGATGAGAGGCATGTGTACGCAATGGAGCATGCAAGTTGACCTTAAAAAAAATGGCAGGGTTCAAATCCTGCTGCTTGCCATGCATTGTGTCCTTAGGCAAGACACTTAACCCAGATGTTAACTCTCTATCCAGCAAAGAGTGTACACAGATACTGGCTTTATAAGCTTTGAGTTAACCTGTGCTTATACGTCAGGGTTTGGAACATGTACATCCAACAAGTTTCTTGCTAATCGAAAGTGTTACGAGATTATTCACAAGTAATGGATAACTTGCGGAACTAAATTTAATGTACAACTCTTTAAAAAAAAAAAAATTCCATGTTTACCTGTCATGAATCATGCATTACAATCCCCACAAAGTATATTTGCACTTTGATGATCGTATTGAAGAAGAAAAAAAGACTATCATTCAAGTCCATGATTATTATTGTGCTTTAAATACAAAGTTAAAATTTTACTTTGCAATGATGTAGGTTGTTGTTGGCTGGTATGGTATGCATCAATAATTTTCTAAGAATTATGGAATGTATTTTTGATAAGGATTGTGAATTAGTATTAGACATACATACATGAATAATTGAGGGACGTGTTAAATAAATTCCTGAGTTTTGTTGCTCTGCATACATATGGGAAGTATTAAAATATACGAATTATTTTAAGAAGAATTAAGTTACATTTACATTTAGCTTCTAATTAAGCCTAGCTATCTGAAATCAACCAAAGCCTAGAGTTCAAAACTGTATACATTTTCAGAACTTACATAAATTTTAAATTTAAAATCTTAGAAATATGACGACCAGCACAGGTTGAAATGTATATTTTAGTAGGGAGATTGTGACTTTCAGAAAAATTCATGCGATGTACATTTTATATTGTTACAATAAGAATATTCCCCACTTTTGAGTAACTGGTTTGTTTTTATGAGTGCAAATGATTTTAAGGTCAGTTAATATGTTGAAAGCATAATAATGTTCAAGTAATTTATGCAAAAAAAGGTGTTCCTCCAAATCACACTACAGACATACTGCACGTGTTTTGAATTTAAATTGTTATAGGTGGTTGTTGTATTGCACAGTATCAAAATGTTCCTTTCACCTAAAATGTACAGTTGTTTTCTGATCTACTGGTGAACAAATTACATAAATTCTTCCCTGGGATGGTTCGATTTGTCACAAACCAAAAACTTCAAGAAACAAGAATGAGCCAATATGTCCTGTGCTGTGTCTTTTAAAGTAAAATCGGACATTACATAATACATAATTATTTTAGTAATACTAAAAAATAGGCCTTCTGGTTCTCTGGTTGTTACTGTGCAAACACCTCTTAAGTGGTTATCTCGCACAGGCCTGGGCGAATATTGGATTTTTCTACTCAAGTTCTCGCAAAGAAATTACTCGCGATTAGTCAAACACTCGCAAGTAGTTAACTGAATTCCCATAAAAGCAGAAAAATGACATACACGTTAGTATGATGGGAAATAACTTTACAAGCAAATAGCGTGCAAGTCACATCACATTCTTCAGCACTGAGATATCCTTACTGTGCAACGTTTTGAGTCATTTGCTTGAATTTTTTGAGTTTTTTTTTTTTTTTGGACAAATGGAATCCTAGGGAGAGAGAGGTGGAGGGAGTGATGCCCTGTTTGCAGGGGACGTATTAAGCCATGATACCTAAACCCTAACTTGCTACTCGCAGGTACTTGCTTCTACTCGCGCCAGGACGAGTACTCGAGTAGATGAAAAACCATGAGTAGAATGAGTAGCATAAACTACTCGCGAGTACTCGAGTAATATCCAATCCCTGAAAGAAAACAGTTCTTTTTCGGGTAACTTGACAGCTCTGAAATAAAAAACATCTCTCATTACAAAATTTTACTAATTCAACAGAATATAATTCTTTTCCTGGTATTAGATTTCGTTGATCAGTAAATAGCATAATTTAGTGTTGTATTCGTCATATTGTTATTTTTTAACAATTCCTGTATTCTTATAAATTTAAAAAAAAAAAATTTCAAATCATAAACAAAAAATTCAGCCACAATTTTTTTTGTACAATTTGTATGAAATATACAACAGATTGACATAAATGATGTGCCCTAATTTTGTACACTGTACATCAGGAATGCATAATAAATTTCACTAAAATTGACAGAATTTGACTGATAAATAGTTTTTCTTACGCATCTCTGTATTTGGTTTTCACAATTTACTTCAAGTTAATAATAATTGGGGGGGGGGGGCCTAATCATCCTTACTGCGGTTGAGAAGCTGAATTGCGAAGGGCGCGACCAAAAAGTAGAGAGCACAGCCAGGGATCAAAAGTATTTGATTTTTCCGGAGGGAGTAAAACCGGAGGGCCTGGAGAAAAACCCTCGTGGCACAGGTGAGAACTCTACTCACATATGGCAAGAATGGTCCGCGGATGGGATTCGAACCAGGGCCACAGTGGTGACAGGCGAGCGCTTTATGCACGAGCCAACCATGCCACCCGAAACATTAATTCACATTACTAATGTTATTATTTGTATTGGCGTTTTATCCTTCTACGAGAGTTGGAGCTATTTTTTTCATGCTGTCAAACAACTAATAGGACCTGCTCTCACCTGTTATTGAAATATTGCTAGTTATCAGTTATATCATGTGATCATATTGGTACATATTTACAGAACAAAGTTACAGAACCCTTGAAGACTTCAATGACGTACGGCTTACGCCTCTGCTGATGGGTCCTTCACATTCTGAAAGGAGAAACGCACACATTTTGTTAAGTCACAATGGGATAGTGATTTTCTGTTTATAATTTTGTCGTCTTCTTTTCCTTTTCATTTGAATACAAATAGAAACCACAGGTACAAATCGTATTTAATGTTTTGTTTAAAGAAGGCGGTAAGAGTGTGCTGTAGCAGTTTTGTGTGGTTTTTAAAACCACAGGTAAGTGTGCCTTTTTCTAGTGCTTATGCTTACCGTCAAGGCTGTGTTTGCAGAAAATTGTCTTAGCAGCAAGCCCAGTTTTTGCCATTAGATAAATATTCTCAAAACAGCCATTGTACACGTAGTTGAATATTAATTTGTAATCATATCTGCAAACATACTTACAACAGCAAGTTCAGGAAAAGCCTCCAAAAGTACTATGTCGAGCAATGTATAGGCAAGCTGCAACAATTCAAATTAACAGGGGGAAAATTTATTTCATCCTGCATGTGATGCAATTTGCCATTAATAATTACTTTTGTCTAGAAACAGGAGTCTTGAGTCACTTTGATAAAAATAGCAAGATCAGAAAAATCACTGACCTGTTTGTTGAGTTTGGGATACTGCAAGCCGTCAAAGACGAATCGAAGACCGGCGCAAAACTTGTCTTCCCCAATCACCTGATGCAGTTGCTCTATGTAAATGAAGAGAAAAATACGAGTGACTACTTGAACAAAAACAGGATGTGAACCCAAGACTTTCTGGCTGCCATACCAATTAATAGTTTTTGAGGAAAGAATGTAGTATCCAGACGCCACTTCAGCAGTTGTGTATAAAGTCTATGGAGAGTCAAGAACATTTCAAATCAAGTCAAGAATCATATTTCCTGATAAAATTAGAAAAAATTCTCAGTCGCAGATTCATGTCTTTTCAACCTTTTTTCAATGACTGACCTTTATTGAGATGATATATGAGGAAAACAGTGGCATAAGGTTGCAACATTCTTTCCATTTTTAATAAGGGAATAAATATGTACCGGTACTTGCCTAGTTTTAAACCGGCTTGGGGCCTGAACGTGGATAATGGCCTCAGCTGAAGGCGAGGGACACATTATCAGCGACCAGGCCCCAAGCTGCATTTAAACGTACTTGTTTAATACTGGCCAAGCACATATTTATTCCCATTCATAAATACCTTTGGGTCAAAAAGTCCAAACAAGTCAAAACTTATAAATTTCAAACAATTTTGTTTAACAATTTAATTCATGTTTTTTTAGACACCCCTCAAGCTATGTTATGGTATGTGCCTCTCGCGAGTAGTACTAAAAAATCTGCTTATATGGAGATTGGCCCGCGTGGCACGTACTGCACGGTATGGCGCAGAACGCGGCAGAGCCATAGTTGTGGGAATTTCAACTCTATGAAATACGGACTCATTGGTAGTATTGCGCATGTTTAAGTGAAGATTGGGATTGTTCAACCACTGGGCCTTATTCACGAGTCAGCCATATTGAATTGAAAGTTAAGTAAAATATGAAATCTTAGAACTTGCGAAGACAAATGAGAGCAACTTAATTTATAATAAATTACAGTCTGCTTCAATGAATAATTTAAAATTCGTAATTAAACATTCCCTGATGTTTAAAGCCATATTTAAAAAAAAAATGACAGTCAAATAAGGCTACATTGTACCTTCATATATAGTCTGGCGCCATCCCATTCAACGGTTAACAATTAATGAAATACGTTCAGGGTACTCGACAAAAATGGCCAACTCGTAAATAAGGCCCATTAAGGGTAAAAGGGACCAGATTTCATAGGAGTCCAAATTTCAGGTGACACCGGAAACATGTTTAAAACCAGACAGCGGGTGTTTTATCAAAGGTTTAAAACCAGCCACGTGACGGGCTCTCGACCAATAGGAATGGGTGTAAACTGTCTTAGATATTTATGAATTGAGTTTAGAAGTAGGGGAGTTAAAAGAAGGGGTAAAGAGAATCATACTGGGGAAGAAGTTGAGCATCTGCTGGAAGGTTTCCTCCTTGCGCTGTTGCTTCTGGGCATCTGTTCTTGGAGGCTCATCATCAAAGAAAAGAACATCTGGATTCACAAACGAGACAAAACGTTTATCTTTCTTTACAACACACTTTTATATGCAAGTTCGTTTGAGGATTATTAACTGATGAGTGGTTGATTTGTGATAATTTGTTTTCACAATTTTTTGGATATTCCTGCACACTAATGGCAACGTGCGAATGTAACACGTCAATGACGTTCATTAACAAGGCTTCCAAATGCTTTTATGTTTGGTACCTTATGTGAACAGGGATGTTTTCTACAATACTACTTTATGTTTCAGTTTACTTATGGACTAACTGCCTGAATTAATAATTGTTTCCAAAAACGATTCGGAGGCCACCAAATTCAGTCCAATCCTAGAAATGTTAAATGGTGCCAGTTACCTCTCAGATTATGAATGATGTCTTCCACTTGTTCCTCGGACTGCACAATCTCCAGTTTCTTGGCCAGATAGCTGAAATGAAAAAAAAAAAATTAAAGATGTAATCCCCAATTTGCTTTTTAACTTTTGGGGAGGGTTTAACACTGCGAGATGATTACTTGGTTGCTATCTTCCATCTTTTCTCCAGCTTATAGCTTCTTATCTTTATAGCATTGAGCGAACTCTCTGACAATACTTTATGTCAATGCCACACTAGAGCATCTGGCAAAATGTAGAGTAGGGCTGTCCACTTTTGACTAATTCAGTATTCGATTACCTGAAAGTGCATTTGACAGAATGTTTGGATATTCGAAAATGCCATTTGCATTTTCAACAAAAGTTGCGTGCAGAACGCGCCAGTTTTAATTTGCATGCAGTGATAAATATGGGCTGCTTGAGTTTTCATGCAGTCAGTATTTTATAAGTGTCAAGGGCTCCATCCTGCTAAAGACGTGGGAAAAATGAACTGCCATGGCGCCTGACAATAAAGCGCCAAGCTTTACGACAAAACAACATCGCACTTGTGTGTGTACATGTAGGTGCATGGCTGTTTGGTTTTTGAATATTCCAACCGGCAAAAAGCTACTCGAATATTCAGTTGGTGATTGAATATTCGGCATATTTGGGACATTCAAACGTTCAAACGTGTTGCCAATGATGCCTGATACCACAGGTTATATACATTCAGCGGAAAACGAGTTCGTGTGTACTTTGTGCAATACATGCATGAAACAGTATGTACGTGTTCTACATAACCCCCGAGGATCGACACACAAAGGGAGACCAACAGATCCTTTCAGTCCTTGGGCATTGGGTCTTCTGTTGAAACCGGTCCTTTTTTGTATGGTTATGTGCTTAGTCTATGGGAGAGTGTTATATTACAGGGACAAAGGGAAACACAAAGCATTGTCCTCGAGAGTATAGTAAAACACGACTGTATGTGCATTCGGTGTGTTCCTCCCACTGGACATTTCTAAAGCAATCACAAAGTGCCATGTACTGTTCGGGCAAGGAGTGCATAGTCTGAGATACCTGTCAAGGAATGTCTCCAGTGAGTTCTTGAAGAGTTTCTGGAAGACTATCAGCCCCTGGTGCATCCACGGAGCGACGTTGAATACGGCAGTGGCTGAGGAAGTAACAAAGAGTAATTGTTTTTCCTTACGAACACTTTTGTTCCACAATTTTTATATTATTTCTTAAAAGTCTCTGTAGTAGACATATCGCACCAGTTCCTTCCCCGCCCCATTTTTCTTCACCTCAGCCTGTGCCCAGTTCTGTCTCATTTTGCCAGAACGCTTTCCATATTTAAATTGCTTGTTAATTGACTTGAAAGTGGATGATTTTTGATTGCCATGTCATTGGCTTGTGCTTTCATGTAACGTGGCATGAATTGTGAGGGCTCAACTACAACTATTCAATATTTATGTACATGTAAATCTGTTCCAATATGTCAGTAAAGAGCAAGTGCAACGAGGACTATAGTTAACCATAGTTCGACCAACTTCACTCGAATGCAGGAATGGTTGGACTACGCTAGTCAACTATTTGGGACTGGAGCCCAGGGCACAGTTTCATAGCTGATTACCAATAGCCGTGCACATCATAATGCACAGCAGGGAGCCAGGATTGACCAGCGTTTTACAGGAGACGTTCGCAAGTTGCAATTAGCCCTAACTGCCCTGAATCCTTCAAAATCCTCTTTGCCAAAGTGGAGGATTGAGGTTACATGGCAAAAGTGCATTACTGATTGTAGAATGCACTTTGTCAAGGTTTTGGGCCGGACCCTGTGTTGTTTTTACTCAGCCATGCATAAATATACCGGGCCTGGATTATGCTTGAAATCCTCCGTACTGCTCCAGGATGTCATTGGCCAAGCCTCAACATATTGACAGTCACTGCTGCAGGATTTTGCAGGATTCAGGCAGTTGTCACCCCTCCACGGACCATATTCAAGAAAAAATAGAGGATTTTGCAGGATTGAGGCTATATGCTATTTTTCCATGAGGCAAATTGGAGGATTTTGCAGGATTGAGGCTACATCCTAGTAAAAAGGCCTAGGGAGTTAGGGTTAATGCATGGGCGCAAAACAACCACTTGCTGACCGAAGATCCTGGCCTGAAATTGGCTCAAATTTGTCTCAAATCAAGTTGATTCTTTGCTGACACTGACTCACCAAGGTAGAGAATGTAGTCGAATATCCCGTTGAGTTGTAGGTAGTCTGCCGAGGGATCCGGGCCAGGTTCTTTGAGCGTTTCTCGTACCAACGGCAGACCGGCGTTATCACCAAATATGGGACTGTCCAGCTGTGATCAGAAACAGTCAAGAATGATAGAGTGACGGCATTCTTCACAACTGTTTTTCTAAAATGTATACTGAGGCTTACAGGTTTGGGGCGGAACAGGTTTGGGGCTGTGCAGGGAGTAACAGGCTGGGTAGCTTGGGGCAATAGATGTACCATGGGTTGGTATAATGAAACAAAAAAAAAACAAGATTAAAATATTTTGGTAATATATTTTATATTTTATACTGGTAAAACACAAAAATTTGGAATGTGCAAACATAAAACATTACAAGCCAAATAAAGTTGTATTTATGTAAAAAATATAAGGGAAAATCCAACCTTTTCAGCAAGGTGCTTGGCTGGGTCAACTGCTTCTTCCATTTTTCTGAGAAAAAAAAAGTTCAACACTGATGAGTTTTTTATGCATAAAACACCGCAACTCCATCAATACTATTCAAACTTGGACATGCATACATGCACCTCATCATGTGCATCTATGGGGTTGTATTACAAGATGGTCTTAGCATTAATTTATTTTATTTATTTATTAAGCATGTAAAATAACAAGCCTAAAAAGAACTGAGTTCACATTGTTTATAAAATACGTCGGCGAAGGGCACGAACCCAATATAAAATTTACATCACCCTGACGCAAATTCCATTTCATAAAAAGTTTGGTTGCGGTACTTACTGCTACATCAGACTTAGTCTTGATCCAAGAATGCATTTTTATTCCCTAATATTTTGCAGTCAGTTCCATGACAAACGCGGTTTTAAGTTGCCGCGTCTCTATCAACAATTTCAACCAAACCAGTTCTTGGCAATATTGGCAGTGCTATACCCAGGAACATTTGAGCATACCTCACGAGCATGCATTAGCTTGAATATACCGCGCATGAAGTAAGCTTGGAATTTCCTGGGTAGCGCTGCCAATATTGCCAAGACTGGATTTTATTCATCTTGTTGATAGTGACTTCGCTTGTCACGGACCTGCTGCATGCATAAGGGGAATAAAATCCAACTCCAGTCTTGGACGAAGACTACATCAGACTCGAACCAGCCAGCCAACCCCGGCAAGCTCAGTGGTTGATGGTAAGAAGTCTGCACTAGTAAGCAGGAGGTTGTGGGTGCGAGTCCCCCCGAGTAAGCTTGTTAATTTTTTTCTCACATGCCCTCGGACAACACCGAGTATAAAGCGTTTATGAAAAGTCCAGAAACGCGTGCCAAGCATCATGCACACTGACTCAGGAAAGTCCAGTTCTGCTGGAAACATATGGGAAATGCAACTTGTTTTCAAAATGTTATAAAGAGGGAGGGAACAGGATTCGAATCTTCTTACCCTGCCTTTGGTTTTGGTGCCTCGACGGAGGCAATGAATGACTGCAGGAATGGATCCAGATGCTGCCCTCGCTACAAAGAAATTTTTCAAACTTAACTAAATATGCCGTCATATTATTAAACAAAAAATAACTCAAGCAGCGTCAAAAATAACTTTGTTTGGAAAATTATCATACATTAAATTTGTATCTATTAAAGATTGGAAAGATGTAATACATTGCAAAGGAGGAAAAAGCAATAATGTTCTTACCTCTTTGGTAACTCTGTAAGACATCGTTCTGACGAACTTCCCTGTAAAAATACGATAAGAACACAAATTGTATGGGACAATAATTTGCATAGGAAAGACTGCAGTTTTTAAATAATGAAGGGTTTGCGGAAACACCATGGGCGAATAATTTCTCAACTAAGAGAATGGTTCTGAAGAGAACCAGAGGTATAAACTCGACGTTCCGGTCAGTATGCTCTGACCGTCTTCAGGAGAGTGCCTAAACTCTAAGAAAGTGAATACTAAAGTAGCAAAAGGCGGAGTCAATGAAGTGCGAAGTTGCATCCTGTGAGGATGCTAAGTGGGCAGGATCCTGGAACAAGCTTGGTGCTCACTGGGGTGGAACAGTAGGGTTGCTGTGTCAGTAGAGAGAGGACCTGCAGTTTTTGTACTTTACTGAATCCATTGTACATATATTACTATATTGGTAGTCCATATCATACCCAGGTTGACATCTCCCAAGAACTTGTTGACAAACTCTTCACTCTTGGTCAGGAAGCTGTACAGGAGCTGGCTGCTTCGTAAGGTGGGTTTGGTCAAGAGTGTCTGCAGGCATGAAACAGACAAAGATTGCGATGATGGGCAAAAGTTCAGAGCACTATATATCTGGGCTGAAACATTAGACCAGTCAAGCTTGGGCCTAAAATTACAGGTTTTGTTTTTCATCAGTTCCTAGAAACCACAAATGCACCCAGTTGCCAGATGATTTTGTAATAACAGTGTTTGCCTTATCATTTATCACACCACATCAATCTGCTCGAGTTACTCAAACAAACAAAAAATGCTAGTGATAGCCTAGGATCAGAAAGAATGCAAAGAAACTGTCTTGTAGGCTTAAACCCTCCTGCTGTTTAAACAGTCACAGACAGTTAAAAAAACTATCCTCTTCCCCTGCCATGCCTTTTACACAGGCTAGTCACCAACAGTCAGATTATATTTCAAGCAAGCACTGTGACTAGTCAAATTCAGTCAATGGAAAAAAGCAAGCAACTGGTAGGCACAGCTGTCTTATCAATCACCTTCAGTCAAAACATAGCTGTATTGAGTTACATATACAGTCACAGCCAGTCGATTCTGCTTTATTTAGGCTGGGAGCCCTTAACTGTTAAAAACAGTCACTTGATTGATTTTGATTGAAAGGACAATTTTGCACAGAATGCATGTTTGCTTATGGGGGTTACAACTTGTAAAGCATCTGAAGTTTCCGGGTGAGCTACCAAAAAAAGTGACCTGTGTGAAACTGTTTATTCTACAATTTTTTTTTTAAACCAGCTGCTTTGTAAATTCTCCATCACAGCATTAGAGTCTAAGATCTTCGTTGGTGCTCACAAAATGTCTGATAGTGAAACTGGTGTCACAGTGAGTAACTGTCACAAGACTCGAGCAACTCGAGTAGCTTGTCACAGGCACGAGTGCTTAGAATCCCACAAAGCAGTTGGTAGAGACCCTGGATTCTCACCTGGAGGAATTTCTCGCAGCTGTCTTTTCTCTTCTCCATGAAATCCAGGGAGATGGAGGCAAACGGGTGGGGTCTTCGCTGGGGCAACTGAGCATCCTCGAATATACCTGAGTTTATTGATTCAACAAACAAATTCTCACTACTGCCAGAACCAAAAGCAGTTTAGTATTTGTGATGGTAAAACATACATAAGTTCCTCCGCAAGTCACTGTGTTGTAGTCGAATCCATTACAAGTCAATTCACAAAGGAATGACTTTAACTTCGCTACAATTCATTTGAATAGCTTGTGACTTGACTTGAGACTGGATATTTGTGACAGGTTGTCAGGACTTGTGATGGACTCAACTACAGGGTGAGTAAAAAAAACCGAAACTCAAATGTCGAGACCAATGCTTTAGAGAAGTTCTGCATGTAGCACTTTCAAAATCTAGGATATGAAAGCCCAATTCACACGCTTTCTTTTAGTACAAGAATCATTAAAATCACTCAGTTGACAGAACTTTAAAACGGTAACTTGAAAAGAACATGTGATACATCTACTAGGGCTGATTTTTATAGAGCTGCTTGGCAATATTGCAGCTAAGCAGAGTCTGTTTTGCTAAACAGAAAAAGATCACCATACATACAATGTGTACTTAGGGAGGGGGGACGGGCTGGCTCTCAAATACTTTTCATAGTATCCTGCCAATTTGATAAGCAGGATTTTTTTTGTGTAAAGAAGTCTTTTACCATGGAATTCTTTGAGTTTGGCCTCCAAGACATGAAACTCATGGTAGCGCCTGGAGAAAAAAAAACAATAAATGAGAAAAATTCAGTGCTATAAATGGTAAGTAGGCCACAGTGTCCAACAGAATGCATACAAATTTTACCTCAGAAGCTTTTAAGCTTATTGATTTGGCAATGGGTTGTGCACTGTTGTGAAACCATTTGAGATCGGCATGCGCAACACGAATATACTAAGACTAGGGAACCAAGTACCCTCACTTGATTCTCCTCAGTCTTAAAGGGAGTTTACGGCCTGAAATCCCCCCCAAAATTTTATCTTTTGGATTGTTTACTTATTCTACAGGTCTGGTTGAAAGGAAACTAACCTAACGTCTTACAGTTCCCGAGATAAGATGACAAAACCCAGTAGTTTACATCGAACGCGGCGGACATTTTGTGGCATACGCGTGCGCATTTCCAGCCGTGTCCATTCAATGTACGGTACACATTGCGTGTGTGCCACATAATACACACAGCACCAATATACAAATGTTGCTTCTCGCACATCCACAGAATGCGATGCACTGGTGGAACATGTGCGGCAGGATTCACGACTAGCACCCAACAGTTTGATTTTTGCGAGTCAAAATGTCGCAAGAATAACACAGAAAACGCCCAGCTTTCACAGAATGGCTGTGTGGATGACCACTGGACGTTTTTAAATGTTTAAAGAAGTGCACTTTTCAATAAAATACACAAAAAAAAGACATGTCAATTTGTTTTCAAACATTGAAGAGTACGAAGTTCCACAAAATCTGTTCATAAGAAAAATTCATCTCATGGACCCTTCAATTTTAACATGCAGCATTCAATTACTAGTAAGCACACTGGTATTTAAGCACACTTCGTCAAAATGCTCCAGCTTGGCTCTGGATCGTAGGTCGCAAACAGCGCCCCCTACAGTTCTATCACACTCACCTTTCCACTTCCCAGGATGTTTCCTCGCCTCCCCCTTCCTTGACGTCAATCCGCTGCACGGCGATGACGTACACACAGTAATCCTTGGTGCCGTCCAGCCTGGCATCTATCCGTGGGATGCTGACCCTCCACGCGCTCATGTCGTGGATCGGCGACTTCATACCAGCCTCCTCCTCATCGGAGACGAGTTCTGTGTCAGACTGTTTGAGAAAGGTCAAAGTTCAAAGGTGACATCCTTTGTTTCATACCTCAAAACATTTAACCCTAACCCTGCCAGACGCAGCACAGTGCATCAGGTGGAAAAGTCTGGTGCACTTTGATGGAAAATGCTACCAACACCAGTGCAGAAACCGGCCACTTCTGAGACACTGAGAGCTAGTCCCATGGAACAATGCCCTAGTTGTATCCTGCTGCGTTGGGGGACCACAGACGCTGAGGCAATTTGGCCTCGAGACTTTTGACCTGATGGATCTTGCTACACTGCGCAGGCTTGTCACTTAGACAAGTGTTGCATGTTGCTGCGTTTGGCAGGGTTTCTAGCCAAAATACCCTGGAGGGTTAGGGTTAAAGTGTTTTCAATAATGTCTCTTTCAAGTATCCAGTTTTAAAAAGTGTCGTCTCCTATAAGCAGTTATTTTTTTTATATATATAATGGGGTTCAAGTAGGGTTCATTCAGATGTTTTCTTTTTTTTTAAATTTTTGAGGGGACAGGGGATGCATGTTTTAAAGTTAATAGATATCGAGTACCATTTTCTTAGAAATAGCCAAAACATTCAATACTGATTGAAGCAACATATCACTGTTATTAGTCATTTTGGGGCCTATTTTCTTGGGTGATTTTGTTTTGTGCCCAAATCATCAAGTGTGTATTGTTATGCGCATGCTCCTTTTCAAAGTACACTTCAAAACATTCATATCACAGGCATTTCACAGACATTTTTTAGAGATAAATCAAAAATGTATTCTCATCTTTGTTTTTTTATGTATTCCAACTCGGTCGTGGATTGACTTACCGGGGGTTGGCTGGATTCTGATTCAGCGATGTCCAACGAAGACATACTGGCAGTGTCACTGTCGGCTTCAAAAAGAAGAAAATAAGGAACACTATTAGAGTTAAGAAATTCAGCGAGTTTTTTAAATAAAATTAGTCACATGCACCTACTATCACAAATGAGTGCTTGGTTAAAGAAAGACGTTGTAATAGATTTATTTATATTTTAAAAAAACACGTTTGATTAGGATGGAAAAACAAACTATAACTGAAAGTTAAATTAAAACTTTTGAAACTTATTTTGCGAGGTATTACAAACTATCAGTTATATTCAGTCAAAGTTGTCCTTTCAGATAACATCAATCAAGTGACTATTTTTTTACAGTTAATAACCTACATAAAGCAGGATCGACTGGCTGTGACTGTTCATGTAACTTGACACAGCTATGCTGTGACTGTAGGAGATTGATAAGCCAGCTGTGCCTACCACTTGCCTGCTTTTGTCTGTTGACTGAATTTGACTAGTCACAGTGCCTGCTTGAAATAGATCTGACTGTTGGCGACTAGCTTGTGTAAAAGGCATGGCAGGGGAGGAGATTGATTTTTTTGACTGTCTGTGACTGTTTAGATACCAGGAGGGTTAAGGGACAGCCAGTTTGACATTTACATCCAGATAGGTCACTGAATCTTTGTCATGTACCATTTGAGCTGCGGAACACTCCTTTGATCCTGCTGCCCAGTCTGTGCATAGCTGCAATGGGATCACTAGACCGCTTGGTGACAACCCTTTTTTAGAAATGAAATAGAAAAATGTAAAGTTAAACACTGTAGGTTTCCATTCAAGATCAGCCAGAGACATAAGTTTCTGAGGACTTCAATGCCACAAAAGGCAAGCAATTTTCCTCTTAAATGAAAGTCCATGTTTGATGCTCAAACAGTTTGATATTTAGCCATAATTTCATAATACTTTCCATGCTGGGGTTTTAACAGAAAAAAATTTGGGGTTTAAAATTATCTTTAAAATGATGGCAAACTTGTAAATACCATTTTTGTTTAAACTAAAGTTTTCATCAAAATTTATTGGAAAAGTTACACGACATTCTAAGCAATAAAAGAAAACTATCATTTAACTGAGAAAAAAATTCAAAATTGAGGTTTTTTAATATGTTTATGGCTATATTCCCCCACCCCCTGCAGAAATACATCAATATCCACATATATGTATTGTACACATCATGCACATAAAATGAGCAATGCAAGTTCACGATTACTGAATACAATCTATACACAACGACAATGTTCTTAATATTCTTTTCATTTTATGTATATAAAAAGCCACTTAATTGCAGAAAATAGTCTATAAAAATGCACACTACCTGTTATACAAACAATAACCCTATTATCTACAACAATACCAAATACATACATTAATTCCATGCACTTTTAAGCTTCAACAAATTTTGGATTTTAAAAGACTTCAGAGATGCAAATTAGATATCAATGGAAAGCTAATGAACTACCCTTTTAGTTGTTAAAATGGAGCCACTTTGACAGTGTTCAAGTTCATCAGCTTCACATACTAACCACCTACTTTTGGATTAACTTTTTTGTGGATACACCCTGTATATTAATGATCAGTACATAGCCAAAATAACATTTCACACAGACATTACTTTGAGGACATATTATGCCAATTATCAGAGAAAGGCTTAAACAAAAACTCAGGAATTGTTGTTAAATACACAAGGGGGGGGGGGAATGATTGTGAACTATCCCTTACTGGCACTTATGTACTTAATAAACAGCGCATGACAAAAATCTACAACATCCAAGACACTATAGCGACCACAAAAACACACAATCACAAACATGCTAAAAGTAATACACAACCTTTGCTTTTGCTGTAATTTTCAGAAATGGATGGATTTGGGGGTTAGTATCTTATATAAAATATTGTAACCCTGACCTGTTTAAACTAATTAAAGTTTTGCGTTCATAGATGCTGGGAAAAAAACAAGAACTAACTGCTGCTCTTGTAGTCTGGTTCCCTGACTCTACTTCAGACGCAACGGAACAATTTATAGAAGTTGGGGAATTGTCTGGTCAGGGAACCAAACTAGCTGGCTTGCAACCGTTCAAGGATGTGTAACTGTTTGTAAACAAAATTTGGACTAACTAAATTTGATAAATTGAGGGCAGCATTTGAAAAAAATCATTTTTTTTCACAATGATGGTCGGCCGACCATGCTTGGAAATTGATACTTTCTTGAAAATGACAGTACACCAGGTGCCATGATTTCGCAGGATGCTTGAGACTTTTATTCACTTACAGTCAAGTAAGGAATTTCCTAATAATTTGGTAGTTTGGTATTTTGATGTTTGCAAATATTGTATACCTTTAACTAACACAGACATTTTTGGGGGACACTTGTACCATTTAGGGTTGACATTCTATCATCCACAGGAACACGAAACTATTCTCTTCATTGCAAATTTTATTACCACTATTAACACCAATAATCATTCCTAAACATCAGCCAACCAATGACACACAGGCAAGGATTTACCAATGTTGTACACAGTACAAAAGATCTGTATGCAAGGAAAGGGATTAGTCATGTCATACACAAATACAACCTTGCAATCAACAACACTGGTACATCAAAGTGCCATGCAAAACAATCTGGAGATTGCAGTAATTATTTCTTCAACTATGAAAAGTACTTTCTAACAATGACTCAACAACAACAATCACAATATATTTATTTTGCTTTAGCAATTACCATAATAATACACATTCTCATTTTTTGATGGCTGCCTCCGAAGATTCATGCATATATGTTGATTAAATTTTTTTTATGAATATGCATCCTCTAGTTTTGTCTGCACCATACTGTATGCAAGCATGCACACTGCACATCCTACCACTTCCAGGTTTTGTCGTATTACAAAAAGTGGGCGTGGCCTACTTGTCTGAGTTGACAGCCCACTGTAGGGGAGGTGTGTCAGGCAGAGTTCATGAATATGCATAGGGAATAAAGTAAAATCTCTTCCTTTGGTTAGTCTACACAATTCTGAACACAAACATGCACCTATGTATTCGTCCGATCCCAGATTTTAATATTCATGTGTGAACAAAGAAAAGTGGGCGTGGCCTACTTGATTGAGTTGACAGCCCGCTGCGGAGGAGGCGTGGCAGGCTGAGGGATCAGCACAGGAGGCGGGACAGGAGATGGAAGCTCCTGATCAGGGCTTCTCAGTTAAGTAGCGTTAAAAAAGCAAGGGTTCGCAGAAAACAAATCATACATAGTCAAAGCAGGGTTAGAATATTAATTCCAGCTTCACCATAAAACCTGGTGTGTTTGTGTACAGTGGCCACTCCCATTGAAATGTGTCTTGAGACAGCATGCGAACCACAGCAGCGAAAATTGTAAATGCATTACGACGTCCGTGGCTCCGTGCAATTTTCAAAGCATGCAGATTCAAGTGAAGAATGCCGTGAAGAATGCTTCACAAGCACCCTGAGCTCCAAATGTCTTAAGCTGAAGATTCTGATGATGTGAAAGTTGTGAGATCCACTTAAACTTACCCAATGAAATAATCCTCATCATGAATGGCACTCCAGAAAATGTACCTCCCAAACATGCACCAAGTACCAATTAGGAAGCAATCTTAACACTTAGTGGTTCAACTTCAAAAGTGAAACCTAACTGTACATTTAACTAGGTCCGAGACTGAAAAACCAAGCCAGATTTAAAACCAACAAACAAACTCCTGTGGCGTCACACTATTGTTTTTTTCTGACCATTAAACGCAAAGTCACATCCTTAATTACCACAGAGGTGAAACAAACCATAATGGCCATAATGCAAGGAGCTAACCGTCTTCAACATTGATCCCAATAAATCTGCATAAAATGTTGTATCTGGGATGTAAATGACTATTATGTAACTGGCTTTATCCAAAAAAACAAAACCATTGATAGAGTATTCACATATGCATTTGAAGGTAAAGCCACAATTATTTTCATGCATTCCCAAAGGGTAAAGGTCAGGTCCACAATGCGGTGACACAAAACAGTCGGCGACTGACTTTTCAGTATCAAGCTGTGCCTGAGCTATGACCGTCAGGAACAAACCAGTCGCCCATTTTTTGCAACCTGTGTATAACTGAGGCATCAGTCGGCACTTTAAAAAAATCAACAGTCGCAACAGTAGAAGAATTTCCACTTCTGCGACATGTCCCGACAGGCGGGAATCAATCGCAGTCGTGTAGCCAATCAGTGTGTGGCGGAAATGGCTAAATAAACAGCTGGTGTGGCCGTGGATGACATTTGATTGTATCAACACCCTATTGTTAACCCTAACCGCCCTGAATCCTCCAAAATCCTTTTTGCAAATTGGAGGAATTTGCAGGATTGAGGTTACATGGCAAAAGTGGGTTGCTGATTTCGGAGTACGCACTGTGTCAAGGTCTTGGGCCAGACCTTGTGTTGTTTATGCTCAGCTGTGCATAAATTTAGTCCTTGATTATACTTGACAACCTCCGTACTGCTCCAGGATGTCACTGCCTCTGCATCAGCCTATTGACATGCATAGCCGGAGGATTTTGCAGGATTCAGGCAGTGGTCACCCCTCCATGGACCATATTCAAGAAATAGCGGAGGAATTTGCAGGATTGAGGCTATATGCTATTTTTCCATGAGGCCAATTGGAGCATTTGCAGGATTGAGGCTACATCCTAGCAAAAAGGCCTAGGGAGTTAGGGTTAAAGAAGTCATATGACTGTCTATGAAGTGGAATCGACGTCCCGTCGTGGGTGACATGAGGATGGTTGTGATTATTTTGTGTCAAGATGCTGCCTGTTCCACGAGAATCACAAGATTTCTCAGTTTTGTGACCCGAGTATTACTTTTCTGCTTGATGCCAATGGTTCCGTCGTGGCACAAGCAAATTGTGGGTTGACCTGAGGCCGGCTTCTAGATACATAATTTGATACCATTTCAAGTGATCAAAAGAGGACATTTTGGGCCCAATATTATCAACCCAGACACATGATGCGGCTGCAAATTTAAGAAAATTTTAGTTCACACTCGGCCAAAAAAAAAAAAAAATCAAAAACAAACTTGGGATGTCTTGGAAATATTTCAACAACGTTGTTTGCTGGAAATGATTTGTGACCCCCACTTTATTTTCCAACTCCCATTTACATGTGTATGAACCACACTCTCTTTAATGTTTTAACCTAGACTAATAATATGTCATATATTGTAGTTAAAATATCAGCCTAAGTGACAAGGCGTTCGGCGATAGGGTCTGATGATCGACAGCGGTTGCTGGTAATCCAGCGATAAAATCAAGAAAAACATAAGCAAGGTGAAGGGTTGTTCCAAGGTGTTCGTTCAGCACCAACAGATTTGCATATTGTAGCCTAGCCGCGTGAGGTGGCTGTTCATGCTTCGTACAGTACGTGTGGGAGCAAAGCGCGCAGCTACTGTTTATTTTAGCGGCCAACCATCGATCATCGGACACTATCATCAAATGCCCTGAACAAGGCTACCTGTGTGTGTGTGTGTTCATGACACCAGAAAAAGGAATAAAAGGCTTTTACTGAACAAAACTCCCTTGCACCATGAAGGATATGCTTAGCATCAAGTCAGTTTGAAACACTTCAACATGTTGGCCAAATGTAATAAGTTCTAATACAACACCTACATTAAAAGTGCAAAAGTGAAAAAAGTTCATCATTGACGGCGAATTTATACATGGAGAATGTAGTCATGGTGTAAAAATGGACAAATTGAAATGAATTTACCATAATAAATACAAAAAAAGTGAAGTATTTCAACTAAGTACTTGACTTCTTTTTTAATACTTTTTGCTGACGCATCATTGAACTGCATGGTGTGCTTACCTTGCTGCCTGCTTGGGAAGGACTTGCCGTCTTTTGCCGCACATCAGGGTGAAATACTGAGCAAAATTTAGAAACGATTATCAATATAATTAAAATAATGGTAATGAGAATACTATCCTAAATAGTACCATTTAGGAGACACCAGAGGCAAAATTTTACGGTCGCAAACAGGCTAGACCGATTGTTCGTGGTCCAGTTGGTAAAAATACCAACATTTGTGGGGATAGGATAGAGGAAAATTGGGGTTAGGGGTCAGGAAGGTCGGGAAAAAAATGTGTGCGCAAGTCTATGGGAATGTCTCCTTTAAAGGTACCATTTTCGGTTGTTATTATAACTGTTCTTATATGCACTGCAGCTTACCACAATTATACAACAAAAAAATTAAAAACTTAAAAATTATCATCAAAAAGTAATGTGGACAAAAAGTAATGTGTTCGTTTTGCTGAAAGAACACTGAACTTTTTGTGATCTGTGGACAGAACCTTATAACAGCGGTTGTGTTAAAAACTCTGTAACTTGAAAAGTATATGAGTGATTTGAATGATTCTTGTACTAAAAGAAAGCTTATGAATTGAGCTTTCATATCCTAGATTTTGAAAGTGCTACATGCAGAACTTCACTAAAACAATGGTCTCGACATTTGGGTTTCGTTTTTTTGACTCACCCTGTAGTCCATGGGTGCCCCCAAACCGCTTTGCCTTTTACTCCCTCTGCTGCCCCAAACTGTATAATTTCTTCAGAGAATATTTACATTGTAAGGTGATGTAGTACGGTGCTAATAACAATACAAGCACCATCATGGTTGTATTACAAATCCTTGACAAATGTAATGTGCATGTGTCCTGTATGGTGGCACAAGGTAAAAAAACAACACACGTTACTGTGATTGTTCTTGTTCTTGGGTTTGCAAGCTACAGTGCCGTGAGTGCTTTTGAAGAATTCTTGGTTTCGTTATTAGAAATTCAAGCAAATTACCTCATCACTGTGGTGAAAGAGTGGACAGAAGACATTCTCCATCAACTTGTAGGCATGCTCGTAGGCTCTGTCCAAAAAAAGAAAAGAATAATAATCAAACCAATAACCAATGACTTGAAAAGGAATCTGATGTCATGTTGAACTCTATCGTGTTTCGTACCGTTAGTTTCAATCTGACAAATGTGAGGCTTTCTGGCAAAATGAGACAGAACTGGGCAAAGGCCGTAGTGGAGAAATATACCCCCCCCCCCTCCCCCAAAATCAATAGGGGTGATTGTTTTCGATTTTCAGATTTATTGGTAATTTG
Source organism: Patiria pectinifera (assembly GCA_029964075.1). Lineage (NCBI taxonomy): Eukaryota > Metazoa > Echinodermata > Asteroidea > Valvatida > Asterinidae > Patiria > Patiria pectinifera. The sequence continues at coordinate 20,426,904 of CM057146.1, forward strand.
TTATCTTTGATATGTCTACTACGCATATTTTACAGAAATAAAATAAAAATCATGAGATAAGTGTTTTAAAGGAAAAACAGTTGGCATCTTTCATTTTCACAACAAAACTCAAAACTTTAAAGGCCTTTTGCTCAGTATTTTACTTTTTTGACATGTCAATAGATGCAAATTTAAACGGCCATAACTTCTTAATGGAATGTCCGATTGAAGTGCAACAAACAGTACTGTAAGGGGAATTTTATTCTTTCCTAATACCTGCAAACCTTCATCTCGACCTCTGCCCAGTTCTGTCTCATTTTGCCAGAACGCCTCACAAATGTTGAGAACTTTACCTGAACAAAGTTGATGAGGTTCTGAGTCTTGTTACTCCTTCGTACGGTCCATTCACAACTGAAATACAACAAAAAGAATATTAACCCTAAAACCGAACTCAACCCATCAAAGTTCAACAGCAGGTTGTGTTTAAATCTGTTGGGATAGGTACAGTACCCCTAAAACTGATGGTCTTTTACACTGGGGTTGGCATACCTCCAGAAATTAAGTCCAACAGTGTGTGTGTACAATTTCCCATGTGGTTGTTTGAATTTGCCAGAATGGGTATGGTTCCTAGTAAATTAGGCTGGGGAGTTAGGGTTAATAGTATTAATGAGGAAAAATATGGCCATATATCGCAAAGAATTTTTCTTCAAAAGTGATGGAGCAGATGGTTTCATATGTTTTTTAAAAACTCTGCATGATGCCTTGTCAATATCAATATTCACACCAAAAGCAAAGACAGTTTTTCTTTATTGTGAAACATTTATGTTCTCCTACAACAGAATAGGACACTTTGTGCTACGGCTTCAGTTCTTGCCATTACAGCACCAATGCGAATAGCCATAGTCATATCCACAGCCTTACTCTGTTTTTGTCATTACTACTACACTGCTGTGAATAGCCATATCAATAGCCATGGCAATAGCCATAGTGATAGCCACAGCCTTACTCTCTTGCATCTCTGCCTCAATGTCCTCGTCAAACTTGATCTTGTCCACAGCACCGGGGGCAAAGTACAGCAGGTGTAGATCCTGGGCTTCCCCGTGCAGGGACTGCTTCTGTTCGTCGGTCATGTCCGGCACCAGGCTGCGTCTGTTAAAATCCTCTGCCAAAGGACAAACATTGCTGTAAATTATCATATTGTCTGTCAAAAAGGGTGTTTTTTTTTGCAGATAGCGATTGAAATGGATGACGATGATGTTTTCTTGTGTGCAACTTAAAGAAATGATGAAGTGGTGGGGTAAAAATATAAATATTCTGAGTTGGTCTAAAAAGGGAGCAGTCGAGTCGATCTGGGTGAGCTTCTCAAACACACCCTATAACTCACCCTTCAACTTCAAGACCAGGACCCAATTTCACGATCACCATTTTGTGCAAACCAATCTAGCAGTAAAATTCTGCGCTAACCCAGCAAACACAGAATCCTTAGTTACAGGATGTACGCATGCGCAGAAGCCAAAATTCCTTGCTAACCCGTGAAATACGCTTACTATATTCACAGAATTTTCTGCTATAGTGAGCAGGGAGTTTTAGTCAACTGTAAGCAGAGCAAAGAAATTGGGCCCAGTTGTTCCCTACAGAAAACAGTATCTTTAATAAATAGTAAAGGTTACCAGATAAAATCTCATGTGATATATTACTTTGTAACTGGTTCCCTACTCCATTTTTGCTTAGAACATAAATCTGCTTAGCAACTCAGTGTAATGGAGCCCAGTCACGTACCCACTGTCAGGCAGAACTGTAAGATGTTTAGTGCCCCGTCTCGTTTCATGTACTGAAGGAATGGGAAGAGGAGAGAGTGGTCCCCCAAGATCTCAGACATCTCATACTGCAGAGCCTATATACAGATAAAATAAAAATGACAAATCTCAAAACTTGAAAAACTTTATTCCTAAAACATCATCATTCATCCAACTGATCCAAAAATCTGGAAATCTCCAAACCAATGTATTGGTTTTTTTCACTCCAAAAAAAAAAAATTAATAAAATTTAACCTAACCGTTCCTGTTTCTTTGTAATGCCATAATTTTGCAGAAAACATGCATGCCTAAATGGTAGTACAGTTTGAATCTACCATATTGTGTACGTGTTACTGAGGCTGACGCTTGGGGCATGTAGTGTGATGTACTGCACACATTGTATGCATGTTAGGCTATGATGTAAATTATGCATACACACCAAAAACAGAAAAGAAATGGTCGACCGACCAACACTCCTGATATTTTCCATGTGAGGGGGCAATACAACAATTTATTTTTGGTCTGATGAGAGATATCAAGACTTACGCTAGACTTGTTGACGGGATGGATGTTACTGAAGGATTCCAACAGAACCACTTTCTCAGATGGAGGATCTGTTGCCGGTGGGAACTGCACAGGAAAATGAAACAAAATGTTAAAAAAAGAACTGTATTTTGTGGTTTTTGTTACTTAGTTTGTGTTGTACGCATACAATACAGTCGTTCATAAAGCACAGAAATATCTATGTGGTAGCATAGAGGTATTGTTTAAAATACCATATGGCTAAAAAATAAATTGAAAATAACAGTAACAAAAATTAACATTTAAATAATAAAATTTCACAATGTTAGTGTTCTCAGTGCATTGTAAAACTTACTGGTTCTTCATCAAAGAATATCATGAGAAGCTTGTTCACAATATCCTGCAAGAAAAATATAATAGAAAGTCAGATTTTCACCAAAACAAATCCATAGACTATGCATGAAAGACAATACAAGACACATCTGGGGTGTGTTCCACCTCCGCGAACAACGCTGATGTTGCGCAAGTGGGACTGACAGTTTGCCACCTATGTTCGCAGACACGAGCGGCAAAGACGAACAGTCTTCTTAAATGTTTTCAAAATGACCGACACACTGTGGAAGTAATTTCCCTGTAGGGGCTGAAATTTTCCATTTTCTACATCCAGTTCAAATATTATCATAGACATTCCACTCCATATATATTGCAATTTATTTTCTGAGGTTTTTTAAAATCTCCGATTCTGGCAGTGAATCTTTCGAGAGAGGCATACAGGGTGCCGCCATTTTGAAAACAGCTTTTTTTTTATGGCATAATCGTTCTCTTGGGGGTTGGCACGTTTGAAGGGCCTAGCTAACAAATGCAAACTCAGTCCACATGTAGCACTGAATATGAAGGAAGTGTCCTACATGTGCATTGATATCTTTGCTTTGCTTATTCTATTGAGAGGTACTTAGAAGGTACACAGAGTTCATAGAGTGTGCAATACGGTTCGGTGAACTTTTTTTCATTAAAATATGTTTTGTTTGTCTTACACAAGGACAATAAGCAAGATGGTTTATTCAGGAGCTGGTGGGACTGTTTTTATTTGTCATGAATTAATTTTAAATACTTCTTTATTTTTCACAGAACCAATTTATTGCAGTTTACCTGCCAAGCTCAGTCAGGAAAAAAAAAACGATTTCAAACACTTTCAAGCACCTTCCGTCAAGCACCTTCTATACAATGAATTTGTTTGGTCATATCAAGAATGTGTATTTCCAGTATAACCAAAAAATATTCTAAATTAATACGGCACTGGTTTCCTGCCAAAAAAAAACATTCATATACCACCTCACATTGAATATCTTATTTCTTGTATAATAGAAGTTTTTACTTACTGGGTCGGCCACAACGTCCATCCCGAGTAAGAAGATAGACCCACTTGCCACTTCTCGCACAAATGTTTGGGTAGCCCTGAAAAAAAACCCACACACACATCCAAGAAAAATCATGCTATTTTCCCTGTAAGCTTTTACATCTAGCAGGCAATTTTTCTTTTTCACAACGCAAACACTGCACTGATACAAGGCATCTTAAAAGTAGCTTTGTTAGAGGTTGGTCCAAATCAAAAATAGTACCTTGTCTACAAGTCTTGAGTAAATGAAAGACATAACGACGGTAGAATGTCGCTATAACGAACCCTGCTACAATGAACATTTGACTGTAACAAACATCCTCCATTGGATTTTTTTGGGGGGGGATCAAACAAAATGTATTATTTCATCAACTTTAGGCACATTTTTAGGCACATTATCATGTCCAGAAGGCAAAATTAAATTTCCTAACCCGCCAAAAGAGGGTGCACTTTATACTGTATCACTCAGGTATGCAACTGGGACTTTAGAAAAAAACGAGGAAATTCCAAACCACACAAGACTTTGTACAGTGTTTTTCAATTTGTATTGGCAATCATGAGAAGTAAAAAACAAGGAAATCAGCTGATCCGAGGAAAAGTTGCGTGCCTGATTACTATAACCCTCTTTTCTGGACCCCATCATGTTTGTTATAGTGAAGTTCTACTGTACCAGACATTATCAAATTCATATCTCATAACAGAAGCAATGTTGTTCTTTCTAAACTTGTTACTGTATGGATTTAGCTTGAACCATTAACAGGAACGCATGGCCGTGCTATAAATTACCAAATATGTGAATGTTCAACTATTCAAATATTCGATCAAATCTAAGTTTTTCAAAAAGGCACAGCACTACAGAAACAACAGTTGTCTAAACCCGTCAACATCTGCAAATCATTAAGATACTCCTGGTACTCCAATTTTGTCAAAACACTACGCAGGAACTTATCAAGCTGTTTATGCACACCTCTATTTGTGCATATATGTCCATTAGTATGACCCTTGTGAGACTCGCACTTACTTATTGTCATGTGAATTCCTGGGAATCAACAATGGGAACAGCATTTCACATAGATGCCTGAGGTACTCCAGCTCCGCTTTGCGATTCCTGACGGCACAGTGTAGATGATTACCGTAGGTCTTGAACACAAGCTCCTGAAAGTCCTCTCCCCATTTGGCTGGGGAAGTACAAAACAACAAAATAATTGGATTTTGCTTTTTCAATGACGATTACATTCTTTACATCCAACTCCCTGAATGTTTTTCTTGGAGCCTGCTAACAGAAACAGAGACTAACACAGAGTGCGACTGCTGAATCCAACAGAATCCAGCAACAAAACAAATATAAAAGATAAAGCCTACTAAATCCAACATAATCCAATGAAATCAAAAAGTGTCGCCAATTAAATCTGACAGAATCGAAAAAAAACAGCAATGTGTGAAAACTGCTGAAACCAACACAATCAAACAGCAAAGAGTAAAGATTTGTAAATCCAACAAATTCCAATAATTGGAAAAGTTGAGTTTGCTGAATCAATTAGGCTCCATCAACATTGAGAACAGCCTATGAAATCCAATAAAACCAATCAAAATTTTGCCTCAGGGAAACATACACTTAAGTTCGGTTTTGCTGGAGCGAGCCCCTTTAATGTTTACTATGCAGTGATTGTATGGAATGTCAACTTCACCACATGTAATTTGAGCCACCCGACCCTCACAACCAGCCCATTCACCCTGGCATGTCTGGAGTATCTCTCAGGCCCCAAACAGCCGTTAAAACCACAGACATAACCCCATTAGACATTCCATTTTGGTCACAGGGGTGATCGAACTAATCCCAATGTTTATAGTGCATTTGTACACAAGCCTATGTAAATGTGCACAAGCACACAGGGTTTTCCCGCCAATTCCAACCCCTCCAGTAGGATCACAAGACTGACACCCCCTCTAAAGGACGTACTATGGTCCATACTAGGATCTGGTGATAGATGGCCCCGGGTGAGTTTACCACGTGGCCAGGACAATATAAAACATAAAAAATGTGAAGATTCCATATTCCCTTCTGAATCCCGGTAAGGTTAAATTAAACATTGTATACACACCGTAAGATGTCTGCACTAGTAAGCAGGAGGTCGTGGGTTCGAGTCCCACCCGAGTGAGTTTGTGAATTTTTCACCCTCTTTCGAGCCCTCGGACAAACCCGAGTATACAGTGTTTACGAAATTATGTTGATGAAGGGCAAAACGCAATAATGTCAAATTTTCAATTGCAGATGACTTTCAAGATCTCAATACCTTTTTGCTTTGCTCTGAGCAAAACATCTAGATGACACAAGGCGGCCTTGACAAGTTTGTCAAGTATGAACGTCGGCAGGTCCACATCTCTGACACGGCGTAGTACCACAGCGACAAGGTGACGAAGGGTGACCCGGAGCTCGTTAACAAACTCTTCCTCCTTGCTGATCAGGGGGCTGCCGAGAATGATACGGTGGGCAGAGGGATTTCAGTGAAAAGCACAAAAATTGTCTTCTGGGATAAAGAAGGCCTTACCACCACAAAGGGGACTGACTACGTGCATTATAATAATTTTTAAATTGAACAAGGACATTAACTAGAACAGGGTTTGAACTAGTGTATGGAATTTCCTCTTGTACAGCAAGGGTCTAAGCAATGTGAGCAGATTCGGCGATTAATTATGCAAAACGAGACTGCGTCTCGACCTCAAGATTCTGACCATTCAGCAGGCGCCTTCTATATCGGGTCTTCGGTAAACCATTGTCGTGGACATAACATAATATTTCAAATAACGCGCGCAATACGAATGCCCTCTTGCGCATTCACGCCATGCTCAGGATGAGTGTTCACATATTCTATAGGCATAGCATTTTGTTAACAGTTTGTTGTTGTATTACTAAAACAAGGCGTCCAAATTGAACAATCAACAGCTTAGTCCACATTTCTGATTGAAAAGACGTCTCAGTTTGTAAAGTCGGCTCTGATTGGGTGGTGCGCGGGGTCGCATAAATTTGCATGCTTGGACAATTAATGGGTGATACTCAGACTAGGTTTGAACCTGCGACCTCAGGATTGTTGTTCCGGTGCTCTACTAACTGAGCTTTCCAGCCCTATGTTGGCGGTTCCCCAAAAGACTCTTTACTACCCCAAACCACCTCACATGTTAATTCCTGTACCACATTTATGGTTTGATGCAATCATTAGGGAATATATACAATGTAATGCATGTACATATAGGAGTAAATGGCAGGAAATGTAAAACTTGCAGGACACCACATATTGAAGTGGTTCCTAGGAATGAACCAAGTAGACGAAACACTTGTGAGAATTGGGGGGAAAAAATTAAGTAATAAAAACAAAATAGACAGAAAAGTTTAATCACTTACGTGTACCAGCTGTAGACATAATCTCTAAAAATCAGCTCGAAAAGCTGCAAATGAAATCAAGAAACATGGAGATGGAAATTTATTATGCAACATGTATTTCCACTATATTTCCAGTACATATATTTCCACTATATTTCCAATACATGTATTTCTACTATATTTCCAATGCATGTATTTCGATACAGACAGTCCTCCTGAGATTAAAATAGGTAAAGGTACTGTAGTATAAACAACACTCTTTAACTGTTAGTGCACAGAACCTGTCCAAGCAGAATCCTACCTCTGACAGGGCCACATCCACTCGTTCTGGTATATAGATGTCATTCCACGGTTGTACTTTGTTCAATGTAAGATCTGACCTGTAAAGAACAAAAAATAATCATTTAAATTGTTCTTGTCAAGACTTCACCATTTAAATCAATCACCAAACGCATTTTTGCAAGTATGCGATGTGAAAACAACCATTAACGAACAAGGAGACCTAGGAAGGTAAAAAGGCTGGCTGTAAAAGATTGTAAATGAAATTTGTTTTTACCCATCTCCAAGTGATATTTCATCAATTTTTTGATGAAAATGACAAGATGAAATTCCAACATCAATCTTTCCCGGGGTGATTACAGTTAGAAATTCTGCCAAAAATTATAGCAAGAGAAAGGGCAACCCAATGTAAAATGACGTGACCTTTTACTTTCAGGCTCTATTCTCTATACAACACTGTCAAACATTCATAACATCAAGTTCGCGTTAGTAGCTGCATACTTGTGCCTCATGCAATCTGAGTCACCACACACAGTGCAGATGTGGGCCAATGGTTGCTCTCTGGCTGTGAGTGGCTTCTTTCTCTCGTACATGATCAGAAGATTGGGAAGGACTGAGACGCGACTGAAGAGGATGTAGAACGAGGCCATGCCGCCCAGGAAGAACCATGGTATGGCGAGGATGGACAGGTGGCTGAGGGTGAGAAAGAAGAAATTAAAATTAAACAGGCATATCAAATGAACAAATACAATGACAAATTGGGAGATATAGCTTTTGATATAGACTGGTTCCTGCTTGTATGCATTCTGAACGACAGTAGTGTTGTCGGGAACCAGGGTATGCATGAACTGGTTCCCGCCCATATAAATTCTGACCAATCAAGAAGGAACTAGGGCGAAAACCAATGTGAATATGATCGATATGCATCATGTGACAATGATTTCCCCCACTCGATCTCAAAAGAAGCTATCCGCGATCAAATTAGGCACTTGTTGTTTGGGATCAATTCAGTGTGCGCTTGGCACGTTCGTAATGCAGTCACTGTTTCGTCATTCCAACAAATATGGGCTTAATTAGCCCGACTGCGTCTGGCCGTACAGTACTATCGCAAGCTCTGTAGTACGGCCAGACGCCCAATGCTTCCACAGAGACTGAATTTTGTTGGCCGCCGATGTAGCGATTTTGCTACATCTTTCGATCGCGATTATCTTTTCATCCAGGACACAAATTTCCAAAGTTAAGGTTCGTAGTCGTAGAGCAACTCATACTTTTTTCGAAAAAACGTTCTTTGGTCTCAATGTTTTCATCCATCTGGCCACAAGACGAATATCAGTCATCAGATTCCACAAATATCGTCCCCCATGCGATTTCAAAATGGCGGCCGCGCTGTAATGTATGCAATATGCAGGCGCGCCCGCGCAAACTCATGAATATGCATAAAGTCTATGACGTATGACCTCGTGCTTTTGTGTACGTACGGCCCGGGCCCGCCGCACGCACGTCCAAAAACACGAGGTCATACGTCACAGACTGTTATGCATATTCATGAGTTTGCGCGGGCGCGCCTGCATATTGCATACATTACAGCGCAGCCGCCATTTTGAAATCGCATGGGGGATCGCATGGGGGACGATATTTGTGGAATCTGATGACTGAAATTCGTCTTGTGGCCAGATGGATGAAAATATTGAGACCAAAGAACGTTTTTTCCGAAAAGGTATGAGTTGCTCTACGACTACAAACCTTAACTTTGGAAATTTGTGTCCTGGATGAAAAGATAATCGCGATCGAAAGATGTAGCAAAATCACTACATCGGCGACTAACAAAATTCAGTCTCTGTGGAAGCATCGGGCGTCTGGCCGTACTACAGAGCTTGCGATAGTACTGTACGGCCAGACGCAGTCGGGCTAGGGCTTAATGTGTCAACAAACGAACTTCAGCTCTCCAGTCTGAAAATTTGGGACTCTCAACACTGTGTACATGCTCTCACACTTGAACAGAAAAAGTTCCTTTTCATCTGAACTGTAAGTTAACGTAAGTATCGCCATCTTAATGCATCTTAATGGGAGTAAAATCTTATCTTATGTTATGGTTTCGGTGCTCGAAGAATGAGATTTATTTGGAGTTCCCTGAAAGGTGTTCCCTAGGCATGCTAGGACTCTATCGCCAAATCTTGGGTAAATGTTAAATAGGCAATGTAGCATCCTAGTTACTCAGGCTACAAATCAGCGGGAGGAATGACAAACTAAACATTTTAATTTATTGAATGATACTGATAGTGATAGGCCTACATGATAATTGATATTTTTACAATAAAATTCATACGCCTATTTTATCATCAGTTCACAATCACAGGCATTTTAAAGTCTTTTTCCCCATCATGTTAAATCAAAAGCCTTCATTAGTCATGAGGCACGTTCAGACCTTACAAATCGTGTGAAACATCGCGGATTAATTATGTTTTTGAAGCCCACTGCCCATTTTAACAATTTCAGCCCCGCCCCCTTCAGACAGCCCTTTTTAATCTGACCGACATGAGCGAAGAACTTTTTGTGAGACCACCGACTCTTTGAAAATCTCAATGATTTCTGCGGAATAAAACATCCGATGAATGGAATGAAATACCACTCACTTATAAAAGACAACGGTGAGCAATGTCAGGCAACCGATCGCCGCTGAAAACCGTCCATTTCTTGCCATTTGCTCTCGCAAATTGGCGACTTCTTTGCAGATCACTTGCCAAGCAGCCATCTTCGCGAATTTTTGTTGACAACTTGAAAAAAACAGGTTCCGTTCTAAAACCACAACCAGTGGTTGTGCCGGTGAGTAGGGAACCATACCTAATCTGATTACAACTGGGCGCCATACTAACTTGCTTTTACAATCTAAAGGGAATCGTGTCTGAAACCCAGAGACACCATCTGCTACACATTAATATTTTGTGTACAAAATTTAAATAGGCCCTACTAGTAGGTTCAGTGTCAGATTGTCAATCGTGATCGTGCAGGTTTTTGGGATGTTTTCAAGTTGTTTGATCGACTGTTTTGCTGAGCTGGCTGTATTTCAGAGTTGTGAGTTGTTTGTCGTCCATAATTGTCTCATGCTTGTGCATTTGAATCTGATCATGTTGATTGGCCCTAGGCTAATAATAATAATAAAATCATTTGTTGTTGTTGTGGGGTTTTTTTTGGGGGGCCGGGGGCAATCAAAATTTTACCCTAAAAAAAATTCACCTGCATCGCAAATCATCCCATGGAGTTTGCTTGCAGTATTGATCCAGATCCAGATTGACGTTGTCATTGATGTTAGTCCTTGAGGCTTGATGCTTACTTTTTTATCGATTTTGTAAACAAGTCAAATGAGAGACCTGTGAACGTGGTGTGTTTACACGCCATGTTCCCCAGTACACAGGTCTAGTCAAATGTATTTGTAAAAACCGTGTTTTTGTCGAGTGCAATCTGGAATCTTGCGCAAGTTTATTGCACTCCCTCCTGAGCTCATTCCCCGTTCAATGAAATCCGTTCATAGGGATATGAATTCAGAGGGAAGACAATATACTTCCAAAAGCATCTAGATTGCGCTTGACAATTTAATGATAGACCCATATTACAGTTGAAGTGAGTGACTGTATATTAAAATTGATATCATTATTAATAAGGCCCTGAATTTCTAATGCTTTTTTTTCAATTTTACATCAAATTTGTTACCCCATGTCTCTAAAACTAAAAGAGAATGAAAACCCATTCTCATATTTTGAACTCATCTTAGCAGCTGTTGAAGGCCATACTTAAGTTTTCGTTGTGAATGGATATCACTTTGTGAAGTAAAGTCTGAGAACCATTTGGTTGATGCATGCCTATCAGTCGAACTTCAGAAAAAATAGCAACGACCAAAAAAAGAAAAGAGCAGTTCTAAAAGTAACTAATGCCGCAGTTTTGAAACTTTTGATTGTGTAATTAATTTGACTTTTATTACGTTACAGGATGCAGATTACAATGTCCAATGTTGACAAACCAAATGCTGGACCGCAGCGGAGAGTAGCAACAAGAAAGCGAAGCCTGACCAACACCAGTGCAAGAAGTATAACAACTGCCACAAAGAAGCCAAAGAGCGCAGAAAGAGAAAACTCCCAAAAATCCTGTCAAACGTACACCTTGTGCAATAGTGGTGCAGTCCACAATCCACCTGATTCATTATGCAGCACACTCTCAGCAGAGAAACAACCATTGCGTGTTGAGGGAGTGTTTCTGTCTGATCAGTTCGAGGGGAAAAGAAGAACTCATCCGCCCGATGCAACAAGTACAATTCATACTTTTAACATTGCCAAGACGCCTACAAAGTTAAGCTGTCGTGAAGAAATTGGATCCATCCAGCATAAGAGGCCTTTGTTTAAATCTCAAAGCAGGCACCGTGACAATCAGGAAGACTCCAAGCTTCCACGTGAGGGTTGCGTTAGTCATGGGGGAGCGCCCAGGAGCATCCAGGGGCTAAGCAGTCCCTTGGTGTGGCCGGATGGTGACAATGATGAGGAAGACTGGAGATTGGTTGCTGAACTTGACTCTCAAAATTCACGGTCTGCTAAACGCGCGGGCAGTCACATCTCCAATTCGTTAGAGGAGGTACATGTATGTGATTGTTGTGTCTAATCTATTCGTATTCCTTGTGATCAAAATATTGCTCCTTCAAGGAAATTTTGACTGTTCAGGTCTTGCTGCCCAAAAAGTATGTTATATTGGTAAATTGACTTGACCTGAGTCAAAGGCTCATCAATGCAAATAACAAGCTACAATTTCAAATCAAGTAGGGTTTCTGGCATGCGCTGGCAATTAAGGTGCATGCAAATATTTGATTAACCATTTGTTCCTACCTCATACTATCATTACTGAAATTATCCCTGAACCAATTTTACATTTTAAATGGTGAAACTGTACGCAGTCTCAGTTTCTGATACTAGAGATAGTGCAAAAGTGTCAGTGACACAAATTGACTCAAGCAAAATAGTGTGACTCAACTCGACCTTGTAATCCTAATGACTGGACTTGACTTGACTCACTGCCCAAGAATGACTTGACTCAAGTCATTCTTATGTGATAATCAGTCCTTTCATTTGATTTTCCAGGAGGAGAAAGGGGACACGTCGCTCAGTTCCAGTCCACTACCACCGACCCCGCAAGGCTCCAGCCACAGAAATCACAAGCGACTCTCGTCCGTGAAGCTGCATGCGACGCAACATGCCACAGGCAACGCACAAAACAACTCGTTCGGGGACTGGGACGGCGAAGATTCGTTCTACGACAAACTCGACTTGGACCAACTCATCGCGGAGTCCCAGAAACCGAAAGCAAGTTCTTCTGGCAACGACCACAGTGTGTTATACAAGGGGAAATGGTTTGTAGTACCATGATGTTTCTTTAATAAGCTAGTTCGGTATTTCAACTGTGTGTGCGCAAATCAAGATTTCACAAGTTTGCTTCCTGGATAAAACGATTCACCGTATGCGTGCAAATGCACAGCGGGTACCAACAAAATTAAACAACACTTCTTGTTCTGAAGTTAGTACAAAATTACAGCACCAAGTTATGAGGTGTTTGCTGTGCTCCAACTTTTTGTTACCACGTCAACTTATTTTATCCACAATGTTCATCAAAGTCTACATTATCAATTATCAACAAAATGTGTCACAAACTATTAATATCTTATTTGTTTTTTTTGGCACCTTACACAGGTTCGACTCATCCTCCCAAGCAAGAATTGGCGATTGCCCGACAAACGAGGGAAAATTATCGCCGCGGTCTCAAGCTCATCAGGGAATCTCACAAGAAACAAGCTTTAGAAAATGCAGTGTCACAAGTAATCGGGTGCTGACAAACGGTTGTGGGTATGGGCAACAGGTTCCACTTAGAGATGAGACCAAACCAACAGAACCAAATTCCGTGACTCCTAAACAAGAGCAGTGGTTTAGTCAATTGGATGACAGGACCAGAAACATGCCAGGTCAGAATTCAGAAAGTCTTCCAAAGTCGAGATCAGACTCTCAAATCGAGACTGCAGAGAAGAAATCTCTGATTTCTCAACCACAGTCGTCCAAAATTGAGAAGTCTTCCAGGGATCTGAATCAAGCGACGTCGGCCAATCAGCAACACATTTCCAGGAATGTTGAACTCAAAACCTCAACCGATATACCTCGCAGTGAACTGACAACCCCCAAAGTTGTTTCGGCCGCGAGCAGGCTGCGGCAGAGGCTACAGAACAACGCGCGAGTGGCCACGCCGCAGCAAACGCGCCACTCGGAGCTACGTCAGGCCAAAGTGCAAGAGGCCTTGACGGAAATGCTCGGAGAATCGACTGCAATCAAAGACAATGACATTGGGCCTTTTTACGGTCTGCCCAGTAAAGTGGCAGAGCTGCTGAAGACCCATAGGGGAATAGATAAACTGTATGGTGAGATTTTGGCAAGATATGTTGGTTATTGAATTGTCGAATTATGCTAGCTAGTCTCAGAAAGCTAGCATACTTGTCGGGGAAAATAAACATCAGTCAAATCTTGAGGAATCAAATCAACTTTTTTCGATATTATTATTATTAATCATATCTGGTAATGAAACCAAGGATTCCTCAAAAGCGCCCTAGGCACTGTAGCTTGCAAACCTGAAGAAACCTGTGGAGAGAAGACAATGAATAGAAGTACAGTTTTAAGGGGGGAGGAAAAGCCCAGACTGAAAACCCAATCCACATATTTGCCCAGGCAGGATTCGAACCCGGGTCACAGCGGTGGAAGGCGAGGAAAGTACCGCTACGCCAACCTGACTCCCTACGCCAACCTGACTCCCCAAATAAGGGTTTTTCAACCCTTGAAATAAGGGCTTTTTGTTTTGGGTACAAACAGATCTTCTTTGCGAGCAGACTGGCTCCGTGTCTGATACTGATTTTGGGGCAGGAACCAGCCTACCCTCCAGGAACGAAATTATAGTCTGGCAGCCAATATTTTGAAATTGTTAAGTATAAGTCGATAACTGTACATGGGCCGACTTTTTTTCGGTCGATGTCTCATTCAAAAGTGAATAACTTTTCTATTGCTAGAAAAATAGCAATTTAGAAAAGGAATCTATTTTTTGGAACAAAACTCGAAAATAGCATAGCAACTGAAAATGGCTTTGGCCTTGTGTCTGGGCAATGTTCTTTTACAAAAATTGAATTTCCTTCTCGTTTTGTTTAGATTGGCAGCATTCTTGCCTGACTCTACCGGCCATCCAGGAGGGTCGCAACCTCATCTACTCCCTGCCTACCAGCGGAGGCAAGACCCTGGTTGCCGAGATACTCATCATGAGGCAGTTGCTATGCAACAAGAAGGATGCCCTGCTCATACTGCCATTTGTCTCCATTGTGCAGGAGAAGGTAGGGGAGATACTCCGAGATTTTGTTGATTCATCTGTAAAGCTTATTGTATAATTCACTGTGTCGTATTTAATTCAGAGAATTTAAGGTTAGGGTGTTGAAACAAGTAACTGGGTCTGTACAAAGCAAGCTAAAATTGTGAAGTTGCCAACATTTTCTTCAATCTATATGCGCAATTCCACCCCATCCATTTTGACATGTGTTTACATTATGTATTGTCACAGTCTTACACGAAACCCGGACAAATTTGCAGAAGTTGTTTTTCGCAAAAACGACGTGAAGTTCAATATCGAATATTGGATTTTGCCCTTCACTGACGTATTTGTATTAGCAATGTGTACTCAGTGTTGCCTCCGAGTAATTGTGAGAAAGAAAAATCAATCCGGTGGGACTTGAACCCACGACCTCTTGCTTACTAGCGCAGATATCTTACCACTCGATCACCGAGCTTGCCAGGGTCGGTTGGCTGGCTTGAATCAGATATGATAGCAGGTACTGGGACATGTGAAGTCATATTCGGGTCAAATATGAATCAGTAACTATAACTTTACAACCTCCCAAAATATTAATATTTTCCGCCAAGCAAAAGTGTGGTTTCTGTGGTCAATGTAGTGAAAACATGTTTTAGAAATTTATAGGAAAGCTTTTCAATAATGCCATTTCATCTCATAATTGGGTTGTCATGGTTGTATAACAGGATCACGATACAGTACCTATGATGAGCTATTAAAATGTAAAAACCTCAGGAATTTAACAATGCCAAATTCTAAAAACATCATTTGAAAAGTTTTAAAGCTACAGTCCATCATTTGTAATTTGTGCATTTTGTTCGTTTGAAGCAACAAAAGAGTTCAAAATCTAATGAAAGATACTAAGCAACTAACCTGATGAAGTTTCAGCTAAGCTTCAGCTGTACATTCCGAGAAAAACAGCATTCTAAGATCTCAATTTCAAATCAAAAGTTACTGAATCATGTTTTGAATTGTTTTGAATTGCAGCTATACGCGGCGTCGCGCACTGATCCGACGAATTATAACAACCGCGCGCGCGTGTGCGTCGTTCCAATACTTGTGCACGCTGCGCTGAATAACAAAACGAACTACTAATTTAAATTTTCCTACGGTGCTTCTTAAGAATCACCGTTGGAAATGCCTTCTTTCGTTGATTACTTCAAAATGACAGCTTCCCAGAAAGAATAATTTCACAGGGAGTTTAGTCCCCTTACTATCTTTCAACCAAGTTTGTTTTTCAACAGTAATTACGCCAGTTACTTTTCGGATGGCTGCAAATGATGGACTACAGCTTTAAAGACTTCAAATCTTGTCCATGTAGGTTGCTTCGCTGTCAACATTCGCTGTCGAGCTTGGCTTCCTAGTCGAGGAATACGCAGGAAGTAAAGGTGCCATTCCGCCCCGCAAACACCGTAAGAAGAAGACGCTGTACATCGCAACAATCGAAAAGGCCCATAGTCTGGTCAATAGTCTGATACTGGAGGGTAGGGTTGAGAGTCTGGGGCTAGTCGTTGTGGATGAGGTGAGTCATTGCAGTTAAGCTCTTGCAGTTAAAACTATTTGCCAATGTTCAATTTGTCAACAAATTTTAATTGCTTGACTGATGATTAAAAAAAACCCAGTTGTTTGGGGGGTTTTCAGGAGGTGGGAAGGGGGGGGGGGAGCTGGACATCCTAAGACACTTGGTTTTAACTTTGCAATGTCCATATACTGCTATTATTAATATCTACATGTATGCAAAATGCACAGATGGTGACAGCCTACAGTCAATGAACATTAGGGCAATGATAAAGCTAGCTGATCTCTGATGGCTAGGTGACATATCATTTGAACTCATTATTTCACAGCTTCACATGTTAGGAGATGGAGGGCGGCGCGGGGCCAGCCTAGAGGCCTGCATCGCCAAACTTCTCTACCTCAACTCTGCTAGTGGTGACAGCCTACAGTCAATGAACATTAGGGCAATGATAAACAGCTTCACATGTTAGGAGATGGAGGGCGGCGCGGGGCCTGCCTAGAGGCTTGCATCGCCAAACTCCTCTACTTGAACTCTGCTCACATCGTTGGGATGAGTGCAACGCTGAGTAACATCCAGGACCTGTGTGATTTCATGAGGGCCGAGGTCTACTGCAGCGACTTCAGGCCTGTAAGTCCCTCACAAGTTGAACAAATAATAAATAATAATAATTGTGCTTATATAGAAAAGCCCACAACAATTATTACCCCGTTCATCAGGCCGACCAGGCGGTGGGCAGCGATATCAGCATATCAGCTCCTCTCCTCTCCCGACAGGTACCCATTTATACTCCTGGGTGGAGAGAGGCAATTGTAGTCAATTGTCTTGCCCAAGGGCACAAACACCATGTTCCTGGCAGGGTTCGAACCCACGCACCTTCGTCCATGAGTCAAACACGTCAACAAGTCCAATTGGGTCTAAACCTAAAAGCTAGGGTAGATTTGTCATTTGTGCATTCTTTTTGTTTGAAGCAACAAAAGTGCTCAAAATCTAAAGAAGGGTGCTTAACAACTAACCTTATGAAGTTTTAGCTCAGTGAATTCTGTATATTCTGAGAAAATAATATTCTAGGATCACAGTTTCAATTCAAAAGTTGCAGAGTCTTGTTTTAAATTGCGCCCGAAATCAGCGTCCGGGACACGTTCTCATTCAGCCAATTGCAGCTGTGCGATGTCACGCACTGAACCAACGAATAATAGCACCCATTCATGGATTCGCCGAATTACAAACCAACTACTAATGGAAATTTCCAAAAATGCATCAATTGACGCATCTTTGGAAATGGCCTTCTCTTGATGTTTTCTTCAAAATGACAGCATGCTGAAAAGAATAATTTCACATGTAGTTTATCACCATTACTATCTTTACACCAAGTAAGCTTTTCAACAATAATTTTGTCAGCTACTTTTTGGATAAGTGCAAATGATGTACTCTACCTTTAAATCGAGACGTGATTTGTCATGTAGTTTCACTGCATTGATCATTATGTTCTCTGTTCAGGTGGAGCTGAAGGAGTACATCAAGATTGAGGATAACATCTTCGAGGTCAACCAATCAGCTCTCTGCCCAGACGACAGGTTCATTCACTCAAGAATACTCACTTTCCCTGTGAGTCACTTGAGAACTTGAGTATAGAGCTCGGAGGTTTTCTGTCTGGAAAGACCAAACAATGAAACAAACTTAATCTTTTCCTCACTTACAATCATGATTAAGAATTTGAATGTGCAGATGAAGGGAAAATTGGTTTATGCATTTTGCTGCTCTTTTTGTCATTGAGAGTCTGCTTATTCCCTTTGTTAAGGAGGTTAATCAAGAATATATTTCAGAAAGATTATTCCCAAATCCATGTCAAAAGGGCTTTCTTTATTCCGTGTAACATCAAATTGAAACATGTAACATCATTTCACAGTCAATTTTATCAAAGCAAGAATGTACACACATAGATTGTATCTAATTAAGTTTTGCAATGGTTGATATAAACATTGGTCAGTTTTTCATATTCCCATTATAATATTATGAGCACTGTGTGTTTGATGCATTCTCATGATTAGTGAGAAAAACTGCACTGACCTACTTGGGCGTGACGCAAACCCATACAAGTGTGTATTTGCCTGCAATCGGGGACCCCCTATTGTCCCTCTTTTGTTTGTACTCTAACTTTTTAGGAAGACCTCCCATATGTTTTGTACACGAATCCAAATTGGAAACCTCTCGGGAATTGGGGGCCCTATTGTCCTCTATTGTTCAATACTAAGGGGACCTATTGAGTGCAGAAACAAATCATGAACCCTCACTTCCGATGTGTAATGTTGATATACGCATACTCATAGTTTGGGGAAAATGGGGAACCGCCAACATAGGGCTTGATAGCTCAGTTGGTAGAGCACCGGAACGGTGTTGCGGAGGTCACAGGTTCAAACCCCGCTCTAGTCAATTTCTTTGTTCATCGATCGTACTCTGTGTTCACAGTACACGCGGTCCATGCGCCAGAACGACCCTGATCATCTCGTGGGTCTAGCGCTTGAGGTCATCCCGGTTCACTCCTGTCTCGTCTTCTGTGCCACCAAGAAAAGCTGCCAGAACGTGGCGGAATTCATCTGCAAACACATGCCCAGGTAAGAATGGCACACATCACTATACAGCTTTAGATTGCCTAGATTTGTACTAAGATCTTGCACTTCTACCCATGTAAAAACTCTGAGGCGTCAGTTCTTTTGTTTTTTCTTCTTCTTTTTTTTGGCTCAATAACAATTTTAAATCTAGATTTATTATTGCTATTATTATTATTTATTTCTGGTCTAATGCAACCGAGGATTTTAGGCCATACATGTCGGCCTAGACGGGATTTGAACCTGGGTTACAGTGGTGGAAGGCGAGGAAAGTACCGCTACGCCAACCTGGCTCCCACAGTAAAATGCAATTTAACTCGAACTTAAAACTCGAACCTTTTTGTCAGTATTTTACTTGTTGACATGTTGGATAATGCAAACTTTAATTAAACAGCCATTACTTGTCAACAGCATCCCGGATTGGAGTGCAACAAACAGTAGTGTAAGGAGAATTATATTCTCTTTCCTAATACCCACAAACCCTCATTTCGACCTCTGCCGAGTTCTGTCTCATTCGCCAGAACGCCTCATATACTCAATATACAGTGGCAAAGAATTGTATTCTGTATCAGATGAAAACCTGTTTTAGCTAATATTTTCTGTGGTTACCGAATTTCTGTGCTATGCAATCTGAAAACTTGTTGCTATCACATCATCACATGCCGCACTCTTCTTTGCAGGGACGAGGCCAAGAAACTGATGCGTCACAAGCACAAAGAGAAGCACGTCCTCCTCCTGTCCCTGCGACGGGAATGCGACAACCACCTCTGCCCGACGCTTAAGCGCACCATCCCATACGGCCTGGCCTACCACCACAGCGGACTGACCATGGACGAACGCAAGCTGATTGAGGATGCGTACTCCGAGGGCACGCTGTGTCTGCTGACGTGTACATCAACGCTGGCTGCTGGGGTTAATTTGCCGGCCAAGAGGTAATTGGGACAAGATGATTTTGACTGTGGACTCCCTGCAAAATGGAATCAGTGTACAAAGAGAGTTGGAGGGGACCACTGGGAGGGAGTCTTGAAGACATTTGCCAATGGGGCCCGACACTCACGCTTCTGCCCATTCGTGATAGCCTTGTTGACATTCTGAAGGATTGTAGAGCGCCGCGTATACAATCCCTTTTGTAATATACGTACTTTCCAGAGATATAACACAATGAAGTCGCTGCTCAGGCAACAAGGCTACCACTATGACAAGGCTACCACTAATGCGTTGTTTCGTGCAAGTACCCCTATAGGTTTGTGCATATTCAAAATGAGACGAGTCTTCATGCAATACACCCTTGAAGTTCCGTGAACCAATTGTACCAGTGTGTACTGTAACCATGCTAACTCTGTTTACACTTAATCAGGCTCAAACTTCAAAGTGAATTCGATGTTACACAATCTTTGTGGCCAATTTTTGCCATTTTTCAAAATTTGTTCAACTTGTTCAAATTCCTATGCGAATACTTGCTGTGGCTTCACGAATTCATATTCGCATGCATATTTGCTCCAGTACGAACTGGTTCCTAGTGTTATACAAGGTTGAATTGAAATGTCTGGCATGACTAAGGACATATGCAGGGCTATTTTTGTTCTTCTGTATGCTGAGGCCTCGCTGGCAATCCTTTTAATGACTAATACAAAGAATTTCTACTGTGTCTAGGGTAATCTTAAGATGTCCCTACATCGCCCAGGATCTGCTTACTAGCACCCGATACAAGCAGATGGTTGGCCGAGCAGGCAGGGCAGGCATCGATTCATCGGGGGAGAGTATCCTCATCATCAAACCCAAAGAGAGAAAGGAGGTACACAGTGTTTTTCTTTAATCCTATCCTCTTGTTTTTTTCCAAGACAATTTCAAGCATATGGTTGGTTTGGCAGCAGAAGGAGCAGTATTCTCCTTTGAAAAACGTAGAATAACAAGCAATTTTCAAAATGTTTAAAATTGCTGCCATTGCTTGTTATTCTACCTATATTTTTTCAAAGGACAAATCTGCGATGGCCCTATAGCCAAGTATCTTTCTCATTATACACTCTGACTGTGTGCCAAATTCCGTGTTTTTATCATCAAATGGACAATCCCATCACCTATCTGCCGTATTATTATGTATATGTCATTAACATACTAAATGCACCACAAATGCCCCGCCCCCTTGACCTACTTTTTTTCTCCTGGAAACACCCAAATGGGCGGAACATATTATGACATAATTCATTATATTAATTCAGATTACAGAATTGCTGAGCCGACCCATTGAAGCCTGCTACAGCAGTCTGACTCATGACGACGGCAAAGGCATCAGAAGCCTTATCCTGACACTGATTGCACTCAAGGTAAATCATACATACTTGTAAACAAGGCAATTAATTTAAACACTTACAACAATATTATTACTGTTGTTCGACATCTTGTCACCACTCAGTGAGCAAGAAGGCTTCCATTGTTGTGTTGACGCAAAAACCACTTTCAATTCCTGCACAATGAATAGTGTTGTATTCAAGTCCATCACAAGTCCTCACAAGTCCATCACAAGACATCCAGCCCTAAGCCAAGTTGGTTTTGAAATTAGGAATGGGAAAAAAATCACATTTAATGAGTACACAATGTATACTACAAGTACAAGGACTTAAAATTGTGCCGAAATGTACTTTAAGTACTTCAACATTGATTCACAGACAAATGTTAAGACTCGAATGCACTCTCTGTTACGTCTTTGGATTGTTCTAAATGTGCTCTCACTAATTCACTTTGGACAGCTCACGCCACGTCGTAAGGCAGTCCTCAGCTTCATGAACAGGACGCTATTTGGCGTTCAGGCCGTTTGCTTAGGAAACAACGTCAATGCCTTGACAGAAGAGGGCCTTGGAAAACTCCTGGAAATGAATCTGATCAATGAGAAAAGGTGTGAGGTATCTTCAAATGATGCATCCGAGTCTGAGTTGTCAGTCACAAAACTCGGCCAAGCAGCTTTCAAAGGTCAGTGTCTGAATTTGGCATTCACTGTTATGGCTTTGATTTTCATCATTAATATGCAGCAGTGATTAGCCTTAGCCATAAACAACATTGCCTGTTTCAGACATGGCCTGATATTAGCAAATACAAATGTAGTTTGTAGTGGCTCTGCATAGTTAAAAACGGAAGGACAATATTCTGGTGAAGTTTTATCCATTCTTTAGATAATAGTGCCTGTTTCAAACATGGCTTAATAACCACAAATATTTTAAAATCAAATCCTATCGCTTCCCAGGATCCATCGACATCGACCTGTGTGCCGCCATCTACAGCGACTTGAAGCAGGCTTGCGACGAGGGACTGGTATTGGCCAACTCGCTACATCTCCTGTACCTGGTTACGCCCTACGACCTGGTCTCCCATAGCAACCCAAACTGGGTCGTATACGACAGGCTGGTATGTAGAGCGCAATGGTCCAATGGTTATGATGTTCAACTCATGTTCAGTGATTTGTGGGTTTGAACTGTGATAGAGATCATGGTATCATGTCCTTGGGCAAGACACTTTACAATTGTTTCCACCCTGGAGTGTGCAGTACATGCAAATGGGTACCTGAAAATATGACTGCTGGATACAATTGATCTCATAGCCAGATGAACAGGGAAATTAATGGCGAATGTTTTCCGATTTTGTATAAAGTACAATATAAACACTACTTAATTATATTGTTGAAAAATGAAGCAAACTGCTGCAAATTACTTACTTTGACCTGAAATAAACAAATATAAAAGTTAGGGTCCTGAGAGTTTAATCCTAGCAGGACCTTTCCCAAACTTATAAGCAGTTGTACCTAAAAAATATTACAAAGCGTTCTAAACTTGAAAACGTTTAAGTCAGTGACATTGTA
Source organism: Patiria pectinifera (assembly GCA_029964075.1). Lineage (NCBI taxonomy): Eukaryota > Metazoa > Echinodermata > Asteroidea > Valvatida > Asterinidae > Patiria > Patiria pectinifera. Next base: position 20,449,637 of record CM057146.1, read on the forward strand.
CAATTTCTAAGACAGTGATTGTAATCCTCACATTTTTGTTTTGTTTTTTACCCTTATCCTAGTACTCCAAGTTGAGTGATGGTGATTTGAGAATAGCCGAGCTGGTGGGAGTTACAGACAAGTACCTCAACTTCAAAGTGGCGGGCAGGAAAACCCACAAAGTAAGTCTTGAGATGAGTCTAATATTGAAATAAAATGAGTTCAGAGCACCTACGCAGCACTTTATTCTTGTCTTGAAGGGGCGCATGTGGACTTGTTTCCATTTGTTTAAAATGTACATACAGTTAGTTCTTCTAGGAAACCATGATCTGTGAGCACGTTTATATGAAAGACTTTTTGCTCGTGTGCATACTTGATCTTTTTGCCATATCAAGTTGATAATGCTACGAGATTTCATTCAAACAAACCCAAGGCTTCCTTATTACAAGGAACAATCGTAAGTTTGCCAAAATTTCAAGATTTGCGAAACCCAAATTGAACATCAAAACAGTTGCAAAAATAGACCACACGTTGAGGTGGGGATCTTTACAATAATGTATGTGTGTCAAAATCAAGACAAACCAAGTTCTGCAGTTGGAAATGGAGCAGTTCGAATTGAAAGCATAATTTGCATTGGTCATAAGTTCATGAAACGGAACAATTTAAGGGCTATTTGTAGCAGACATCTTTCCACTGACGTGTTCAATTTTTTATGTCCAGTGATGCTAGAAAAAACACGGAAAAAAACATCAAAGTGCAGCTCACAGAATCTGTCGTGAATAGAACCCATAGATCACAGGGAGTGACCAATGGCTGGCTCTGTAGTGGAAAGTAACACATATATACAACTAGCGTAACCAAGCGTACGCATGAAGACAACAGCTAAAACTGCCCTGCCTGTTTCTCCCTTGCAGTAATGCCTGAAACTGCCCAAGCACGCTATGGTGCAAGTGCAAATGAGTTAAATGCAGACAAGTGGTCCTTGGAAATTATCAACTCACTGACTTTTTTGTTATATGACATCAGCCCAGTGAAGAAATGGATTTCCGAGTGCGTCGGTTCTACCTGACCCTGATGCTGTGGATGATCTTGAACCAGACCGGGGTCTGGGACGTGGCTGCCAAGTTTGAGGTCCCTAGAGGATTCGTTCAGAACCTTTTCACCTCTGCTGCCAGTTTTGGGTCGAGCGTCCAGCGCTTCTGTGAGGTTTGTGAAAAAAAATTGTTGCATTTCCTAGAGATTGAAAACCATGGTCTAACATAACAGGCGATTCCTAATACAGTGCGCCACATAGAGGTTGCCACGGAGAGTCTATGTTTTGCAGTGCATTGTGGGAGACGGTTGACACATTCACAAGGCGTGGGACACTTTTGTCTGATCAGTGGTCTCGTAAGCCTATGATTCGAGTATCTTCTTCCCTTGTTTTCTTTATATCAAGATGGGGTGGTTTTTTTGTGAGGCAGCAGAATGCTATGCGCCGATCTATCAAAAATGTCCTAAAGTTGTTTACTGACATTTGTTCAAATTGCGGCAAGTCGGCCATGTTTTTGTCGACCATAAACTTGAAAGATGGACTCTCCGGGGCAGCCTCTTGGTGGTGCACTGTATTGGGAATTGCCCGTATCGGACAGTTTTACACTTACCAGAAATTCAAGCCTTGCCCCCCCCTCCCCAAAAAATATTGCCGATTAATGTCAAAATGAATTCAACTTTTGGTTTTAGATTTCGGTTGGCTTAAGCAGGGATCGATACAATACACCCTTTGGATATATCACAAGCCAATCTGTATTTATGGCCCTCCTTTTAGTTTAAGTTACTCATATGCTAGGTTTTTGTATTTTCTTCTTTTTTTTGGTCTTAGGATCTACCAGAATTCTGGGCCTACCAACAGCTACTCACCAAGGTGGTGTACGACCTGACATACTGCGCGACCGCTGACCTGGTGTCATTGCTGGAAGTCCCAGGAGTCAAACAGGTCAGAGGTCAAAATGTTCATATAATTTAATTTCATTAAATCTGGCCCTGCACATGAATGTTGATGGGTCACATTGCACAAGATTACTGAAAATGCTAATTACGTCAATTGTACATGAGCTGAGATCACAAGTTTTATCTTTTTTATACTCGACAACAAGACTCTATGTTCTGAGGGTCGCCAGTTCAAATTCCGCCTGAGTCAATCTCTTTGAGCAGCCAATACAGCATTGAATTCATAAAACAAAACACTTATATTCTAAAGCCACAACAGATACAATAACAAAAGATGGAATAAACATGTTCTTGCTATCAGGGTAGAGCTAAGCAACTGGTCCGAGCTGGTTATAAGACCCTTCGTCACTTAGCGCACGCTGACCCCACGCAGCTGGTTCAAGAGGTGGACCATCTGCCCAAGAAAGTCGCCCAGCAGATTGTAGCTGCTGCAAAGGTACATATTTGCCGTTTTTTTGGAGGGAGGGGCACTATGAAAAAAAGTAGTAAAGGGACCTTTCAATTTCGAATTTAAAATGGGGGCTGGAACCATCTTTCTTTTGGGGCGTCTTTCAAAGTGGACACTATCGGACAAGGTGGTGCTCTCCGTGGCGGCAGAATCAAAGATGTTCGCTTGACATTAAAAAGGGGGCACTCATGAAAAAAGGCCGCCCATGAAAAAGGACTACTAAATTTCTAGTGGGGGGAGGGGGCAACAATTTTTTATAGGGGGGAGGGGAGGGGGTGCGCCTCCCCATGGCTATACAGCTCTTCATGGGGAAAGTTCTGATTGTTAGTTTGGATACCATGCCTCATAGACTTGTGTATCCATGAATCCCAATGTCAAAATCACCAAATCTTGATATGTGCACGCATGACGGAACACCCAAACTGGCTTCGACATTAATGATAGCCTGAGCATGAGTGAAACTTCGTAGTGGTGAAGAACCTTTCACAACATTTCTTTCCGTGTAGATGGAGCTTGCTGAGAGAGCAGAGGCGCTGAGGGAAGAAGCTGAAGAACTGGTGACTAAACCAGCCCTGGAAAATGAGATGGCGACAACAGATGAACCAAGAGATACAGAAAACGGTAGCCAGTCTAGAATAGCTGACACAGGTACTGGGAGCTAGGCTATACATGAACAGAAATGTTCATAAAATAACTCATGTGTAAGGCGTTGCGGCAAAATGAGACAGAACTGGGCAGAAGCCGAAATGAGGGTTTGCAGGTATTAGGACAGCAAATCAAATTCTCCTTACAATACTGATTATTGCACTTCAATCGGACATTCCGTTGACAAGTTGTGGCTGTTTAAAGTTGGCTTTTATCAACATGTCAAAAAAGTAAAACAATGAGAAAAAAAGGCCTTTAAAGTTTCGAATGTTTTAAAGTAATGAAAAAGAAAGATGTGAATTGTTTTTTTTCTTGAAAACACTTTTATATTTTACAATTTTTTTACTATTTCTTTAAAATATTTTATTGCACCTTTTCTATACTATTTCTTTTAAATATATGTAGTAGACATATCAAAGATTGCAAATACTATGTATCAATAAATCTGAAAATCAAACAATCACCCCATTCCTACTTGCATTTTTATCCACTACAGCCTGTACTTACTGTGCCCAGTTCTGTCTCATTTTACCAGAACACCTCATATAAATATAAAAAATGTTTTACGGTTACATTATTTCTACTTTTAGTGTCTAGTTTTCTCAAATCTAAATTCAAATTTGGCCAAAATCAATTGTAATATCTAAAAGTTAACAGTTTATAAGTAATATATTTATTTGAATATTTATCTCAATGCATATTTTTATTTAAATGGCAAACTTGAAATAGATCACAGAAAATGAGCAGTTTGAAAATGGTCCCAAATATTTCAAATTGCTTAACCAAGGGTTGTCAGTCACCAGACGTTTACAATTAAAGACCCAAGTACAGAAAGTACTTGAATCACATAATTATGAGAAATGAGTCATTGCGTTAACCCTAACTCCCTAGGGCGTGTGCAAAATCATATAAAAATTGGAGGATTCAGGACTGTAAGGGATAGCCCTTACAGTCCTGAATCCTCCAATTTTTATATGATTTTGCACACTATTAAGTGGAATGAGTTGAATGAGCATGCAGAAATCACTTAAGTTTTTTCACAGACGTGCTACCATTGTAATATCTACTGGTGTTTAGCACAAGAAGTACTTAACTCCATGATTGGCCATTGAAAACACTTGGAGGTGTCATGTGACCAGCTTGCCTCGAGTTTTCTTATCTTACCCTTTACCTCCAAGCAAACAGTATGAAAAATCAATGTCGGCTCATTTGCGCAAGGATGGCTTTCAGATCAATTGGGTTTCCGTCGTTAAAGTACCCAAGTCCTGCCATTTAGGGGAGAAGTGTTTAAGTCCAAATTCTAATTATCTTAATTAGTTCATTCCAGATGGAGATGTCCCCCCCCCCCAAAAAGATACAAATCTGGAGAATCCGTATGGACCAATTTGGGCACGCTGTCAACTCTGTCTTGAAGGCCCCCTTTAATGGCGAACGCATTGTGCTAGCTATTGTCCAAATAATCCATCATGGGGCAGTTGCTCTTTACAATAGCCTGCACAATGGTTTCTCCACTGTGGGGGGCCTCGTACGTGTACAGGCCATATCAAGCATTTCCCTTGCCGAAATGCAACTTACAGGTAATTTGGAAAACTTCGACCATCAATACATTGTATTTCAAAAGAATGATTATGTGACTTAAGTACTGTTTGCAATGAAGACTTCATTGAAGTGGCAGTAAACACTCATCCCAAGGCAATCGCTTTTGTTATCTGGGTACGATATTTATTCTAGTGCAGAATTAGGAGATAACAAACCAAGCTGTCTGTTTTTCTTTCTACCGGTACTTTTTTTTCTGGGTAAATTTTGGGGAATGTCCAGTTCATGGTGCTGATTATATGTTTCTGATAGAACTTTTTGTCAGAGTCCTTTGTTCATGGAAGCAGTATTTCCAAGAAAGTACAATCTTAAAACCAATTGGCAAAACGTAGTACCGGTACATTTTTTTTCCCAAACAAATAGTCCAAGTAGACCTTAGATTCCTGATTGAACTTTGGTAACAGATTTTGAAACTGAAACATATCAAAATTCAGAACCAATGCCCGTTACTTTTTGCAATTTTTGCTGGTCTCAGAGGGCATGCCTAAAGTCACCTTTGTACTGCATCACTGACTGATGGCTGACTGTCACCTGTAAACTGGGCAGTGCTATTGTATTATTGTATAGGATTACCCTGTAACGCCAATGAATAGGCTAAATCTGGCCATCTGTGTAGCCCAGATGCATGAAAGGACTTACAGTAAATAGTCATTCTGAATCAGTGAAATAGAATTGTGTGCACTCTGCATGTGACCAACGCCTCAAAAAGTCGGAATGCTTGGAACGTTCCACTGGGGAACATCACCAGATGATCCCGCATGGGAACGTTGGTCAATGTTCCAAATGGGAATGCGCAGGGAACACAGTGCGTTCTTTATGGGAACACACATTGTTCCTAGAAGGAATGTTCCACATGGAACGGGAACTTTCCAACTTTCGAGACGTTTCCATGCTAGGCTTGCCTTAGGTCTTGTATTTTTGGCTTCATTTTTTTGAATCGCTACATTTGGTAAACACATTTCTTAATAATGATCTTTTCCACCAATGATTGCATGAGGACCTTTCATAGAACTGAGAAACATCCAGCCGTGTAGAACGGATATTGCTGATTAGTGCATGTGGTAATCATAAACATGATGAGTTCACCATCCTTGCGTAAAGAAAAAAAGGCTGGACTGAGAGAGCGTGCCATATCTGTGGTCAGTTGCTTGGAAACATTGCTACGCAGGACAGCAGGATGATGTATCAAGCCACAATTTTACATGACATTGTGTGTGAATAAGAGATGATTAATGCTTTAGACGCATGCATGACGTAGTTGCGCTGAAATGACGGAAAAAAGTACAAGTGACTTTGGAGAAACGTGAAGTAGAATCAGGGTTTAATTACTGAAAACACTCCACAGTCAGCCAACCGAACAATGTGCAACATTCGTGGTCAGGTTTTTTTAAAACATGTCTTTTGGGTTGTACAAACAGCTAGCTTGGCAACTACAGAGTATTACTGGTTTTAGTTTTATACAGTGTATCATTTTTTTTTAGGGGGGACCTATAGTAGAAACGTACCAGCAAAAAGGAGATTCAATAAGGCATATTTGTAGAATGATTGTAATAGATATGTTGCTTTTTACTTTCATTTCTTTGGTTTGGGTTAAAAATGTTTACAAGTGTGCTTCAAAACAAAATGGCCTAGAAAGCAATGAAGGCTCTGTACACTTGGCTATAACTGCATGGCTAATTGGCTGATCGTCACAGCATTCATAAAGTTCTATTCAACACAAGCTACTTCAAGCATGTTAATGAGGCCATTCCCTTTTTGCAACTAACCGTCAGGCTTTTGGAAGGTAAAAGCTCCATCTACCTCCATAATTATGTAAAAGCTACATTTTGAAATTCTCGTGTACTCGAAAATAGATGAAAAGCTTCATTCATTGTCATTTGGATCTTTCTAAAAAAAAAAGTGGAGTCCACTTTCTTCCCTAGTGCCTGTTACATCTGACATCTGTGATTTTATCATTCTGACGCACTCCTTAATACAGTTAAGAGTGAGTATGAATAGCACACTATACCTACCCAAGAAAATCATTTGAAGTAATTCTTAATTGTATACTTCAATGGCAAATTACAAAGTTAAAAGGTAGCATGGACAGGAACATTGTCACACTTTGGACCCTTTATTTATAGAATGACCCACTGGACACGTTTCCACAACGACCAACAAATGTAAGAAGATTTTGTGTGAACATCAGTAAGCACCGTCAACCAACCCCCAAAAAGGGACAACGCACATGTAGATATTTGACTTGTTTCCCATGCATGCTACCACGTGACACACTTTCTCAGTAGTGCATGTTAATATTGAACCCACAAAGAGTACAATTCATATTTTAAAACTGTTATTTATGAACTGAAGTATTAGACGCTTTGTGTGAATTTACTTCTTTAAAGTACATTCCTTCTGTTTTAACCCCAGATTAGATGGGCCTTTTTGAAGCACCCTCACTCAGTCAAAATATATGGTTCAATTAGCTTGTTTCCAGTTTGAACTAATTACTTGTAGTACAATTATACCCAAAGTGAAATAATTAGATTTCATTACAGTCTTGCCAAGGCTATTGGCATGGTTCCAAGCCCTGCAGATAGTAAAAACAACATTCAAATTTCAGTTATTTCTTGTCAATGCTGATTATTATTGAAGTTATCTTGAAGATGTCGTGCAAGGGATTTTATTTATTGTATGTACAGATGTTCAACGCTTGTATAAATACACAAAAATGTGGCACTGATAATGTTGTATTTATTATTCTATAGGGCTCTATGTATAGATTCTATTCTGTATAGGAGGTGATTGGAGTGTTGAAATCCAAATTATTTTCAAGGGGTGGGGGTGAATGAGGCATTAAGTAACGTTGCAGTAGACCAAAGGCCTGAAGTAATGAAATATGTTCAGCAGCACTGAGTGATGATATTATTAACTAAATAAGGAAATTTGGTAACTTTTATTCCACTTGGTAAACATTGGTCAGTCAAAGGGTGTGGAGGTGCTTTGAATACCAAGATTCAATCAGACACAAAAGGCACAAAAAAGTATGAAACAAACCAAAATACTAAAACCACAACCAAGAAAGGATATGAAACAATCTGTGTGTGGTCAATGTGATAACTTTAAAGGTATATGTCTATGGCTCTTCCTATTGCCACAAAAGATATAGTACATGTGTACATGTATTTGACTTGTATCTCAATGTAATACTAATGGCATTTCAGTTATCCAAATGCCATGTTATTGCACATGTCGTCTTGATATCTTTCAACTTTTTTCTTCCAATTTTCGAATTCCATTTAAAATCAAATCAAAATCTATACACTCCAAGCAGGTTTTGAGATATTTTTCTGACAGAGCGCGGGATTAAAACGACATATATGTATTAAGTGTTAAAAATGCACATTTTTGTGAGTGTATTATACTGGTATTAAAGCTGTAAATAGACAAAAGTCTTCATTTTCAGTATGCGGCTTCTTGGTAATAACCCTGTTGTTGTGCATGTTTATTTTATATCCGTAGGGCAATTAAGCAAAGGTGTGGTTGTATTGATGGACTTGTTACTCTGACAGTTAAGATTGTACAGTTTCTTATTATTTTAAGCTAACCATTGTTATGCATGCACTCTGTGCATACACTAGATGGTGCTAACAACAGAAGGCTGTGCGGGAACATGTTGAAGTTTGCTGATACTAAGGTGTGATTTTGCACAACGGCAAGAACTAATGTTCTGGTTCCTCCATTTCAAGAACTTATTTGAAATGGAGGAGGAAGGAACCCATTTAGGTGACTTTCTTTATAAAAATTATGTATGAGTTTGATGTACAATGTATTAGGGAAATTTCTCAGCATTAAAAGCAACACATTACATTTTTTGCTCTTTTGAAACCATTGACGGTCAAAACCAGCAAAGAGTACTTTTACATATTTCTATGTGCTTAAGTAGCTTAATTTATTGCCAATACATGTATTTGATATTTATCAGTTGTATTATATTGTATTTATTATGTAGATGTTTGACATTTGATAAAAACTGATGGAACACAGTATTAAATTGAATTCAATTGTATTTAATTGTTTATTGTCAGTGTCACTTTTTTTTTGGAGTCAGTCAGTTCTAATCTCATCGTAACAAATCAACCAAGTGAAGTGCAGAGGCAGATTGAAAATAAAAAGGTTGCCTCTGAAGGAGGGTCGGTCGGCCAGTTATAAATTAAAATTAAAATTGCATACTACTTCTAGAGGCCACTAGTATGGTAGTGCAGTAATGGCTGCCCCTCAGGTACTAATGATGACATAAAACATGCATACCACCAGCAATAATGATTGCTGGTCGCCCCTAGAGGTATGCATGTTTATGTCATCATGCAGTACCTCTAGGGTTGACCATCCCAACAAATTATCCCAATCATTCCAAGGTAAGATTTATACCCAGAAAGACTCCATTCAAGGTAGGACCCATGTCCCCGCAGGATCCACCCCAGACAGGGTTTCCCAGGTATTGGATCAAGGCATATGATACGCCCCCTGGCAGGATCCATCCCATCCAAATGAAATCACAGCTAGGATTGATCGATCCCATGAGGATCCATCCTCGGGCAGGGCCCATCTCTAGGCATGAACCATCCCTAGTCAGTGTCTATCCCAATGATAATGCACCCCGAGGGTTATCACCAGGAAGGGTCCGTCAGGCAAGAGCAATTCTAACTCGGGATACATCGATCGCCAGGCAGGATCCATCCTCAGGCAAGATCACTCCCCTGGATGGATCCACCAGGTAGGATCAATCCCCAGGCAGCATCCATTCCAGTCAAGGTCCATCCCACAATCTAGGTGCAGAGCAGGCCCAGGCAGTATCCATCCCCACACAGGGTCCATGCATCCCAAGGAAGGATCACTCCTAATGCAGGATCCATCACCTGGCAGGATCCATTCCCAATTGCATGGTCCATCACAAGGCAGAATCCATCCCAAGGCAGGATCCATCCCCATTCAGAATCTATCCCCAGGTAGCTAGGATCCATCCCTAGGCAGGAATCATTCCCGGGCAGGATCCACCCCAGGCACTGTCTAATGCAAGGTATGATCCACCCCCGGCAAGATCCCAATAATACCAGGTAGGGTCCATCAATCCTTATGGGGATTCATCATCAGGCAGGGCCCATCCATAGATAGGCAACATCCCAAGAATGATCCATCCACAGGCACTTATCTATCCCAATGATAATGCATCCCCAGGCTAAATCCAAACCAGGCAAGGTCCATCACCAGGATGATCCATCTTCAGACAGGGTCCATTAGGTAGGAGCCATCTTCACACAGGATCCATCCCCGAGCAGGATCCACCCTTAGGCAGGATCAATCCATCCCCAGGAATTAAGGATTCATCCAAGGAAGGATCCACCCCTAGGCAGGATCCATCCCTATGTAGGATCCATCCCTAGGTAGGAGCCATCCCAGAGTTGGATTACATGTACTCCCAAGGCAGGATCAATCTCCAGGCAGCTGCAATCTCTAGGCAGGATCCATCCCCAGGTAGGATCACTCCCCAGGTAGGATCCATGTAAGGCAGGAACCATTACTAGGCATGGCAGGATCCATCCCCAGGGAGGGTCTATTACAATGGTAATGCATCCCAGGCAGAAACCATACCATGCAAGATCCATTCCCAAGGATCGGAGGATCCTCCAGGGCCATCAGCAGGCAGGGTCCAACCCCAGGCACGATTCACTCGGACAGAATTAATCCCCAGGTAGGATCAATGACAAGCTATTTACTATTCCCTAGGAAGAATCCATCTGAAAGCATATACGCCATCTCCAGGCATGATCCATTACCAGGCAGGAGCCATCCCCCGGGAGGTGCCATACCCAGTTAGGATCAACGCCAAGGTTTTTTTTGTCACACCAATGGGAAGAATCAATCCGATGGCATGAGCAACACCCAGGACTGGTCAATTGTAAGCAGGATCCAACCCTGGCAGGATCTATCCCAACGAATCCCAGGCATGGTCCCCATGAATGGCCCGCAAGCAGGATACATTTTCAAGCAGAATACAAACTGCAGCAGGGTCCATGCCTAGGTAAACTGCATCTCCTAGCAACATCCATCCATGCAATTTCAATCCCAGTAAAGAATGTCAGAAATCTTGTTGAATTCAACATTGGGTGTTGCCCTTCACCGACGTACTTTACAAACACTGTATACTCAGTGTTGCATCCGATTGTTGTAAGAGAAATCACTCGTGTGGGACTTGAACCCACGACCTCCTGCCTACTTGCGCAGATGTCTCACTGCTCAAACACCGAGCTTTGCCAGGGACGGCCGGCTCGTTCGAATGGCAGTGGGTACCGCTATGAAACAATTCATAAGATGGAACCGGCTCAAATTATGGGCATCAGTTCAAAAAATCATAGGAACTTGATAACCAAGGAAATAAAAAGCAATCCATTTCAATTCTCAAATTCTTTATTGAAAACTGATCAACGGTGGACAAAAATGGCCACCATCAATTTATTACTGGAAAATAACAATATATGAATTATATCACTATTTACATTAAATGAACTCGTTGAGATCATCCATGTCCACTGTAGGCTTTCAATCCATTATTTACATGGTAACATTAATGTTATCTTTAAGCATCGACATACACGTAAAGGCTTCTTATTAACAACAGCAAACAAAACAATGAACATCAGTACTGCAATGGCGTCCCTTTGTTTAATCACACACTTTTTGAGAGAAAAAAATGCACTCATTTTGGGAATCTAAGATCCTGGGCTAATTCAATAAAGCTGTTAAGCAGAAAATATATGCCCAGAAAATGTATTTGTTGAGCAAAAATCAGCTATAACCACCACTTATGAGTTATACTTATTGCATGATACTTTGGCTCGTTAGTGATGATTTGTGTGCTTTGCCAATTTTATTTGCTACATCGTCACCCCCAGAGGTGTCATTACCATGTTTCAGGGGACAAATTATCATAGCGTTTTGTAGGTTGCCCTTACAGCATTGTTGGCGATGGAGGTCTTATCAGACCTAGACTTAACGTGAATGCTCAGCACACAGCACATGTACAGTTGAGTGTCGTTAATACAAACTCATTCGGACCAAGCCAAATTGTTTGTTATATCAGAATTTTGTATTAAGAGGAACATCAGTCCCATTCATTGTGCACATAAATGCACAGTCGGGACATCTTTTAGCTGAAAATGTAGTGTAAAACATTCTCCATCCAAGATTTGACAACTGAATAGAAATGTAAACAGTATCAATTTATATGTTCGAGAGGGCTGCATGAATAATCTACACCCACAATTTGGAAAATGTTGAGCACCTGATAATTGGAAATTCACTGTTAATTTTATTCTTTTATTGCAATTTTCAGGCATGTTCATAACAAGGACTCTGAAAGGCAAATTTGCAGAGGCTACAGTCCAGCCTCCTTATTAGTTATAGCACTTATCATGAAAAATAGTAGTGTTTCATGACACTCCATTTAATGTTCAAATGCATTGTTGTTTTTTGTACATCAACACGATTAAAAAGAAAGAAATCATAATAAGTATTAATACTGGAAATTTTAAGGCATTCATACCAAAGCATTCAAAACGTTTCCTGCAAGAAAACAACCCTAAGGCTTGACCTCCTTAAATTGTTACTTTAATGTTATATACGTTGTAAAAACAAGAGAGGGAAAGTACAATTTACCCTAGCACTACAGAATAAGCAGGCCCTTGTTTTGTGTATTCATAATTTTAAGCCTTGCCCGTAATGTGCAGGGTATAATCAAATAAAAGTGCAATCTCAATTATGACAGTACTGTAAGGAACACATTAATAACTGAACTCACAAATATTTTTTATAAGACTTCTTCTCCTGTCATAAAAGACCCAGTTTTTTCTGGTTGACTTTTCTTATGGGGTAAATGTACATGTAATCTCTTAATACATTTCACAGTTACAATAGTACTTAAGGAAATAATCGATACACGGACAAGGAAATGTATTTATGTCTTGTCAATGCTACATGAGGAAACATCACATACATTTCCTGCTTTTCGGTGTGAACATTTATTTGGTATTTCCTTTATATCACTTTAAATAAAGTTCAAAGTAAAAACAAATGTGGCAGACTACTACTACATGTCTGTCACATTAAATAAAATTAAACAAAGAAATGGGAAAAAAGGCTTGAACTCTACACTGACAAACACATCAGGATGAGAAAAAAAATCAACAATTTTTTTAACATAGAACTAAAGAATAAATATCATAAAGAAATTAACAAGAGACAATTTAAAGCTAAAGAACCAATCACAATACAAGACATAAACTATAGGATTGGAAGGGCACAGAAAAGGAAGAAATCATTCAATACAAAAATAATAACTATACATGAATACAAAAATATCAGCAGCAAAATCTAGACTTGTCCTAGTCGACTTAGACATGCAGTTACTGCACGACTTTGAAAGTCAGCTGCATAGATTTCACAGACTCATCACCAAGCTGGTTGAAACAAATTTAGGAGGAACGAGATTTGCTTGCTCCATTTCCGAAGACTTTGCCTCGACAAGCCTCCGAATGTTTGTTCTCCTTTACAAACATTTACATCACTGATGTATTCCTGCCGCATCCAAATTACTTGGATGTGGCCAGAAGTCATATAGCAACGGGAAGTGGATGTGGCCATTTCAATAGCAAAATGCACTTACTTATCAGCTTTGGCTAAAGTAATTCAGACACAGATTTAGTCGACAAAGCCTGAAAGAAGGCCAGATCGGATTTCATGATTGAAAAAGCCAGATTTTCAGGAGAGATGACTGTTTATCTTGCGGGACTGTTCACCAGATACAAACATGTACAATGCTGTAATTAAATAGAGTCGAGAGTAATTATGCAAAACTACATGTTACCAGGTACATGTATACTGTCATCTGGTATCAACATCTGGTTTTTCAGTTTGTTCTGCTTGGCCCAGTTCTCTGACTTTGTTATAATAATGTTGTAATAATTTATTACAAACGATGTCTAGTTTCATACAATACCCAATACAAAGGATAGTTTTTTAAACTGGTGTCCACCCCCAATTCCCTGAAAACTGTTTTCAACTGTCCTATTAAACTGTCCTACAAAAACATTTTCCAAAACTAGAACTGCCCGGTGAGAATATTGATAAACTACCACTGCAAAGAGTGTTTACGGGAACAAATCAAACCATTTATAATAACGTCCACAATTTCAACCTGCCAAACTCCATCCATTACAGGAACCTTTGACCAGATTTGTTAGTGAGAAAAAAAAGCCATCAGTTCTATTTCTGGAGGATCCTGAATTTGAACAGCAGCCTCTTTATTAAATTGAGTCTCTTGGACTTTATTGGTATCAAAGGGCATTGCTCATGACATTTTGTTTCTTTAATAATGAAGGGAAAAACTGTGTTTCATGTTAGAAATGCTTGGTTACGTTTGACAGCATTTCCAATAATGTCAGCAAATGTGAGGCAATTCATTAAAAAGTAATGCCAGGTTTTCAATTGGATACTACTTTACATCCCAGCAACATGGCCTATGTATTGATTCAAATCATCACCCTTAGTTACAGCTAAATGTGTGCACTGCAGATGGATGTAGTATGAACTCCCCTAGAAACATGCAAGAAAAGAGGTTTGCCCACAGACAAAACAATGATTTTGAGAATAATCCTGAAACGTTTCACATCTTAACCCTGTATTTTCATGGCTTTGAGGGACTGTCCGTCGCCTTTCAAATCATCAACATGCTTTTAATGTCTAGCACATGATGACATCTTAGAATAACAATCAGGCGAGACAGGCACTAAGCCTTAAATACCATGTTCATGACCATCACGAATGGGGTGAGAGCATTCTGGACAGCTTTTAATCAAACCTTCTTTGCCTTTTTCAAATGCTTTCAACATCGACGCTGCAAATGATCACCCAAGCGTCCACTGGGCTTCTTAATTAACATTGATAGTGGCAGTGACAGTGTCTGTGGTACATGTGGAAATATGGCAACACAAGCATGGTGATTCGATCAGATTATGACGATTTTTATTAAAGGGATTTCTTCTGATTCCTAAAGAAACTTGGTTAAAAACTGATTCCCCTTTGTATGGCTAAACACAAAGTTGAATGGTTTTTCTCTTGTTGGAGATAATTATGTTTGCTGTCCCAAAAGCCTGGAGTTAAAATGTGCGCATAAATGGAATAACTGATAATGCATTTTTTCAAAAACTTATCCTTTAAGTTGTACAGCCCATCCACTGTGAGCTAAGCCTTGGCTTCACCTTTGCAGAGCCATGCTATCCCTGGCTGGACATTCAAATTTGTTCTACATCTGTACACTGACAGCATAAGATGGAATGTTACTCAAGTTTTTTGGTACCAGTTCTCTATCTTTGATCCAACCACATGTATAGTGTCTTGAACAGTAAATCCAATGTTATCTCTCAAGGAGACTGCCAATTCTTGCCTTACAAATTGGGTTCTGATGTTAAGATGCCAGATTTTTGAAAACGTTAATGAAAAATCATCTATTATCTAGAAGGGGCATTTTCAAGTCCCAAATTTAGACAAAAACCTAATGACAAAAATACAACTGATTTTTCCCCTGTATTTTCTTTATTTTAATAGAAGTGAACTTTGTATTATTTGAATGAATTTATTTGTTAGTGTTTTTAGCAATTTTAAGAATTGTAAAGCACAGTGCATTCGAACCTATTTTATGGAACCTATGCTTTAGAAATGAATAACTATTCTTATAAATTATAACTGGTGGCAAATGAATCCCCTCCCCCCCATCTCCTGAAAACAAAGCACAAACCAAACATAAAAACCAAATCCATGATCAATAAAGTGGAAAAACACAAGGCATTTCGGGTGATCACTCTTAATGTGAATTATGTATACCTAAGTAGTAAAGTAAAATAGTGCAATTAAACACTTTCAAATGTGAAATAAACATAGGGATGGATAGCTCATTTGGTAGAGTGCGCTGGAACGGTGATTCGTAGGTTGCAGGTTCAAACCCTGCTCCAGTCAATTTCTACGTAGAAAATAGAACACAAATGTGTAACTGAAACACACCAGCATGTAACAAGACCAATCAATACAGAAACTCCTTCGTGAAACTGATTAATCCTTTAATTCCCAAACATCCTTTCATCTGAGTTGCCTCCCAAAAGCATCATCCAATTCAAAGATATTTGAAGTACCCAAAACCTTCTGTGTCACTTGGATGTCCGTGTTTGCCTTAGTCTTTACACAGGTTTTTTAGCTTTATGGAGTTCTAGAGAACATGAGGAGCAAATAACGGGCAACAATAGGAAATAAAATATCAAGGACGAATGGCCACCTGAGTAAAATCTTTGCTATTGTTGGAGATATAATGATCGGACACTGACTGGGAATAAGTTATTTTTTTCCTGAGAGTCACAAATGAAAACATGGTGACCACTCAGAAAACACGTTTCAGACGGGAATGTATTGACCAATTTTTGTCAACAATAACAACATCAATAAATTAAGTAGTGTGAGATAAGGAGGCAACAATTGTATTCAAACTTATGCAATGAAGGCAACAGAGAATAACAGCTGTTGATGTTTTTCTAAATTACGACATTTTTATGTCAACCCAGACAGCATTTTCTTTCCAAGAAATTTCTTTTCAATTTCTTTCTCTTTCTTATTTGCAAACTTTTCGTTAAGACTCTGTGTCGGATGGTGACTCTGTCAATTGTGAAAATTGAAACTGTTCAAGATAATTGGAGAAAGCCTTTCTGCTAACTGAAAACTCAATCCAAAAAAATAAATAAAAATAACCATAAAATTAAAATCATTGCTGGCACCCAAATGGAAATGTGAACTAGCATTAATGCTTTTTCATGATATAAACTTGCATGTGGCATGTGTCCAGGTTGCAACTGCAATGATATTAGCTTGTGTTTTTGGAACAATGATCAGTATTTTCAGGTCCAAATTACATGTTAATTATTATTTATTATGTACTTCCCAGAACAAATCAAACATGCGCACCTTGACTAATAGGAATATTGATTTATAAGATCAAATCCATATGATCAGCCAAACATGTAATTGCCATCAATTGATCCACCGGCTGCGCTTTTGAATTTATGTGTTAAAACTTTCAGCAAACTGGGGCAATCATTGAAAGCCACTCATTCAGGGTATTCAAGCTGGATAATTGAAACCGATTTATTGACATCAATTACAATTGACTAGATTTTGCCATTAAGCAAATATAATAGTCAGCTGCTTTCGCTGTTACAGCTGACGCTATCCTCCTTATACAAGTACGTGTACAACGACAGGATTTAACAGATGGTCAGCTCCCACGGGTGCAACTCTGAAACCATGTGTGAGAATTGCCGCGTTTACGCTGCAAATCCATCAGTAATGTGTGCGACATTTCTTGCCCCAGGTGCACAGGACGCCAACCTAAACTTAGCATCCGACACGTGCATCGCGCGCGTGGGTGTGGGTGGGCCGTCACCACGTCATGGGGAAGTTCTTTATTGTTAGGGTAATTAATTAGGACAGAGTTGTGGGGACTTTATACCGCTGTCCCCACAGCGTCTTCGGTACCCATAGCACCATGGGACAACTCGTGTGTAGTTCCCACAACTATGAAACAAGAATCTGTGTACGTGTTCATCTTTTCAAACCGCGGACGAAAAATACCAGAGAACAAATGAGAACAATATCATCCACGATTCCCAGCATACGTCCGCGATTGGGGTCATGTACAAAACCTATGGGAGTCTTCCTAAAAAGTTTAGAGTACAAACAAAAGAGGGACAATAGGACGTCCACGATCGACGGTGAACACACGTTTGTGTGCGTGTGTGTGCGACTCGCAGTATGACTTATTGGTATTTCAAAATCTGACAAGCTGCGAAGGCCTGAAGGGAATTTGTTTGAGATATTTATAGGTTTATAGTCTGATGACGCTCAGGATTCTTCAGACCAAGTTCAGTTTGTGAACAGACAGGGAAATGGTTATGCGGGTTCAGGAAGGGGGCAGGATCAAAGCAGTCCCCTCCCTGAACCCCTCGCTCTGTTATCTCTTAGTCATCTTGGAATAGACAAAAATATTTCACATCAGCTGTTTCTCAAAATGTTCTACATGTGTTAGACGTATTCATATAAAAAAATGAGCCGAGCCCCCCAAGAAAAACAAAATCATGGAAGCGTGCCTAAATTGGGTAGTCATGTACATGTACAAACATCTCTGGGGAATGAAAAGTGCATTTGTACAATAATTTTTCACGCATTTTTTTCCCCTTCAAAATCTGGAAGTCTTCACATCGAACCCGATTTCATTTATTGGAAAAGTTAGGATTCTAACTTTTTTCCGCATTAAAACAAATGGCAAAAACTGTTGTGAAAATTCACCACCACAGGCATCAAAATGACAACCCTTGGAGAGTTTGAAAACTGAATCAATTAGACACAGTTCAATGAAGTATTTAACGCATCACTAGCTTTGCGTCCGTTTTGCGCTGATGTCTTCTAGGCATTTTCCAACACATATACACACAAGCTTCACGCATCAACTTTAACTGAATGGATTCTGGCCCGCATGGACTGACTTGCAAATTGCTTGCAAGTTGCATTAGTCTATTTCTGGGGCCCATTAAAGAGATGCAGGGAATGCCACACAAAAGGTGTTTACAGGAAGTTGGACGGTGTAAAATCACTTGAAATTTTAAAGAGCCAGCCTGGATGATATCCTTGAACATTTGAATTGCAAAGTGAGAAAGTACAAATCAAACAAAACAGAATTTAAGTCCTCATTTTTATGAACAATATTTCTCCCTAATATACTTGAAGCTCTTTTCAATCATCACATTCTTTTGTTACAAAAGCCAAAAGGCCATATAGAAAAAAGCGGGAAAAGTATTGCAAGCACAACTTATCCCTTCTTTATGGATTGGAATCAAGTTCTCCCACACACTTTGTGTTGGAAATGTGTATTGTATGTATATACATGTACATGCTAATGGGATTTCAGAGGCATTTGGGGGTACCAATTTAGAAATTGCAGGAAGCAGTGGTAAACCGACAACAGACGGTTAAACTTATCACGGTTTTAGCGAGATTAAAAAAAATCAGGTGGCGGTTAAACTTTTAGGTCAGTTTACGTTTGACATATAGGTTAAAATAGTGGCATGCTTTCTATTGTAAGGCTAATGTGTGTGGGTGGTTTTGGTCTAGAATTACATCACTATAATTAATGCCGTTATTGTTGAAATAAATTGAAAATAAGAATGTATGCACACCTGGACATCAGCTGTCAGAACATAATTGAAAGGTTTCTGGAAGAGAATGACATATGTGTTTAAATCTAAAAAGAAATTGACAATACTAGCAATTACTGCCGAACTAGAAACTGTGATTAGATTATCAATGAGATTGGACTGGTGACATTTCACTTTGACATTATCTCTTTCAAAGTTATAAAACAATTACCAAATAACTGTCCAAAATAATGAGATACATTGAATGTCTCCTTGTACGTGTAGGAAATTTTCCATGATTAGGATATCATTAATGCAGATTGTAAAAAAGTGTGTAACATTAGCAAAGGAATTACAATGGAACTGGGTCAGTTTTCTTCAGGATCCTGTCATGCGCATACATTATCATTCTATCCAAATTTTGTGAGAGTTTATAAATTCAAACATTTCTCATGGGTGTGGATGTCACTGCTTTATTCTGATTGAATACACATGTAAATGTGTCAAAATTTTGTCGGACTGCATGTCCAAACTTTGCTGTAGGTTTTTATGACTTTGCACGACTTCTGTGTTTGTTTATTCAAAACTTCAGTTGTACTTCTGGTGTTACCCTTTCGAAGGTACAAAGCATCGTACCTGGACCCAAATTCATGTACATGTACAAAAAATGTACACGTAAAATATTGCTCAGTAACTTACAAATCAACAGAAACAATTCACATCCCAGGGCACTTTGGTTGGTATCCAGTTTTTGGCTAAGACAAAAACTGCTGGTGCTCAAAAAAATGCTTAGCAGTTCCACAGAAGATGACCTATGATACGTGTACAGATGAGAAGTGGAACAGTGCATTGTACAGGTCATTCTTACTAGAAGTACTGTAGGTGAATCTCAATTTTGGATCTCAAACATGTACAGAGGACATGCAGTTGATTTTTGACATGCAAACAAGCAGAATGCACAGGTACATGTTGCTGACCATCACATTGGTTCAAAGGTCCACGGACATCATCTGCATGTCCTGTATCTGTACCGTATGTTCTCTGTTTTCCAGTCTTAGACGTGACTGGAAAATATTAGGGTTGGTATAAACTTGTTTAAAAAAAAAAAAGCTTTATTCCAAAAAATATGTCCATGTGGCTTCACATTTTGACCCCAGCAAGGTCATATTCAAAAGCAATACCAGCTTTTTACTTCAACATTATTATAATAGTAGAAGATTTGAAACTTGGGATTCCTGTGCACATGCTACGTAGATCTTAATTAACTCATGCTAACTCCCTTGAAGATTTATAAATTTACGAGAACAGTCAGGCGGCACGATCCGTCTGCACAGTTGTAGCATATTTTACAGGTCTTTCGGATGTCGTCAATGCTAACCTACATGTACTGGCCATGCCTTGAAGTGCTATCTCGGGTTCCTGAACTCGGGGGGATGAGCAGACATGACGTTCCCGTGAGAATACTGGTGCTATGAAGAATGTTGGCCTCCTCCAAATCGCCAACAGCCGACTGTTAATTAACTTGCCCTGAACCTGAATGGAAAACAAGGTCAGAAAATAAAAGGAAAATAAATATTTAAATATCAACGTTCTTTTGTCAACTTAGACTCATCTGGCAATAAAAAGAAACACCAAGCAAAAAAAGTGGCCCTCTTGCCAAAACATGCACATTTTACAAAAAGGTGATGGTACTTGACTGCCATTTTCTGTCATGCATCGGTCCTGCATTTCTACAACCACAGACATTGGGGACCAGGGCTCTTATTTTTACTGAGGTTGGTTTATTTCACAAGAAGTTGCTGTCAGTTGCATAATCATAGGGATAAGACTATCAATTTTAAAAAGGCCTGAAAATTAGATGAACGGTCTGAAAGAAGCATTTCTTTCTATTTTGATGTCTTTCTCTGATCTTCAAAAAGTCTGTTTCATACAAAAGTCTGAGAAATCTCATGCCTGTAATAAGTGCACTATGCATGTACATCTTTTTACCAATTCCCATGTAATTTGATTAGTTACATTATTTTATAAGGCAAAACCACACATGGATTTATACAACCTCTCGGAGGCCTTGAAACCCTCCACATCTTTCTTTTATTCAGAGTCGTTCTATTTTTGTTTGCGGGCCATCTGTTGTCCAGTAAAGTTATTTGCAGAGCACTCAAATGGCCAGGCCAAGGGAGTGTTTCTTTTGTCCCAATGTTTGTTTCGACACACCCTTGCCCCTCTTCTGGATCTTTACGGGCCTTGTGCGACCCACTTCGGTGCCCAGTACGGGACAAGCAAACACTTCAGATGTTTTGCCGCAAATGTCAAAATACTGCTCTTGTTAAACATGAGATACACGAAGTATTGTGCTGGCATCAGTTTGTTATTTTTTTTTTCTTTTTGGGAAAACAGGAAAAAAAAACAGTGTTGTGCTGTGCATTCATCATAGATGTCTCACAGTCAAATTTAGGTTGGCCTGCTTTTTTTAAGTTGAATTCTTTATCACAAGTTTTATTCAATTTACATTGTAATGTACATTAACCTCTTTGCAAGTTTGTAGCTTTTCATGCACAAAGTACGTGTATTTCAATCACAACTACATGTAGAATTTACTCTAAGGATTAATGTGCAATTTCATCTTTTCTATCTCCAAGGACATCCTAAAGAGCACTTCAAAAAAATTCTAGGTAGCACACTCGGATGTATCTGCAGTACCTACGGGATGCGCAACATCCTCTGTTACAAGCTTGACCTGATACTAAATCCCATCCATTAAAAGGATCTCAAGAACCTGGCAGTGGACCATGACCTCGCCTGCCCAAGAAATTCTTTCCGGTTCTTCACTTTCAGTTGGCTGCAAAACAGTTTCATATTCTGTCTAATGCAATTTTTGGTGGTTTTCTTTTACTGATTCGAGTTAAACATCCACCAAAATACAGACTAGGCCTCTGGTTACCACGGAGCATTATCTATTTCCATCTCTAGGGAAATTACTACTAATTCATCAGCTTCTCCAGTTGCGCCCTACGGCCCTTGGTAAAATAGTACCAAAAATTACTAAAGACTTCAAAACAACAATTATTGGTCTAGCAAGAATGCTGTAGGTTGATCATTAGAAAAACATATATAAAATGTGTAGTTTCAATAAGGTACTTACTGTATGTAGAATCATTAAAATTATTAAAGGGTCCACAAGATAATTTTTCTTAGGAACAAATTTTGTGCAACTTTCTACTCCTCTTAAATGTATGAACACTATTTGACATTTTCTTTTCGGTAAAGTTTATTGCAAAGTGCACTTCTCTAAACATTAAAAACATTTCCATGCATTTCCGGACGACAGAGGACGCTGTTGCTGTGATGTCATTTCAGGAAGACACTGTTCAGTTTAGGTGTTTTCTGTTCAAATTATGAACCCAAAAATGTGTTCATTGAAAGCATTTGTGAGAAAAGTTTGCTCATTGGCCTACTGCTACATGTGTACATGTACTGACAAAACAACGAATCACCAAAGAAAAGAGTTTTTACGACTGGAAAATATCAAAAATATTTTGGTAACCCTTAGTGCTATATTAACTGTAACATTAAGGTTTCTGCCTAAAATGACATCACACGTTTGCTCACGATTGTCACAATTCACATTAGCATAAATACCCAAAAGGCACCAAAATATCCTTCAAAAGATCAGAACGAAAATTGACAGTTATGGTTAAAGGGGACACTAAGGTGCAATTTCAAGGATTGCAAAAAATACATTGATTGGGCCCTTTACGGATTTACGATGTACAAACCAAGGCCATGCACTGTAAAGCAGGGATGAAGAGCACAGATGTTGCCATGGTGACAGGGATATAACTTGAAGACGGTTTTTCCGAGGAATAAACCCCCCAAATCCCTCCGTACTTGACTTTTTCTAACTTCATCTTGATCAATGCCATCAGCTTTGCTCCGCATACAGTACATACACAAGTCGGATCAGGTTGCTCCGTGACCATGATGCCTCTCAGACAGGAACTGCCCAGTGGCAGACTAAGATCATATGACACAGACTAAGACAATTCTCGAAAGGGAAAATACATTCATCAAACTCAAAGCACTTGTAAACCTCACTTGAAAAAAAGCTCATGAATGCATGCACGCACTCTATGTGATGTACTTGTTTGTACAAGGTATGGGTTGTACCGTACTTGTAGGCAATTAACAAATTTTCAACTTTAGAGATGCTCCTCGCAAACTGTCCAGTGTAGACCTGTGCCAATCAAGTTCTAATTAAGAATAAATTTGAGGGACGTAAGCGCTCTAAATTTAAACTGCACTGCAATCACTTCCCAAAAGGCTATAATTACACAAATATACATGTACCGGTACATACAGCAGCTGCAAGCTCCTCAAATTCAAACAAAATATCTGATATTTTTTTTTAAACATAAAAAGAATAAATAACTCATGTACATGTAAAACCTTAACTAGGCATTTTTGCTAGGATGCAACCTCAATCCTGCAAAATCCACTAACTGCCTCCGGGTAAAAATTGCATCAGCCTCAATCATCCAAAATCATCCGTTATTTCTTGAATGTGGTCCTTTGAGGGGTGACCACTGCCTCAATCCTGCAAAATCCTCCAGCAGTCACTGCCAATACATGTATGTTGAGGCAGAGCCTGTGACATCCTGGAGCAGTGCGGAGGATTTCAGGTATAATCCAGGCCTTAATTTATGCACGGCTGAGCATAAACAACACAAGGTCTGGCCAAAAACCTTGGCATAGTGTATCCTCCAAAATCAGCCACACATTTTAGCCTCAATCCTGCAAAATCCTCCATTTTGCAAAGAGGATTTTGAAGGATTTGGGAAACTTAGGGCCAAAGTAAATAATGCACTGATATTAAAATGTATCTTTTGAGCCTAATTGTTCAAAATTAGACAGGAGGATTGACAACTTTTTGCAAGGCTAATGAAGGTACTTGTAGAGCCAAGAGACCAACAGTACATGGGACTTTATGCCCTTGGAAAGTTGAAAACTTCAAAGCATCAGGGTAATATTTATGTGCATCTACTCTACAATCCAATTAAATATCATTGCTTTTGCTTATCTTTTAATTACAATGCGAGGGTTGGGACCAATTGAATAAAACATTGTGAGGACGGAGCCACTGCCTTAATTATCAGTGTGTGCATTATCATACATGTTGTCCGTTATAACCAAATTGATTCTTATCAGGAGGTACACAAAACTAATTGGTCATCGGGAATGATTGTGACTGGGTAAACCTCGGGCACGGGACTTTAATCATTCTGGTGGGGATTGAGAGAGGACAGGATTTAATTAAGCAAGGGCACTCGAAGGGCAACAGCATGGGGTTAAGAATTGGACAAAGTGAATTGGGACAGAGGAGAGTGCAGGTACCGTACATGGAGCTAGGAATTATTAGAAAGATGATCGGAGCGTGACCTTTTTTTAGACTGTTAAGTGAGGGAATAAATGGTTGGAGGACTCTAGGTATTGTAGGAGGTTGGATAGGGAGCAACATGAGCAAGGGCTTCGAGAGATTGCTTGATTTTTAAAGGGAATGTACATCATTGGCTTTTGCTGTAATTTTCAGAAATGAACTATTTTGAGGGGTTAGTATAATACATGTTGATCAAATATTGTTACACTGACATGTTTGAAGTTTTGTGTTCGAAAATGCTGGAAAAACCAAGAAAAACAAAAATTTTCAAGTAGTCTGGTTCCCTTACCCCACTAAAGATGAAATGGATCAATTTATAGATGCCGGAAAATTGTAAGGTAATGGAACCAGTCTAACTGGCCTGCACCCGTTCAACCAATAGCAAACAAACTTTGGACTGGAAAAAAATGGTAAATTTGGAGCAGTAGTTGAAAAATAGTTAGGTTTTCCAACGGTGGTCGGCCGACCACCGTTGGAAATCTTTACAAAATACCACTTTTCTTGAAAATGACTTCACACCTGGTGCCATAATTTTACAGGATGCTTTGGACTGTCATTTACCAACATCCTAGTAAGGTATTTTGTAAAATATTGGAAGTTTTGTTTTTCGATGTTTGCAAATGTTGTATATTCTCTTTAAGGAAGTGGATGAGATGGATATGACAGAGGGTACAAGCAGTACATTCACTGTGTGGACTTCCGAACACAAGATGTCCACATAAACCAGTTTTCAGATACTTTGTGTGGACTTGCCCACGTCCACAAAAGGATTCCCCCTCTCTGGAAAGCAGGTTAAGAGACATTTTGGGGTGCGGTTTATCCGTCTTAAAATGAAGAGAAACCCTCAAGGGAATCATGGGAAAAAAAATTGTGTTGAAAGAGTTTCACAGTGTGAGTAAAATGATTTTTTTTTTCACAGGTTTTTCTTAACTACATGAAAACAAAGAAATGTCCACAATTGGAATGTAACATAAACATGTGGGAGTTGGACAGGACGTTTTTGGATTGCAGAATGGTTGAATCCAAATAAATATAACGGCTCACAAAACATCAGGCCTGGGTATTACTGCACAAATACATGCTCAATTCACCTTTGAGTTTGACACAACCACACAAGGGTCTGACATAATGTCTTTATAAGTCCTCAGCAGGGTTCAGACTCCAAAGTTCTGGATGATATTATGATGAATTGAGAACAGGTTCAAATTTCAACTCACATCGAGGCTCAATTTGTTTAACGGCTAAAAATGTACATGTACGGCTTGCAGAAAACAACAGCATCCCACTTTAATTCCTCATTAAACATGTACTATTATACACCTACAGCAGCTGGAAAAAAAAGAAGTTCATATGGAACAGCGTAAAGTGTATAAGACATGTGGAGTGAACCGAATTGCCCAGAGGCAAGTACTTGTAAATACTAAATGGAAGGAAAATACTACCGAGGCAGTGAGACGTACTAAGTCGGTCAACATTAATAGCTGAAAATGTAAAAATGTAGACTACAAAGAATTGTTAATTTTATCAATATTTTTTTTGTAATATTCAACCCCCTAGACTCCAATATGATGAAAACAGGCATGTTCATTGTAGGCCCCCCCCCCCTTCCAAAAGCAAACTTGGCTTTTAAATGTTCGTTGATCAAATGGATTCACAACATCAGTTTAAAAAGTCCGGTTTACCAGGAAAAGAGATAATGACAGCAAGATTAAAGAGAAACTTTGAGCAAACACAATTTGGTGGATATCTTTATTTACTTGTTTAAAGATCTGATAAGGGTTTTTGAGTTCTTGTACATTTTAGTTTGTGCACAATGTACCAGTACATGTATCTGGGTCTTACATTTGCAGGTACCTCAACACTACATTCAACTTGTGTTGTCGTGTGCCAAGTGGGACATTAGCGCACTTTAAACATATTTCGTTACATTAGAATTACACGCTGACATCCTTTTGCTGGGGAAAAATAATTTAAAAAAAATCCTTCCATCTTTTTCATACTGTTAATTATGTCAGAATGACAAAGCCCTTGAGACAAAATGTATCTCAAATGAAAGATATTTCAATGCTCTATCGATTACCCAAAAATCTGAATTTGACTGTCTGACCCATTTTTTGTTTTTGCCCCAAATACCTTCTTCCATGCACCAGATGACATGTTTACATGCATTGTAAATGTAACTGCATGCCTGAAAGCTTGATTCATGTATGTATTTCAGTTGAATGTAAATGAAACTGGTGAGAGTGATGTCATGAAATATTTGTGGTGAAAAATCCCCTAAAGATTCAAGGGACAGTAGCAGGCTCGCAGCATAAAATATCTGCTGTTGACGTCACAAGTTTTCACCTATTTTTTTTCATATACATACATGTTCATGTGTGAAGTACATGAACCAGGTTTATGTTGTTGAAACAAGCTCGAAAAGATCTCGGAAGCTGCAGCCCAACTGTAGACCTGCTGTAGCCTATAAGTCATGTACATGATGTAAAAGTCTGTTCTTATAATGCACAACTTCTCACATGGTCGTGAATGTCAATTGAAAAGGATTCCCATTATTTTGTTGAACGTCAGTTTGGTGCATGGAGTGTTTTATAGCATGTGGAACACCCAATTTTGTGTGCAGTACAGTGCTAGCCCCAATGCAAAATGGACCTCTTGACCCAATTCGCCACGACTGCAATAAATTGGTAGCCGGTCGGTAGTGATTGCCAAAAAAAGCATTTGCTGACATTTGTTACTAACCGACGGAGAAACACGATGATTTCTAGAGCTGCTTTCCGGAGCTGAAAATAGCCAATCTTTTAATTTGCTAAGGCTCCTTCAGTCATCGTTAAAAAAACAATCCATACAATTGTAACATCACCTTAATAATACCAATAAATCAATGCAAAAAGAGAGGAGAATATTTCGGGGGTAGATCAGAACTTAGAGAGGAAACAAAATCTCCTCCATCCCCCTACAAACAACTTATGCCCTTCCAATTGAGAAGTACATATGCCTGAAGCTCACATGGATCTCGGAATTAAGACAACACTGAAATGAATCCACTGACCCTGCCCCAGGCAGTGCTTGGCTAGGATTTCCACACATGAATTGGCGTATCGTTTTTCATTTTAAACCTCAATTACAAAGTCAATCAAAGTGTTCATTCACCTTGATCTTGCCCTGTGATTCTGAGGAGAGTATTTGACCCATCCTAAGCCCAGTAAGGCTGGGGGAGGGCGGTGAAATGTCCTTTTGCCAGACTCTGCGAAACGGTTTGACGTCATACGGCCATTCATAAGACACTGACCTAGCATTCTTTAGGAGTTGATTCATATGTCACACTCAATACAAGTATATACATGAATGCCAATGATCTCAGATGATCTTTGGTAGGCGGGTGGGAAGGTATGTTGGCTAGGTGCAGGTTGGGGAAATGATTGGGGAAGGGCGAGAATTTCCTCGGAAACCCAGTGCATTTCCTGCTACCGGTATCTGTTCATTTATGAACTTAATTGTAAGCCTCCTTGCTAAAGAAGATTTTTTGCTTGTAATATGAATGTACCCATGAATCTCTCATCTACCGTACATGTACTCATCCCTTGGGTGGGGCTGATCCCACCAGGGTGGGGCTGCTATCTCCCGTTTTCGTTGCTAATTGCCATCAATGCTGATCGAATATTTTTACAATTTCACATTGCAAAAAAGAAGTTACTGAAGCTACAGGTATACATGAATTGTGATAGTGATCCATCAATTCAAGTATTTAAAATATACAATGTATCAAGTTATAGCTTTCAGTTATTACAATGTATTTACATACACTGTAGCTGTTTGATACAAAGTACTACAGTGATTTTGTGGCCTTCAGCAATTGTTGTATTTCCTCCTAAAATACACACTGAAATCATGCAAACAGAATTAAACATTGTGAAAAGTAGGAAATATTTGATTTAAATCAGTGCCTTATCCAGCTTCAAACCAACCACATTACCCACATAATTTATACACTATACTGCATTACCCAAATGATTTTCAGGGGTTTTTTTTTTGGGGGGGGGGGTTGCCGAATAAATCTCAGTATCCACAAAAACATGCACTTTTTACATATAGCCTACCTTAGTTGATATCCATTATCTAATGATACAAATTTATACATTTCAAAAGCTAAAATACTCAGAACAGACATTTTGGAGAATCTGCATCCGTCTTTGCTTGGAGGAGTCCTTTCAACGAGCGCTTCAAAATAATGTGGCGGGGGGGGGGCGATTATCATTTGAACTGTCCATTAGCAGATATCTGCAACAAGCTGAGCTAGCTGAGCTAACAAACCTGGCATCAATTTTAGAGAAGAAAAAAAGGTTGCGAGTGTGAACATAAGCAATTTTGCGCAAACTCGAGATCACGTTTCACTGAAGCGGCACCTCGCTGTGTACTATGCTCCTGCTCCTGGCACGCGACAGCGACTTACGAGACCACCAGCAGGGGTAATAAGACCCCCGACATTTAATGGACTGTTGTCCCCAGTCCTTTCATCCATAAGGAAATAGAGGCCTTCAGCACGCGAGTTTGTCACCGCGTACAATGCACTCAGCTTATAATGCTGGTACACGTAATATTGAGGATCAAGAAGTTCAATTGTATACATTGTACCTGGAAGTTATTCTTACATGTACATATGTACTGATGTCTTCAATACAACTGATGCAAAATAATGGGGAAGTTTCAAAACATATTTTTAGGGGAAGATTCAAACAGTATTACCAAGGGATTCAAATTACACTGAAAGTACATGTATTGTCAGTACGCGTGCCCATACATGTTTCCCTTGGCTAATGAACTGAGCGAGGTGGTAAAAATTCAACTTGATGATTGAAACAGAATTTACCCAGTCTGCAAACTGAAAAGAATGCAGCGCTCACAAAAATGCGCGATCTTCACATCCAAATTGTGAGTTCTTGATAAATTAGAGGTCAAGGAAAACACTCATAAATTACACAAAATGAAAATTTTCGATTCTTCACAGCGAGATGGTGACATTGGTAAAAATTGAGCGAGGCGGTCACTGAAAGTAGCGAGGTGGGCCGCCTCACATTTGAATGGGCAGGGGAAACACTGAAGTACACGCGTTCCTGCCTGGTGTCCAAAGTCTCTGCATTGCCAAACTGCATTCACTTTCACTTTCACTGAGATAGTTGCCAATTAAAAGTGCCACGTAAAAATGATCCCCGGTTGCTATGTCCAAATTTCATTTTTAACTACAAATACAAGTGAGAACACTTTAAATTTAGATGTTGAGATACCAGTACATACAGTATGTGCATGTATTTGGTGTACATTGTAGCTTGTCAACTGTTTTTATCATGTATTCCCTTTTTAACATTTCCTGAAGTTACGGAAGGTGTAATGTGAAAATAAATGGGGCTGATTTTATGTAGAGCAGGAAATTGTGAACTATATATAAGCAAGCTTACATGTATTTTCTCAGCAAAACTCAACTACATGTAGGAACAGTTCGTAAGGGACAAAAAACAAACAGCAAATCTTTTCTATCCTACATACAAATCTGTGTACCAAGTACCTTAACATTACAGTACTTCATTAGAATTCCAAAGTCCCCATTAGTGGACAAAGATAGCACAGCCTAGAAAATCGATCAGTCTGTAAGCATGTAAATTAGTTAATCCAAGGACGCGCGTGACGTGTTGTTCTACTCCAACGCAAATTAAATCTGCAGACGCTGAGTGTTAGCAATTAAAACACAAGCAATTTAAAGGAGGATAGAACAGGCACCACTGCACCAACATATTGACAGTGATTGCTGGAGGATTTTGCAGGAATGAGGCTGTCGTCACTGATCACCCCTTCAACTTTCAGGGATCACTTTCAAGAAATAACAGAGGATTTTTCAGGATTGAGGTTGTATGCTATTTGTACATGGAGGCAGTTGGAGGATTTTGCAGGATTGAGGTTACATTCTAACAAAAGTGCCTAGGAAGTAAGGGTTAATTAAGGAGCCAATTTCAGGAGGATTTGTTCCTTATCTTGCGTTAAATCTGTCGGAAATGACTTGTCTTTCACACCAAGGTCAGACACCCAACAATCCAAACTGCCCTCGGATGAGACCTCTGTCAATCAACTTTCAGCTCCCTCGCAAACGTTTGTTTGTTTGTTCATCCTCTCAAAAAGATTATTTGATCAACAAATATTCTTCATGACAGAACCCTCACGCAGAGGCTATATCAGATGCTTCGTCTTGAAATACATTTCCCCTGAAGCTTTGCCAAACCTTATCAAAACAGAATGCAGGAATCCCAATCGTGCTGGACAGTAATTAGGTTAGAGGATGAACCACTAGTTGTTTTGTCCCTGTTGCGCATTGATGTTTGGTTTGGAGTACTAGGGGTTATGAAGTAAAAATATCCAATGACATGCAATACACACATCATATATTTTTATCTATTTTAAATACATTTTTTTAATACATAAGTTACTCCGGGCTATACAATCTACGGTGCCTGCTTTGTGCTGTATGCGCGCACACAAGCTCATGCACGCAGTGTGTGCCTCCCACTGGAGTTTTCAAAAGTGCTACAAAGCGCCTCTAATGTTCAGCGCACAGAGTCCAAGTAAAGTTGACATTCTGAGTATTCCATGTACTTAAGAACCTCCAAAATACTTGGAGAATTTTTAAAACAAAGAAAAACACAACTGTACAAGTTCTGCTTTGTATTCCGAGACCATAAGGAAAAGCTCTCATGAGAAGAATGGAAACACATTCAGCGAGGGAAAAGAGGACTAGACAAATTCTTGAGTTGGGGAGCACCACAACTATTCCGCAGTAATGTTCTTTATTAGAACGCCAGCAAAACATCTTACACAAAAACGAGAGTTTTTTTTTTTCAAAGTGATCATCAGACCTGTTTACATTGTGCTTTTAACGCACCATGCTCCATTTAACGTAACGGAAGCAGCGGATGTGTGCGTGCATGTAAACGTACTGTAGTGTGGAACCGTGCAACGTGAAACTTTAAAAATTGCACTTTGTATCATTAAAATTCCAAGCGGTTACTAAAATAATAACATGCATGCCTGACAAACTTAGTCTAGACTGAAGTACGCTCTGCTGTTCTGCATTTAAAGAAGATGTCTACACACATGCCAACTTGCATCTCATGTTAACCGTTCAATGTACCGAGGTACCGGGCAAGCTTTGCGTTACAAATCGATGAATAAACATGCATCACACAGTTACGGGGGACTTAGGAATTCTAATGGATTCTGGATACATGAACTGAACAAATATCATTAAGCGAACCCTTATCTACAAGTAGAAATAAATGTCATCATTTATCAAAACTGTTAAAACTAGACTTTGATGTTTCCACCGTCTCGGCAAACTCGATATATTTTTTTGTTCTGCGCAAGAATCTGAAGATTACTTAATGTTATTTCCTTTTTTTAATAATTCATTCCACTCAAGAAACATTGGAAGAATGCTCTGAAAAATTAAGGCTCCTGAAAACTGGCTAGTACCGGTATTTTCCACAAAAGAATCCTTCTACATCCAAAATTTTGGTAACAAACTCTCCCTCTAAGATGTGGTCTCAATGAACTTTACATTTGCTATCTAGACGTGACTATTTTCATCTCTCAATAATTGTTTCTGCCGTTTCTTTAATAACAGGCACAATTTACAGGAAATAGATATTTCAGATGCACTTTAAGGGTGCAAGGTGTCATTAAAAAAAAGAGCACACCATGGCTTTATGTGACGCCGACTCACTCAACTGTGAGACGCTCACGCAGTTTAATTTAATGACCGCGCGACATTTTGTTGTCGGCAGGGAGTATCTCATGACTTGGATAAGTTGGATGTGAAAATGAAACTGATAGGACTTTTAGAGTGCAGCTGGACTGGGGAAATAGAGCTCTGCAAGGGATAATTGAGCACGCGGCATGCTTCAGTATTATGTGATTTACTGTATTACATCACACGTGTTACATGTTATTCCAATATCATGCCCAGCGTTGTCCTTGTAATGTTCGCTTATGATGTAGCACTTCATGTATGCCATGATTTGCCAGTACAAAACTACTGCTGCAGTTGGTAAATTTTTTCAGAATTTGAACACCTACCAAGTCATCCAAAGGCTTTCAACTTAACAGTTAATACATGTACAGGCACTGCTTAGAAAACAAACACATGTTACCATGCTCATGCACATATCTCAATGCATTATTAAATTGGAGGTGTACGTGCATTTCAGCATGTTGAATAAAATTATCGACATGTGCAACAGCATGGTACACCCGGTAACTTGGTTAGGTTATTGTACAAATGTCCATGTACCGGTATGTCTCTGTTGCGCAGTGTTCTATTCCAATCCATCACAAGTCCTTTCACAAGTCCAGTCACAAGTCCTTCCACAAGTCCAGTCATGTCCTTTCATACATGTAAGTTCAGTCACAAGTAACTGGATGAACAATGACGAAGTAATACTTCTGTAATAGTTCATGTGAATAGCTACCGGTAGTGACCAGGGTGACTTGACTTTGAGACTGAAAAACTTGTGATGGACTTTGTGCATGTGATGGACTTGCAGGGACTCGAATACAAAGTATTACTGGCGAGTAGGCCTATACTCCAGCGAAGGTTTCTGCACAGTACAGGAAGATGATGATGACAACACTGATGTACATGTACGTACATTTTTCAAATTTATGTATTCCGTGCAAATGGTAACTTGGTCAGTCTAAATATAGAGCAATGGTCTAAACAACACACAACAAGGTGTGATGCCATTGAATATTTTTAATTCAGTACATAAAAATATGACAAAATAGGAAGAATACACTTCTTATTCATATTTGCCAGAAAACCTTCTGACGAGATACAAATTGTCTCCCTTTTGTCTCCCAAATTGATGCATAAAAAGTAGTTAACAAACTTAATCTCGTCTGAAAGTTTTTGATTGTTTTGACTGTGCATAGAGACAATTTATTTTTGCATGTCTCATCCCCCCTTTCATGACGACAGTCGGGAAAATCTCCTCTCACTAGGGCTAGAACTGGGAACAGATGCAGATGAATGGATGCCCTGATTCCAACCAGGTCTACCGAGGAGGCTTCAAAAAGCATTACGGCGCTCATTTATCATCATCATGCAGTTTCTCTTGACTGTAATGCCATCGTGTCTTCTCACGATAATCTATACCGCACACGATGCTGCTGGGAGAATAATTTCTAATTGAACCACGCAATGACGGTTGTTTTTCTGGTGAAGTCCATGGGTAAACTTCAGGGACTGTAAGATCTTCCTTACTAATGAGTCAGAGTGTACGACGAGTTCTCACAGATTCTGACGCGTTCCGCAATAACATCAAAGACAGACTCCAAGCTGTTGATACCCAGCAATTTATTGATCAAAACAGTACAACGGCTAAAAACGGCTAAAACGTTTAAAATGGTAGAAAAAATGTTTCCTTGCGTACACTCACACTACAATGTCGCCTACACCTACATGTACATACCGGTATGTGTACAAACTGTGAACAAATCTAAAAAGTTTGATACGTGTGCAATGTAGGCATTCCCCTCCCTCTTGAACAAACTCAGCCCACAGCCATAAATTCAAAAACAGCAAACAAACTAAATGACCCACAACAAATACTATTCAACCCTGCAAATTAATGGGGGATGACCAAACATCAATAGCAGTAAATAAACGTAAAAGATCTACAATAGGGAGTAACACAAAGCACCTCAGTTGTACCTCCCTGGAGTGCCCACAGACCATACACCTCAATGGATTCCCAACAATGCCTTCACAATGTGGGTGTCCACTTTGTGCCCTCTCCATTTCAGATTAAAGTTTTACAATTTTCTAGGGAGCAAAGGTTTTTTGTGTTTTCCTAGGAAAGATCAAGGACCTGTTTTATCGACTGGAAGAATTCTAACTTTTGGAGAAAGGTTGTTTGGTTACTTTAGTTTAAGAGGAAAATTACCTGCTTGTGTGGCACTAAAACTGACAAAAGTATGAATGGTGTAAGGGCAAATGTAACTTGTGGAAGAATTTGGTGAATTTCAAACAAGCTGTTCGGGATGTGATGAAGATTTTTCATATGGAGCTCGATACTGAGGTTTCACTGTGCTACAATGTACATATCTGTATGTACTTTGTACACCAACAATCAATCAAACTTTATACCAGTAGTACATTTGAACGGTACATTGTAAAGTCCTCTTTTTATTCTTTAGTGATAAAAAAAAGAGAATTAGCTGAAGTAGTGTGGTTGACAGTATTCACTAGCAAGCCACAAAAGATGACTCACATACATGTACCGGTACATGTACTATACAAATGTACCTACAGGTACATGTACACTATACATGTATGAAAATCATGACAAATGTGAAGGAATACATGTACATGTACAATGTACTATGGAACCAGGATTGGAAAAAATGTTGCAACCTGACGCTACCGGTACTTCAGTGGTTGTGTACAAAGTCTATGGAGAGTCACGAAAATTTTCATAAGTATTTCATAAAGTATTTCATAACAAAATTGGAAATATTTCTCAGTCCCGATTCATGTCTTATCATCATTTTTGCACTTACTGACCTTCATTGAGACAATATATGAAGAAAAAAGCAGCGTCAGGTTGCAACATTCTTTCCCCGGGATTATTATGGACAGAAATATGCAATACTGCAAAATGTGAGTAACACAAGCTAGGAGTTGCTATAAACTGAAACTATTTTCAGTAATTTGAAAATGGGGACGAGTGTAACTTTTATCAGACTGAAACTTTAGTTGGAAACCCAAAAATGCTGAATTAAACTAATTATCTGGCAAAATCAATGTGTGTGCTATAGCGTTAAATA
This sequence comes from Patiria pectinifera, assembly GCA_029964075.1. Taxonomy (NCBI): domain Eukaryota; kingdom Metazoa; phylum Echinodermata; class Asteroidea; order Valvatida; family Asterinidae; genus Patiria; species Patiria pectinifera. The sequence continues at coordinate 20,484,870 of CM057146.1, forward strand.
TTCAAAAGAAACATATTGGCAAAGTTCCAGCATGACAAACGAAAAGACTTCCACCACCAATGGGTACACCATAAAATCCATATCACAAAGAACATTGGCAAACACGGGAATAGCTAAGAAGAATCCTAAACACTGTTACATGCAAATCCTGTCCTGCTGAAATTCACTTATTGACAGATTTCTGAAAAGCTGTTTGCAGAGGACAGCAAATCATTGAATCAACAACCTACATTTTTTAAATTTTTTTTTTCATTTTTCAACAGGGAATGATTTCTCTTCTTTTACATCCGGAAAACTGCTTTTACTTCAATGTCGGTAGAAATACAAGTTACACTTAACCCTATTTTTCAATTCATTTTTGGTTAATAAAAAAAACTTGATCTGATGATCTGATACATGTAGGGATAAAAGTGAGGAAACGCTTAATTGTAAATGTCAAGATCTCAAGTAGGGCAATGTCACGATTTGTATCAATCCTCACAAATTCTAGTCCATGATCAATCCATTGTGAGAACAGACGGCCACTTTCAACACCGAAACGTGTCTAATTAAAGGTTGCAGAGTAATTCGTGCACAACCTACACATACATGTACACACGTGTACTTAAACCACGGCGGAAGGCCTCCATGCTTTAACGAACACTTCTCAAAGGGGCTTAACTTTAAGACCGTTCAATTCCCTGCAAGTTGGCTGTAGCTTATAATGTTAAATGTATCACGGTCACCTAGTGCCCTTTAATCCTGCAGGTCAATAAAAGAATACCCCTTTATTGGCACCCAGACCAAACTAGTCAGTCTTGGGAATAGTGCCAAGGAATTATTTGCCTCTTGGTAGGCCTATTTTTCAGGCCTATGGTCAACCCTCACATCCCTCCCCCAACATTTTTTAATCCACTGTGCACACAGCGAGATGAGAATTGTGCATTGTAAACGCAGACGGCTAATATTTGCTGTGAGGATGGCACACACTGCCCACGAATGAGAATTAAAGACGGCTTATATTCAACTTCAGCAAAAGTAGATGGAAGACATACCTGTACGTTTACACAGACTATAAATTACTGGTTTGGATTGTTGCATAGACAGTGGCCAGAGCAGCATATATTTTACAGAATTCCAAAAGCAGAAAAATATTTACTTACTGAGAAAAAAATAGCCAAGAATAGGCCCACAAACACTATTTCTATTAGGCCTAAATGGCCGATTGTTATGATTCTGATTTACACCTGTACATGTATAACATAGCTGATTTATTTTTGTAATTAGAATTTTCCACAGGAAATCTTGACCAGATATGACAGTCATTTTACATCTAAGTTAAAGGCTGCTCCCCCGGTCCCCCCCCCCAAACATGCCCTTCCCCAACCCCCAACCCCACCCTAAGGATTAAGGTATTTTCAGCCAAAATACAACGTAAATGTACACATGGTTTATGACATTCACATTGTACTTTCTAAAAGGAAGCCTTTCATTTCACAATTTTGTTTAAGTAAATGAAACTAACTTCTTGCAGGAAAACAACTGCTAAAAACACTAATGACAGAAGTCAATGAATAATCATTGTAGACCTAAATGTACATTTAACTGAGACCCTAAAGCTGTCTGTGCGTATTTCATAGAAATTCGTCCCGAGTTTGTGTAGGCTACATGATGTATACTGCATGATATATTTTTTGGACAAGCAGGCATTCCATATCCAGAATATTTCTTCCAGTCATAAACATCCAGTACAATAAGATTAATGGCAGTGATACATAAAATCAGCGCAAGAAAAGGAAGGATGTGTTGCAAATGTATGCACACTGTATACAAAACAGATCAAACCGCGCACGTCATAGCTGATTCAGAGACGACGAAGTCATCTTGCGGAACATTCAGGTTTCATCACTTTCACAGACTTATTTTGGTGAAATTGCTCATCGGAATGAGTAATGTTTCACTGTGAATGGTCCCCATAAATTTAATTACGTTGCACGTCTCTTTTGGCTGATTCAAGCTCTCCAGACATGTATGGGCACCGGGGCATACGTGAAAAATGGGACGCACATGTTCACTTACTACCCTCACATAAATTGTGCTCATCTGGCAAATGTATTCTAATGAAATCAGTACACGTTTAAATCAATTAAACCACATGTAGTGCACATACATGTTGTATGCATTGTAATTACAAATCGATCTCATATTTAAATTTTAAATATATAAATATTACATGAACCCAAAATTTGACCCCAAAATGTACTCTTCCCAGGCTGTGCCAGGGTGCATTGTACTTTAAAAATTACCAAATCAAACTGAACCCTCCTGCTGTCTGAACAGTCACAGACAGTCAAAAAATCAATCCTCTTCCCCTGCCATGCCTTAAACACAGGCTAGTCACCATCAGTCAGATCATATTCCTGCAAGCACTGTGACAAGTCAAATTCCATCAACAGACAATTTAAGAAAGTACATGTAACTGGCTGGCTTACCAATTACCTTCTGTCAAGGCAAAGCTGTATCAAGTTACATAACCAGTCACTCCTCCTTTAATTGATGTGGGCTAAGAGAGCTCTTAACTGTTAAAAACAGTCACTTGAGTGATATTGACTGCTGGCGCTGGGATACTAGGTGTGTTGAATTAGACCTAGCCAGAGAGTGTCATCTGAAATACGTTTGATATCTCGCTTTGACAGCCCAATTAAACATTCTTAACATCAGTTTTACTTTTCACCAAGTATCACCTGTTTTCAAAAAGTTCTTTGTGATATTGTCATATTTGTTACTGATTGCTCAAAAGACAGTACCTGGTTCACCTTTTCATGTGGTTTTGGGCAAAACAAGTTGTTGTGTCCATGCAACAAGGTTGTATCTCCTAAAATGGCGGGTGAAAACGGAAGATTTCAATGTCAAAAGGTTGTATCTCGCTAAAAATAACCTGCATGTACAACATATGCACACACAAAGTCAATGGACGTAGTGATATGCCCTTGTTGCACGGAGCGTATTGGCACGAGCTACGACTTTGTTGCAGAATCGAGTTACGACCTTGTTGCACTGACGCGATAAATTGTTTTCTTTGAATGACTTTTTTAATTTTATAATATTGGTTTGATTTGGTTTTTGTTTATTTAGGAATTTTAGTTTCCCTGAAACTGCAAAATCCCATGTGATTCACCTTTGGTCTCAAAGCTTTTTCAACAATAAAATAAAATCAACACAGAGTCGATGTGTACATAATGCATGGAACTATATCACTGAGTCATTGTGCATTTTTTTTTTATTAAACTGAAAAACCGGTGAGGCCACAGCACTATCTGAAACCTGTGGAGTTGACAAGCTAAAGTGAGTCAAGACGTATTGCTCAGCCTGAATATAATAAGTTCTTAAAATGAGACCATGTGCATACATGTGTGCAATTTCACATGCTGACACTACATAGTACGTGTACATTGCAACCTATTAAGGGACCAAGCAATGAATTTTGCTTTGGAATGTTTTGTGTGCAACTTTCTACTCCAGACTATTATATGTACAATGTATGAAAACTAGTTGACATCCCTTTTTGGTTAATTTGATTGAAAAGTGCACTTTTATCCATGTTTTTCTGGACATCTGAGGGCACTGTTGCTGTGATGTCATTTCAGGAAGACAAAGTTCATTTCACATGTTTTTTTTCTGTTTAAATTGTGAACCCAAAATTTGCTCATTAAAAGTATGAATTATGAGAAAATTTGCTCATTGGCTGACTGCCCTGTCACAACAACACATTATTAACGAAAAGAAAATCTACGCCAGCAAAGTTATCCAAAATCCTGGCAACTTTTGGTGCAGAACTAGCCGTAAACATTTCACACTGAACACTTAATCTTCAACACTGAACAGTGTGGGTGGATAAAACAGAAAGATGGATGAAGTGACGATCACAAATGGACAGGGGAAAACAAATTGGCTTTTGCAAAACAAGCCTAACGTATAAACAACTCAAGGAATACTGACAGGATTCCAATAAAAAAAATAAAACCAGTGAAGCTGTAAAATACATAGTGAACAAATGTGCCCCCGTATGTTGGTCACTTCTTTTGGTTTTAAAGGGACACTAGGTCCTGGAACAGCCCAATTGGGCTACAAAACGCACTTTGAACGAGATCGGAAATAACATTTAAAAGTAGGATATAAATATCCACACAACTATCCTTTCAAAACTGGGCGTTTTTGTGTTATTCCTGTATTATGCGTGCGAGAATGAATTTCGGGATCCACTTTTGCGACCCCATAAATTCGAGCTGTTTGGATGCTAGTTGTGATTTTATACGTAAAGTGTTCGCCTTTTGCGGACGTTGAAGAAACCATTTTTTTTGCATTGGTGATTGGTCACCGCTGTTCCCGAGACACACGTGTATATCGTACACTGAGAACGACACATAAAAAGGAATTCGTACTCTGTCATGTCCGATGTAAACAAGCGGGGTTTTTTTTGTCTTTTCTCGGGAACGGTAAGACATTAGGTTGGTTTCCTTTCAACTAGATGTTTGAAATAGGCTAAGTAAACAATCCAAAGCATACAATTTTCAGGGATTTCAGGACCTAGTGCCCCTTTAAGGGGAGTGGGCGTAAAATAGGGTGCCTAAAGGCTAATGCACCCATGCAGGCACTAAACAGGAAATCAATTAAAATCTAGTAGAACATAAGCAGAACGGGTGTTTATTTTTTATTTAAAAGCTAATGGTTTCCGTCAATCTCAATAATGGGATGAGCCAGGTTATTTAGAGTAATTATCAATCACTGTTAACAGTAATGGTAAATAAATTGTCAGAAAAGGATTGATTGTAAATACTGGCTTTTCAGTCTGAGCATGGCGCTATAAAAAGGAGGTACATTTGTTTTGGCCATTTATTTTCAATTCATCACCTCCGAAATGAGTGGTTTCTCTATATTTTAGACCTTTCTACATGTGTTGTTTTCTTCTTCGTATTATTTTTTACTGCACTGAGGAAAATTTGACAATATGCATACATACATTTTATTTAGACAGATTAAAATTCTGCATGACAGGCATGTATGAGTACTTGTACACTAAGGATTGATTCATGTACGGTGCTGTACATATATTGGAATTTTTTACTACAGCGTGCAACGCCGAAGCACTTTGACTAAAGCACTTCCTGAGCAATTAATCAATGGCACATTGCAATTAACACGACGGCATGTCAAAATTAGCCACAATGGAAACACTTAGTAGATCAATACTGGCTGGGCTTTATCCAGTCTTGAATACATACATGTATGTACATGGGTACGTGCCAGTGTACTGGAAAAAATATATGACGGATGTTAGGACTGGGACCGATTTAAATTAACTTGTTTATCACGGTCATTTCCTTATCCAGGAGAACTTCCTTATCATACAAGTTCTTGTATGTCAGAATCAAAGGGCGCGTTTGATTAGCTCAACCCGGGTCAAGGCAGACACTTTAGCCATGAGAGCCAAGTTATAATCCAACACTCAAATGCGGGCCATCATAATCCTCATGTGACGTTCGTAGCTGTGGCAGTAGCCATTGACAAAACGCTGCTGTTCTGTCAAACGTAGAAAGTTACAACAACAGGCTGGAAGTATAGTCTCTAAAGTTACAATGAGATCAATATCTATGTTTAGACTTCAAATAATTTTTTTTATCTTTCCCGCTGTCCGGCCGCATTATCTGTCCATTTCTTGGAATGAACAATGTGTTAATGTGACGCATAATTTCCATCACTGACTCCGCTCCTCGAGCAGGGTCCGGTCTGTGTTGGCTGACCCGTGTAAGCCCCGAAAATGACATCAGAGCTATTAATTTAAAATACACGGGGCTACCCCATGTCGATCCCGGTGAGCTAATCGAACGCACCTTACTATTTGTCAAAAAGTTGCACTTTTGGGGGGCTTAATTTACTGCAAATTGCTGTCATTTAAAATGCAGTTTTTGGACTTCTAACATTCAGCATGAATTATATACATGCAATTATGATTTTTTTTTTTAATGAAAGTGAAAACCTCGCAATGAACAGGAAATAATGTCAGTGTGTAAAACAAGATAAGTATAAGAAAAATATTAATGGTTTCAAGACATCTTGAAAAAGGATGGTTTTATTACATCTAAAAGTGAAATTACACTGAAGAACATTTAAACATTACTGAGATACTTTGCCAGAGGCCTGAGCTTCACATAATGTACACGTACATGTACGTATGCATTACTTCACATTTTGTGAATAATTTGTTAACTAAGGACGTGAAAGTTAATTGTGCCTCCTGGCAAAACGGGAGAACCAATACATTATTTGCAAAAGTACCAGACAATACTGTACCTGTTCGTGTACAAATCTTCATCCCAAAAATAGTTAATGCCTTTCTTTGGCAATTTTTCAATGAAGAACCTACAGTATAAGAGTTCATAAATACAAAAGAGAATTCATTTTTCATGACATTCTTAATTTATTTAACAAATACCTGGATTGTATCAATCTCTGACTCACCTTGTGTGTCATACATGAGACTCTCTGGAGATCGGACTGACGTTTCCGTCGCTGGAATTTCGGCCGGTGCTCCGATGGTAAGTAGGGTCATCGGGGTTGATCCTATCAATGGACTCGCTCTTGGCCGTTACAAGAGGAAAGGCATTCTTGGCCCGGTTTACCGACAGGTGTTCGCTGCTGCGACTCTTGAATCGCGTCTTGTCCCGCGACGTCAGGGCCTCCACTCTCTTGTTGTATATCCGGTTTCGGTTGTCCGCATCCTGTTCTTTCTCCGCCTCATCAATTCGCGCTTCTCGCATGACTTTCAGGATGTAGTCTCGGAGGGACTCTAGCGGGTCGCTAGCAGGTTCCGAGAGGGAGGCGGCTCGTCTCTCCATCGCGTCGTTGTCTTTTGCGCTGAAGCGCGGCGTCTCAGGCACCGGGTAGATCTGGTCAAACTTGGAATAGTTAATGTCGTACTGTTTGTCGTTCTCGCTCTTCAGAAAGACCACAGAGCTGGCGAAGCGGTGGCCCCACATTATCTCCGAGGGGAGGTAGGAGGTCCGGGCCTGCGTGGTTAGACCTGTCTGCTCGACGATGCCTTCTAAGATGACGACAATCTCGAAGTCTGCGTTTTCCAGCCCCTTCGCAGTGTATTCGTACAATGGACTGTCTTGGTTGATTTCGTGGCATATTATAAGGGGCCATACTAGAAATATCCTGTCCTCTCCTGTGTCGAACTCTAAATCCATGTTGAAACTGTGCAGTGGAATGATTTCCCCTTCAGCAGTGACCCGGGGTTTGATGAGGTACGCCCGTAAGTGGGCTTCAAAGAGGTGGGAGTTGCGAATGTCGCCCACCCGAAACATAAAGCAGAATCGTCCATCGCGCTGAGCAATCACGGCGTTTTTACTGAATTTGAGTGTGGCAGCCCGCTTCTTCGGGCGAGCGATCTTCGCAAATATGCAGCCGATCATCACAGCGTCTATCAAACAACTTACGACGGACTGAATGACGACGACGATTATTGCGTGAGGGCAGGCTTCAGTCACACTCCTGCCACCGTAACCAATAGTCGTTTGTGTTTCCACTGAAAACAGAAAGGAGGCTGTGAAGGAATCCATGTTTTCTACGCATGGTTGCCATTCTGGGTCTGTGACGTTATGACTCTGATAGTAAAGATCCCCATGGGCTGCAGCGATTATAACCCACACAATGCCAAAGAGGAACCAACTGAGCACATACGCCATTGTGAACACGCTCAGGTTGTAGCGCCACCGCAGGTCAATCAAGGTGGTGAACATGTCGGCGAACAAGCGCGCGCCCAAGTTCTTTACGTGGGTGTGTTCGACATTGCAGACGCCGTCCTTGCTAACCAAGCGCTGCATCTGCTTGCGCCGTCGCAGCTTGCGACGCAGCCGGTAGGACCGCACCGACTCCTTCCGCTCATGGTGGTTGGGTAGGTTTGGAGCGATGCCGTTGCTGCTGTAGGCGCTCTCCGACGAGTCGCTGATGTTGCTGCCTCGCCGTTCTTCAATGGTCTCATTTTTGTCTTCCAGCATGTTCAGGCGCTCTTCGTTACTCTGCTGCATCTTCCTGGCTTTCAATCTTCAACCCCAAGCTCATATCCCAAAGCAATTGGTCTGCAATTTGGCTTGACAACACAAAATCTGACAAATGTCCCTCTAATCAGGCAGTTTAGAGTCACAGGAGAACACTATCCTTTGATGAGACTAACTGCAAATCCACTGACTTGATCTGTTGGATTTAAAGGATTTTGAGCAGATGTTAGAAGTGCAAAATACATTTGAGAAAGAATACATTATACAAACCCACACTTGAACGTAAATGAAAAATAGACTCATAATGAATAGTAGCCTACATACCTTAATTGGATTTTTTTAAAAATTAGAAACTTGGGAGGGGTAGTGTGTACTAGTTGGTTAAATATTTAACTTGTTTTACATATGAAACTACATGTACATCCCTTACGAAATTTTGTAATCACAAACATGTCCAAAGAGAAAAATAAAGTTTGAATGTGATTGTCAATCAAGCTTTTGGAGAGATACAGTGTATCAAAAAGACTCCAATTGGGACTTTATCAATTAACTTTTTCTGGGAAAAACATTCAAGGGTGTAAACTCGAAAAGTCCACAATGACTCTTGGAATGATTTCTTTCCCATCCTATCCTATCTCGCACACCTTAAGCCTTCATCAATAATTCAATTCAACGTGACCAAAGAAAGAGACAAGACTTTTCACGACACACAAAGTGGGGGATCCACAAAACTCTGAGAAACACAAAAGAAGGGATTAACACCAAGCCAGTATCGATACCAGAATCCTATAATCAGTCTTCTCCTGTGACATCCCTATTAACGCTACTTGACAGCCCAGACAGATAAAAAGGAAGCATTGATAAATAAAGTGAATGGAACGGTTCTGCCAAAATTGATTCTCTTTTCTCACCCCTCAAAAATCAGGACAAAAGATATTGGGGTCGCAGTTACCAAACAAACTATTTCTTAAACAAATATTTTTGTTACGCCAGCAAAACTAACAAAAGGTTTCAGTTTACGCAAGCTTAACCCTCAGAAGTTGGCGACTTGCAAAGACCGAGGAAGCCATATTTGATCTTGTTCCCTGAATCTATTTTGTAAAATGTAAACTGTTGAATGGGATGGTGCCAGACTATTATGCATTCCAAGCCTCACTTTCAATTTTTTTTCTCCAAATGTGGCTTAAAACATTAGGGTATGTTTAATCCCAAATCTGTGGTCACCGAACTAATGCAGCAGGATACAACTGTGGCATTGCTCAATGGAATTACAGGTACCTTTCATTCCACTTCAAAGGACTACGCTTTTTGAAATATCAGATGGAAAGCCTTGACCTGCATTGTGCAACAAAAAAAACAGGACACTTTCGCACAGAGCACTTAAACATACATGTGTAAAATTCAACACCAAATTTTTGACACTTCTGCAATTTGTACATTGTCACCATTTTGACAAATTTTGACAAAGTGACGAATCTGCACACACAGATGCAAAACCGAGTTTTGAGAAAATCGCGTTTGAAGTTGGTCGATTTTCAAGTTGCATTTTTGTAATACATTTCTCCTCCAATATATACCGGTAACTAGTTTAACACAACAGCCAAATAAATTTCTCTGTTTTCATAAAATCATATTTAACTAGGAGACAATAATTACTAAAAATATTCGTCAAAATGAAAGTTCTACTTCGTGTTCTTCAGATAATCAGATAGGCAGATAATCACTAGACCGTGGCCACTGTGTAGTTCAGTGTAGTTCATTTACAGAAAGCACTGAACCACCACTGGACTTGTGTTCCACATCCAAGATCACTAAAAAGGCTTATAAAAATAAATTTTATTTTGCAGCCATAAAAAAAAGTTTCTATAGGCAGGCCCCCTGCTGTAAATAAATTCAACAAAATGATTGTGACTGCTACATGAATACTCTTGCTAGGATACAACCCCAATCCTGCAAAATCCTCGAATTGCCACTTAGAGAAAAATGGATTCAGCCTCAATCCTCCAAAATCATCCATTTTTTCTTGAATTTAGTCTGTGGAGGGTGACCACTGCCTCAATCCTCCAAAAATCCTCTGCCAATAACTGCTACGGTTTGAGACAGTGCGAATGGCAAGGGAAGCAGTGGAGATGAAATATGAGAAAAACACAGGGCTGATTTATGCATGGCTGAACATAACCAATGCAGGATGCCTACTGGCTTGACGTAATGCATCCTCCACAAAACAAGCAATACATCTTTGCCATTCATCCTCAATCCTCTAAAATCATCCAAAACCGGCAAGAGGAATTGGAAATCTATCCCTCAAAACACCTTTCTCCAATGATTCCATTCATAATTTTGTAAACGACTCAAAACGTCGCACAGTAAGGATAGCTCAGCGCAGCCCCACTATAGTGTGGCCTCAGCATTGCAGTTATATTTTATGATGTCTCAGCTTCTTTCCCCCAAATTGATTAGGCGTCTTTGCAATTAAACTTTTCAACAGACAGCGTGTGCATATGGCCTCCAGAAAGATAAAAATCTCCTCAGTAGTTTGGAGAACCTGGCTTGTGGCCAGAGGTACAGCGCAGCAATACCGAGGCCAAAATAGTGGGGCTAAGCTCAGTGCTGAAGAATGTTGTGTGACTTGCAAGCTTGTATTGTAATTTGTAAATTGTACTGTAGTTACTTCCCATACTAACGCAAGGTATAGGCCTACCCCTGTATGTCATTTTTCTGCTTTTATGAAATTATGGGAATTCAAGTGACTGCTCGCAAGTACTCAACTACTCGTTGGTAAATTTTTTGCAAGTACTCGACAAGAAAAATTTGACTAGGCTACTCGTCCAGGCCTAATCATTTAATGTGGTCGTGGGTGGGCGATGGAAAAAAATTCGGAAGTGTTATGTCACGACACTAGCATGACTATGTACAATACAAACGAGGTAGCAGATCAACATTCTCGAGATTTAACTTGTCTATTTGTGCAGCAGTAGGCCCTACCACCTTTACTCGGTTTAAACTTTGACCAACATCATAGACGTACACTTAGTGTACAAACTAGTATGTACATGTAGCCTACATTGTGTATACTTTATGTACACTTGTACTATAGCATGCACAAAAGTCAATGACGATGTCGACTCAAGTCAAGAATTCCCGGCATTTCCAAACTCGATTTCTTTCCATCCAACAGACGATCTGAAAAAGATAGACTGCTCATCGTCTACAACAAACCCTTCTCATACTCACCACTTAAATCACTCTCCAATATTCTGGTTCCCTGAAGCAAAATAACCCTTTTGAGGCGGAAGACCAAGTAAGTTGGTTCCGATACTATGATTCCGCGCGCACCAATACCTTGCACGTACGATCTACGTGTTCGAGTTCGACGATGTGTGTACAATACTGTGAATGATGCACGTGGAACCCGGTAATTTTCCATTGTTATCAAATGCCGCACTGGTGGCGCGCTTTGTGCGTCCAGTGATTGGACCTCGGATTGATCCATTATTTGTAAGGGTTCCTTTCCCTTTTCTTAATTCAGAGGGACGACGCTGGCCTTTGAATAGATCAAGCAGTGAAATTCAACTTTGGGCCTATGACGAACCTGCAGTATTATTTTTATAAATCAGTGACACCTTTAAGTTGACATTTTGCTTTTCTGGAATAATACATTCAAGGCTGAAATTATCATGGCCAAATTTACAAGTCGGAAACCATAAAAATCCGCAAATATTCGAACTCTTGAGACTGCGAGCATAGAAAGTCACAATACGAAAATACATGTATATCTTTTTAAAAAAGTGAACCCCATAATATTAACGTTTTACAGAGACAACTAAATTGAATTGATTTTTATTCTATAATTACAGAAGTGACCTTGATGTCTTAAGAACTTTTTTTTTTAAAGTCTGCGCAAATGACTTTTCTTTTTGTCACACCACCCCGGAAGCATATTAACTGGACACCCCTCTTCAATGTAATTGATGTTTCTAAGTCGAAGTTATGTTCACCGTATTTACGTTATGACCAAAGATCAGGATCTTCAATTGGTTATGACATCGACAGCTGACATGTTTTAGCATGAAAATACATTTATTTGATCACACTAATGTAACCTAATCAATCGAAATATATGATATAGGTCTCTTTTTTGCACTATGATTGGTATTTTGCAACAGCTAAAACAACTGACAACAGGAAGTGTACTTGTTGCATGGAGGAATAAGAACACATTCCTCCATGCTTGTTGACAGTGTCATCATTATGATGCCATTGCAACGCATAAAAGGAACTTGAACTCAACTCTACTATAAAGTGAACAGTCCATATAGCCTATGTAGTCATTTTTAAATGTCTAAAGATTAAAGAAAAAGGACAACTGTTTTACCTTCATTTTTAATTTGTAAATAATGGTAATAAACGCAAACGTTTAATAATCTCAGTTTCGTCAACGCTGCAGTTTCATTTTTGACTGCTAACATAATGTTGTTTGCAATGACTATGAATACAATTTACAAAAGCCCAGCCCGCCGGGATTGGGACAGTCCAAACAAGGCCAGGGCCCATGACTACCGCCCAAAAGATGATCATGAGCATAATTAGGCCAAAAAAAAAAAAATACATCGGTCTCCAGCTCTGGTAAGCGCGCGCGTCGATTTTAACCATGCGCGTCAACTTTTTTTTTCTTCAAATTGTCCGCGGTAGCTACAACAGCGCCCTCTACTGCCGAAACTTCTCAATTTTTTTGTACCAAGGAATGGGTAAACCGCACCAAGGCAAATGATGGAGGACACCAATGTATATGAGGACACAGAAAAGCAACAAATAGTACCCACCTTGTCTGTATAATCCTTGCTTAAAAAAAAAAAGCCAATTTTTTTAAAAAAAAAACCCGCGTCGCCGCATCAATTCCGGAACTTTGGTCTGACCAGACACCGACTAGTTCGTCATGGTTGAACATTTTTTGTCGACTGCCTGGGGGACCTGGCAATCAGGTAATACTGGTCGCCAAATGAGGCTCAACCCGACAACTCGACTACCTTTTTGGTATACCAGTACGACATTCGCGCCGAAAGCAACCTACCACTGGAAATAAAAACTTGGGTCTAGTTCGGGCCGGCCCCCTTCAACCGTCTCGATTTCAGATAATGCGGGGAACGGGAACCAATCCAAGAAAACTTTTTTCCTGATGCATGATGGGAGGCGAATGCTGCACGCAGCAGACAGCTTTTGAGGCCGGCAACTTTCCACCTACTCCGAGCTTTCTTTGTACCTCTAAAAAGCATAAGTTAGAGCGCTTAGTAATAATGGAGACATACGTTCTATTCAGAGGCAAAAACAACACGCTAAGTTTCAGGGACGACATGAGTATAGCGAAAGTTAGTCGTATTTTCCGTTCGCTCCCCTTGAACTAGGCCCCGTCATGCTAGTAATAAGTAAAGCAGAAGGCCCTATTAGCCCACGTTGGACGAAGTCTTCATTGCATCCCTCCGTAACGTAGGGAGGAAAGGGAGTCCACCTGGGCTAAAGGCCCTATAATAATTTTAATAGTGTTGGGAATACGGGGTTCCTCTTATTCAAAACACACTGCCATTTTTCTTTAAAAAACTTCTGCTTGCTTTAATATTGTTACGCTGAACAAGTAAGATTGCCAGGCCTACGTTTGTGCTTTTATTTGTTGGGCTTGGGAATGTAGGGTGGGGCTACAAAATCATAGAGGTGTGGACATTATAGGCCCTAATAAATTAATGACAGACCACGTATCCACTCACAATACCTACAACAAACTTGAAAGAACATTTTACGGTTTCCCCTTTCAATACGAATTAGGTCAAAGGGTAGCAAGTTACTCAAGTTTAAATCTAGCTCCCTCACTTTTTACTTTTGGCATGCTGTACTCCCTTTTCCTAATTTATATTTTTCACTTTTTTTTTCATTCTACCCAATTTAAGGGCAAATGTTATGGGAATAAAAAACCCTTTACCTATTATTTTATGCTTCTTTTTTCCGTTTTGTGTGTTTACAACCAAATTTAATCTTGCCCAAGACACCAGCATAGGTGAAACACTTTCAGAGTAATATGTGAATACGTTTGTGCTACGTACCCATGATGAAAACAAATCACAAGAAGCAAAAAAAAATATATGTAACACAAGACACAAACTACATGTACTACAGTATTTCAAATCACATAATATATAATTAAGCCACCAAAAAATTTAACTTTGGAAACCAAACTGTGGAAGGGTGAAGGGCTATACCTTAAGGCAGAATTCATTGAAAAACAACTCATGACATGAATTTTACTTGGGAACATAATTTTCTTTTAATAGTCAATTTTCTACTCCTCTTAAAATGTATGAAAAAAAAATCACATCCCTTCTTGGTTATTCGACTCCCATCCTTTTAAATTAATTTTATTGAAAAGTGCACTTCTTTACAACAGCAAGATATCAAATTCTGGCAAATGTTGGCGCCGGAAATGATATCACACTTTCGCTCATGAATATGTAAATAGCATTAGCATAAAAAACAAAAAGCACCAAAATGCCCTTAGAAATGGCAAAATGAACATTGAAAATAAGGATAAATGGGACACAAAGGTGCATTTAAAGGGACTGCATGAAAAAAAACATTACATGGGCCTTTTAACAAAGAATACACAATTGTCAGTGTAACATAGAAATGACTGGCTTCTGTTTTATTGCATTTTCCAGGTCACACCAGAAAGTGTGTACCTAACTGATGCGGCGAACATAGTCATATTCCCTGACGAAAGTGGCCAATACCCACTGTATTTGTTAGAAAACGGAGGCCACTATGAAGTTCAAGGTGAAAGCAAGCCACCTCCATCAACCTCCAGGACCATGTCTCCAGCCAGTGGACTCCCCCGGGCACAAGCAGCAGAAGGTGGTGCAGAAAAGACCTTTTTGAGGTAAATGTTCAGAAGAAGAAAAGAAATACACATAAATATGTAGTTCAAAGAGTAATCTTGTGACAATAATTGAAAGCCATGACTCAGGTGGTATGCATGCCTATGCTCCGTGCTCAACTTGTTTCAACACAATTTTGCCACAGACTTTCAGTATACAAAACCACCAGTGCTAGAGCTTCTGATTGATTTTGCCAAGCTTCCTGTATTGTAATAAACTAGCGGGATGCCGCGCTTCGCGCGGCACCCGCTAGATGGGTGGAGTTGACTGTTTCGTAATAATTACTGTATACAATGAAATCTCGATAATTTAAACTCTAATAACTCCAAACAACTGTTAAGTTAAATAAAGAATCAGACACTCTGCTGCACGCGAGCCTATTTGGATTCGCCATCAGTCTCGCCTAAGTTGTATTTGCGTGCACATAACGTTTTCTGCGGAGATTGTGCGAGGGTCCAGGACATATTGTCAATATAGGGGAAGGGGCTAGCTAGGGTGAAGGGTGCTAGTTGGAACGCCCAATTTCCGTAAAACCCGTCAACCATGTCACCAATATTTCCGGGGATGGGGAGAAATATTTCCAGGGATAGGGAGAAATGGTTTTTGTTATAGAGGGGAGATGGTGATATTGAAATCGCTGATATTGTGGAGGTTTATGTTTGTGCTGGGATTCATACCGTTTAAATGTTGTTTGAAATTGCGCGCCGATTAGGAAGGTCTTGCTGTCAACAGTTGAATGAAATTAGGTATTTATTGCCGACCGATTGTCTCATGCGATGTCTCATTATATAAAGCTCATAAATAATGTTGTGCTAGAATATTGTCCAGTCAATTTGAACATTGATTTTTCAAGGTGCCAAACCATTAAGGACGTATACACCAACTGTACAAATAGGTACTTTAGACGAAACGCGGTTTGATCTTGGCCTATACAAAATCGTATCCATCGTTCTCACTACAGAGGAGAGGAGGGGGCAGCCAGTGGGGGTGGGGGTTGGATATTGTGTGGGCGTCGCCAGGATTTTTCTAGAGGGGGCAAAACATATTGTGGCCCAAAAAATTCCTGGTTTTCTCAACACATTCTCGATTTATCAGTTTTAGAGGGCAGGGACATTTTGCACCCCAACCCAAACCTATTAATTTCACACCACTATGACTTATTATTGTGTTTCGCCCATGCCTATTTATGTTACACCTGTGAATGGTCACATATATATTCGGGAAGTGGGCAACAATTTATATTTGTTATGGTGAAGGGGTGTTTCTTATTAAAGTAGAAGTTAATGTCATTATAGCAGTTGGTGTTTTTATTATGGTGGTGGGGTTGTACAGCAAAGTACTGTAACACGTTCATTTGCAGAAGAGAGTAAAACTAAAAGAAAGGACATACTGGAGCACTTCATAATTATGTCAAGCACCACATGTTAAATGTATTTATTACAAAACTGTGAAAATGAAATCAGGTATACAATCAGAATTTTTTTAGTAATAATGTATTTGCAGCATTCATTACTGTACAGGGTAGTACTTCGACAAAACTCAGGGGATATAATTGTTGTCAGTTCGGAGCAATTTGGTCCAGGCTTGTTTACCATAGGCACAAACATTCCATGAAAGACTTTCAAGCAAGACGGCCAAAGGTTATTGTGCAATTGCATTTTTTTTGTTAAAAGCTGTAATCATAAATAATGACAGTGGCATTGTAAGTTACAGGACAACATTTTTTTAATGAGTGTTGGTGAAAACTCATGAGAAATGGATGGGTATGTATGCGAGTATGAATATTTTGTTGTGAAATTTTAAGAGTGATTATGTAACTCGGTAATCAAAGACATTGTTTTGTTATCAAATAAGTCTGCTTGGCCAGTAATTATCGGGTAATCATTCCATCATTATTCTTGGGTACAACTAAGCCAAGGATATAATTTAAAAAAAAGGATGGACATAAAACAGCAGAAAAGAGTGATTTCTTTGCACTATTTCATGACTTCTAAAAATAAAATTATGGCTAGAAGGAAAATGTGTTTTGAATGGGTAAAGAGAAAAACCAGGAATCTTGCAGTTGAACTGGAAAGAATAGGTGTGTCACGTCTTCGTCTTGAGTTGAGATTCTTGCTTTGGGAACTGGTTGAAGCATGCACTGGAGCATGCTTGGAGCATGGTTGGAGCTGGTCATGTGATGTGGGTGTCATCGAGAGTCCTGTGTAAAGGAGTTAGAAAGAAAAGAATAACGACTAAGGTGAAGAAAACTTGTAAACAAAAATACATCGGCTAACAATAGCTCTTTATCCTGCTTGGGTTCATGTCTGTTGTCGAGTCATTTGATTGTCTGCCAGAGTGTATTCTCTAATATCCACTATTCTAACTGTGTTGGTTTCAGGTTTTAGTCTTTGCCTGTATTTTTTGGTTTTTGGCCTGAGGTTTGAACTTGATCACGTCTTTAATTTTGATTTGAGGGTTTCTTTATTAAGTTGGTTATTGGTCTTTGATTTGCAGTAAATTAATTTTGTTTTGCCTATGACTTATGAGTATGAAAGTCATTTCTTTAAAGGAAGTTTTACGTATGATTTGCCGTGTTCTAAGATTACCACAAAGATTTAGTGTGCATAATTTGTATGGAATGAATGTACATTTCATGGCCTATATACAAATGCAGCAGGTTTTGGCCTAGCTGCCTAGGCCTAAAACAAACTAAAGCAAAATCCAAAAATAAACTACAAACAAAGCCCAATTGTGAAATCAAGAGTTGGCAAAGTTCTACAAACATGTTCGGGTACATGTTCCAAGTGAGGACTGTATTTACGGAGGTCATGCAGTAAATTGACAACATTAAGCCTAGTAAGTTAACCAACGCCACGGACAACATCTCGATGTCAGAGGCCTCCCACGTACAACCCTCCCGTACAACCCTCGTACTCACAAACTGAAACTCACAGTCACACTTTTCACAAACAACAATGCTTCTCATTGCCAGTGGCGTTCGAAAGAATACCACTTTTCACAAACAACAATACATATCATAAGTGAGACTTACCGTTCAAAGAGAAAACTGGAGCAAGGAACAGATATACATCAACCATGTCAGCAACGCTGTGCTGAAGAAATGTGGGGCATGCAAGTTGCATGCGCTGCATGCTCAGCGCTCATAACGAACGTATACGTGGCACGTCAATTATCCGGCCCGTACGCAAGATGGCCGGCGAGGCCCAATGGGGAAGGGAATTATGGGAAATAGGGTGGAAAATAGCCAGGCCCCGTTCCGCTTCCCCCGTAGCCAACGCGCGCGATGAGGACGGGAGACCGGTCGGGAAAATGGCAGCGCCCTCCAAATTTTCGTTATTGTAGTATAGAAGCCATGTGCAGCAAGTCCATGAATGTCAACCAGTGCGTCAGTGGTGGATTCCATTTATGTCATATGCAGTATTCTATTTTAATGCACGGTGATTGATGGATTTTGATGGAATTGGTACGGTTCCTAATAAAAGACGCTAAGGAGTTAGTTAAACAGCATATTAAGACAACAAAGTTTGTAAAATGATCACCAAATCCACTCCTTTCGCTTAAAAATATGGAATACAAGCAGGACCAGTAAAAAAAAATAAAACATGGGTTTAGATATAAAAAAAAATGTAAGTTAAAATATATGACAAAGATAAGCTTGTGATTTAAATTAAGATTTTTAGAAACTTTGACCAATAAGTGTGAGACATTGTGACTTTTAAAAATTAAATTATTAAAATTATTAAAATTATGAAATCAATTCCATTGACTGCATGTCAATAAGGATTGACAAACATTATTTTCATGTTAAGAACAAGACTGTAAAAAACCCAAATTTTTCTCAAATTGCTTTTAAATGAGCTGTGTTCTTTTTACTGAGAAATTACCCAAAATAAAAAAAACCCACAAATTGCACACAAAACATTCTGTGTAATATGGTAAATGTTTTTATCTTTTTTTTACCAATTTAAATTGTGATTCAGGTTAAATTGTTGACAAATCAACCCTGATTAATTACATATATGCATCATCTTTGATAAACAGGCTTAGAATTGTACCTAAACTTTCCAAGTTAGACATGTACCTTACTGAATTTTCACAATTAAAAAAACACAAGTCAATAACAACTATGTGGAACAATGAAGAAACTTTTGATCCCATGAGATGGCAGATGTGATTTTTATTAGAGTTGGTGATCTTTTGTTTTCAGCAAGGAGCTCAGCATCTGATTTTGTGTATAGAAGTTTATATATTCAGACTATTTATTGACTGTTGGACAGGTGATTCACCCTTAATGAATGAAATAATGTTGATTTACAAAGTTAGTGTTTCACTCACAAAAACAAAGAAAGAATGCTTTGCATTCATTGTGAGACATCGTTTCTTATTAATAGTGCTTTTTTTACCGAGTTTGTACATTTTGAAACTGAGCTGTACTTAAATTACTCTCAAGCAACTTCTTTGCATTGTATTTTATTTGTTGGGGGGGGGAGGGGAGGGGGATACATACAAACATTTCAGTTTCCTTAAACTTTTACATTAGATTTTGAACAAGATATTTCTACTTGATATTACAGTCAGTGGTGCAACCAGGAAGTGCTGGGGGCTCACACTTTTTTCAAATTGTTTTAGAAGTATTGCATCTTTTAAAAAAATGTTGCCCAAAATGTTCAGCCGCAGAAATATTTTTTTTGAGGGAGGGGTCCAGACCATTTTACACCCCTATTTTACTACTCTAAAATAGGCCACAAAATTTCACCATTATGGTCAAATCATGGGAGTATAAGTGTATAACCAAAAAGTCATGACTTTGAGTCTATTTTTCAATGCCAACATTTCAAATGCTTGTTTGCACACCATTTCCCCTAGGGGCCCCATGCACAGGGCTCTTTTAAGTTTTACGCCTAATGAGGAGGTAGCTTGTTAGGGGGGCCATTTAAGACAGGGATGGGGAATTAACATCACTTATGCCTGTGTTGTGCATTGGGTTGGGTTGACCTTGCCAAACTGACCCGTAACATCATAGATATAAACCAAATCTGAACCATTGCAAACTGAGATCCCTAAAACCAACCCGATCAGACACGACAAAAAACTATGTCCACATTCTGTGCCTGAACTTACCCGCGTTGCCTTATAATCGTCATCGCTCAGTAACTGAATCATTCTGTACGGTGCTCAAAATTTGACTTTCTTGTGGACCTACCCACCGTGGAGGAATCAAGCGTATCTCTGGTCTCATCTACGAAGAAACCCTGCCGCAGAGTCCTGGGGGTTTTCCTGGAGAATGTAATCCGCAGTCACCCACTGCGAGCACGCCAAGACGAAATCCATCACTGCAATTGTGAATAGATGACTGAATTAATGACTGGTTTAGTGTTGGGTCCGGTTGGGTTGGATTTACGCAACACTAACTCAAGCATAAAGTTAGCCCCCGTTTAGGGCCAGTCTTACCTAGTCCGTGTCTATTGCAAGCTCCTAGATTGGGGCCTTAAACTCTGCAAACAAAAATCAATGGCGGATATGTCGCAAAAAAAGTGGCCATTGCATACACCACCCTAAACAGAACAAAAACAATACATTTACATCTGGATCGGCCCCCTCCCCTTGTTTTTCATATTAAATTTGGGCCAAAATTGTTATGGGCCCACTTTTTTGGATCAACCTTTTTTTTGCCCCCCCCACCAACAAAAAAATATGTGGTCTGGATCCAGTCTTGACCAAAATCAAACAAATTTTTAGTCACTAACTCTTTAGTGGAACTGGACTGAGGTGTCTTTTACTGAACTGCACAATTATTATCAAAATTGCAAATCCATTTGATTTCCTTTTCAGCATTGCACAAAATAACAAAGGGGGGGGGGGCTTTTACCCCTAGAACTATGACTAAAAGGAGAATCTATGCATTTCATTTGGAAAAAATAACATTCACCATATGCAGATACAGCTTTGTAGGCCTAGGCTAGCCCAGGTTGGATGACGTCTTCATCGCATTACGATTGACGTCCAGGGTTTTAATTCTACTAACATAGCGAAAAAAATTTCTAAAACATTTCAGTTCATAGTTTTACCTAATGGACGAAGCTGAAATTTCGTTTACATATTCTTCGTGTCCAGAATTGTGCATGCGCTGGGTTCAAAAAAGGCAAATATATCTGCGGGTGGCGTGTTTACCAAAAATAAACTGCTAGTTCTACACTTTCGTTGAAAACATTTTCAGTATGAAAGTACGGGGAGTTCGTACTGAAAATGTTTTAAACAAAAGCGTTGAATTGCAGTTCATTTTTGGTAAACACACAGACCGCGGACATATTGTCTTTTCTAAACCCAGCGCATGCACAATTCTGGACACAAGGAATATGTAAGCGATATTTCAGCTTCCTCTGTCTATGCAAAAAAATGTGTTCTAATTTTTTTTCGCTATGGCAGGAGAGATTCATACCCTGGACTCCATTGCGTGTACACAACGGAGTCCAGCCTGGGCTAGGCCTAGGCTATCGACATGTGTAGGGTACATATTCGGGCCCTTAAGATAACTGGGAATATAGCCTTAGGGGTAGCCGAAATTAACAAAATTATATCACCTTAATAACCACAATTGTTGCGTACCTACCTTAATTCATAATTGGCCTGCCTATAGCCTGCTGGGTTGTACCGGTGCACTACAGCAAAATGAATGGCACGGGTACCCACGAGCTATCGTCAGCTCACTTCAAAATTGATAAAAATAAAAATTCCAAGCAACGTATTTATCCAAAATCGACGGCTCTCTGCCCGTCATTTGCTAGTCTGAAACTGATAAGATAGGCCCTTAGAGGCCGCTACCACCACTCGCGCCCTAGCGGCCGTGCCGTGCTATGCACACGTGTTCCGGTGTCACATGAAAATCCGACTCATATGAAAATCGGACCCCTTTTCACTTTTATTGGTTAATCCCTCACACGTGACCGGTCACTTTCCTAATTATCATACTTACGCATGCGCAGTATTACCAATGAGTCCGATTTTCATAGAAACCTAAATTCACGCTACACCGGCTATTCCGATGAATTTTAACGGTGATGCAAAAGTACCCCCTCAACGGCGAAGGGAAAAGCACGCCTTCCAGACCTCTTCCCCAGGGCTTACTATATTTTCAACTCCGAGAGCTTGCGGGTACGGATAGTGCTGGGAGCGTACTGCTCGACACCCTGAGAACGAAATTGATTCCTTGCTTCCCGTCATGCACCACGAAATCCCATTTCCCAATTTCTTATCGATTAGGAAATGGAATCACTATTCGTTATCCGTTTTCTTGTCGATAATGGAAATATGAATCGTTATTCGTTTTCCATTGTGCTGTCCAGTAGGGAAGTGGGAATCGTTATTCGTTTTCCGTTTCGCTATAGAGTTGGGAAGTGGGAATCGTTATTCGTTTTCCGTTTTGCTGTCGAGAATGGAAGTGGGAATACCGAATAGTTATTCGTTTTCCGTTTTGTTGTCGAGAATGGAAGTGGGAATCGTTATTCGTTTTTCGTTTTGCTGTGGGGAATGGAAGTGGGATATGTTATTCGTTCTTCGTTTTGCTGTCGAATAGGGAAATTGGAATCGTTATTCGTTTTCTGTCGTTATTCGTTTTATTGCTGTCGGGAATGGAAGTGGGATTTGTAATTCGTTCTCCAATTGTTTCTGTCTTGAAGGATATGGGATTTAATTGATAATTGTCCTTTTTGCTTTAGTTCAATTGAGAAATTGATTTGATTTGATTTGATTTGATTTGATTTGATTTGATTTGATTTATGATACAGTTTAAATATAGGGTCTAAGATAATATTTAACAAATCACATCAACAAAATACGGAAGGAAGGCAAACAATGTGTAATTTCCTACTGCGTTTTATGCAAAGCACTATTGTTTACTTGTTTACTTTAAAAAACAAAAACAAAAACAAGACACGCCAAGCGCGCTCCTTCGTGGTTTACCACTGGAGGGCGCCTTTCAACATCACCGGTGAGTCATATTTGTGACGTTTATCGTGAGTCCCCTTTCATGCCTTTCCATTTGGATGAGTCATCGCGGTCGTTGTTTGTAAAGTTCTTCGGGATCGGTTTTATTATTCCTCTACAGCACATGTTGGACAACACATCCGCGTAGATCGCCAGTCCTTAGAAGCTGAACTTGCTGTGCCATTGCGGTGCTAGGTAGGTAGGATTTCCAGATGTTTGTGTTATTTTTCTTGTCATCAAAATTTGTTGTTTCACCAGCCACCGCCCTGATTCGGTTGTTCGTGCACTTGTTGTGCAGTGCCAGTAGATCGACCGGACTGCAATGCAGCACAGTTTTGTACTACATGATTTCCTGATCAGGGGAACATCTTCATGTATACTCCTAGAAGTAGAAGTAGAGTTCTGGGGATACTTCTAGCATTGTCTAGCCCCATAAATGTGGCCAATTTACTGGACTAGGCCTACCTCTGTAAAATAAAGGCCACACTTGGATGTACAAAAACATGTAGCCGAACTTGGAGTAATTGCAGAATACCCCGTCACTCGGAAACACACCCCTAAATTCTCTGGCTACGAGGTTGGAATCACTGGAAAAGAAACAATTCAAGTCCATGCCAGCTACGCGGATACTGAGTGGGGGTCCATTATTTGAGAACGAAGCAACACAAAAGGAATGGGAGTTGCTGAAAAAAATTCTAAGTCCAAACCAACTACCCTGTTGGCGGCTACGCGGTTACGAAGTGGGAGTGCAATGGAGCATGATGCATAGTACATACAAGTAGCGCTGAGAAGGTTTATTGAGGGCAACCAACTGTGACCTCGTAGCCGGCTACGAGGTGGATAGATCGAGTGGCGGGGTATTCTGCAATTGTGCCTAGAACTTTGTCAAATTTTGATTTTTACATTTATTTAGGCACGTTGGGCTTAGTTTGTAGTTCATTTTTGCTTTAGAAGCATACTCACCCTCTTTATAAGCTAATTGGAAAGTGCTGCCTTTTTCAGATATCTTTTTTTCGTGAAATTTCATGTTGAAATTTTGATACGCAAATGTGTGCAAACGAACCTGGAAATTTCACGAGAACCTGGAAAGAATGTTGCAACCTGATGTAGTACGTACCGGTATAGACCTAGCCCCACTAGCTTGAGTAACTCTAGCCCCACTAGTGTGGCCGCGGTATGCTGCGCTGAACCTCTGGCCACACACCGTGGTACCGCACACTACTGAGGGCGTTTTCATAAAAATTACGGTCCGTTTCTTACATATGGTTGTATTCTATGATGTCCCATCTATCACTTTTGGGATGCTTAGGAGTAATGATGTTCAATTTTCCAAGATATTCTTGAATCTTTCTGGAGCCCATATGCACTTGTGAAACGTCTGGTGATGGCAGCCATTTTGAATGTGATGAGTAGAGATGACCTCAAGCTGTGACGTCGCGTTTATGCAAATTGCTTGTCGAGCGAGGGCGCGAGTTGCAAATGCGACGGCTGTTTCCTGTGCCGTGGATCCTGAATAGAGATCAGTGCACGTGGGCCCCAAACGATAAATGCATGGTACAGGAAACAGCCGTCGCATTTGCAACTCGCGCCCTCGCTCGACAAGCAATTTGCATTAACGCGACGTCACAGCTTGAGGTCAACTCTCGTCACATTCAAAATGGCTGTCATCACCAGACGTTTCACGAGTGCATATGGGCTCCATCGGTTGTTCACGCTGCCAGCAGTCGAACACCTTTTCTTATTCACGGCTCCAGTAGAGCGCAGCGTGATTAGCTGATCGCGCGGCGTGATTAACCGATTGCGCGGCGTGATTAAATGATGGCGCTGCATGATTAACCGATCGCGCGGCGTGATTAACTGATCGTGCAGATTGACAGACTTTCAACCCAAGCAAGCCGAAAGCCATGAAAATGGCACAAATTGAAAGTGGGTAAAGTTGAAAAGTAGTTCCATGGCTTCCGTGCCAGTTGCCAATGGGATAATGTCTTGACAAATTTAAATGCATCTGCTAAACTGATTATCACAAGTAAATCGTACGGTGTAAGCAGGCCCGTCGCCAGCCCTGAGCATCAGGGGGGCCAAAGTACCAACTAGGGGGCCCACTACCTTAAAAATTCAAAAAAACACATGTACATGTATGGCTTTTGCCGTTTGGGGGGCCAATTGCTCGCCAAGGGGGGCCCGGCCCCACCAGGCCACCCCCATACCCCCCTTGACGACGGGCCTGGGTGTAAGAAATGAAAATGTGATCCTAATTCAATGGAACATCATGGTACTAGGAACTACATGTAAATCGCTAACAAGCAATAAAAAGTAAATTGTTGCAGATAATTTTGTATAGTAAGCATGGTAAGCAATAGACAACCATCTCACTACTTTAAAAGTAAAGACTTTTCTTGTTTAAGGGATAATATGCAGTGATGAAATCTCATAGAAAATAATCTGGCCGCGATTTCTGTAGAAGGAACTTTTTTGATGACGCATTCAACCATGCCTGCACACCAACTGTACTAATCACTGATGCACTTGCCACTTATTTTGACATAACGATTATAATACAGTGTTTATGATGTCATGAAAATTAGGTCTATTGTCTGAATTTCAGGGCACTGCATTTGTGTGGTTAGTAGGAAAAAGCCAAACCGCAATCCAGGAAAAGCCAAAACGCAATCCACCCAAACCTAGATTGCAACACACCATTGTGTTGCAATGGGCCAATTTATGGGGAAGCCCCATTTACACAGTAGTGCACAATGAGTGGTAGGATTGGTTAACCCCATGGATATCTCAAACTGGTACATGTACATGTACGTCTACGTATACACATGTACATGTACTGGTATGCTTTTAGCTTGACCTTGTGTGACTAACCATGAAACTTATGCCTCATTGTTGTTTGTGCATGACAGATATTTTATGTTTTTGTGTGGAAGACATTGTATCAACAGACTTGAGTTAATGTGCGTATTCTGCATGTTACTATTCAGGAATGTGTACTTTGATTTTCTCTTTCAGTTTCAATCATTTGTTCATTCCAATTTTTTTTTCATTTCATATATGTCGGTGTTTTCAAGATTTCTATTATGCAAGTTTTTTTGTTTGTTAAATACTGCCAAACATTTTCAACATTCCTTTTGACTTTCATCGGCCATGCAACTTTTCCTTGAATCTTCTGATTTCCTCGTTTTTTTTACTTCTCAAAAATGCCAAGTTGTAAATTGAAAAATGCTGTACAAAGTCTTGTGTGGTTTGGAGTTTACACATTTGAACAGTGTGTGTTGGATTGATTGATTGAGCAGTCATGAATATGTAAATTCCACATTTTATGAATATTTATAGGAATAACTCTGTATTATGATTATTTACAAAATTTACGTTTTGTTACGAATAGTCTTAAGAATTCTACTTGGATATATGAAATGCACTTGGGTATGAGTTAATATGGAAAATGCACTTGAGAATGGATACAGATGTTTGGTAATGAATATGTATGAACAATTGAACATGCTTATGAATATGCATGAATGTTCAGTACGTTCAGGTACAGGCAAAAGGGAAAGTGCACTCTTAATTGAATATGCGTTGGAGAGAACATTTCATGAATATGTATGAACCTCTCATGTTGAAATTGTAATCTTTTTTATATTGCAGGTCTTTACGGGATTCTATGTACAAAAACCGCATCAACATGGCAGGTCAGATATTTTAAATTAATACGCAAAGAGTTTAACAGTAATTAATCACTAGTAGATTTTGTTGGTGTTCGGAATTGCGACGACCTTGAAATTGTTCAAACCAGCAAACTGTCGGACTTTCATCTTTGGCAGATTTTAACCAATGAAAAAGTTCATGTACAACGTGCGTGTTACATCTTTACTGTGCGTCTACATGTAGTTTGCTTGGAGATTGATTTAGTTATCAGACTTGCGCTCGTGGAACACAGAATATGTAGTGCGTCCGTGTCCCACATACCAGTACCACTCGACCTTCAGTCTCACGACATGTGGGACACAGGTCTACACACTACATTTTTGCGTGTTCCACCTTTCGCCGGGTGTGATAACTTAGGCCATAACATGATGAACGTGTTTAGCTGGTTAAGCCACATGGTATGGGCCTTATGCGCAAGTTGGCCATTTTTGTAGTGTTCCCTGAATGTATTTCATAAACTGTGAACTGTTCAGTAAGATGGCGCCAGACTATTCATTCACTATCCGGTTCGTAAGTGACTTCGTCATACACGCGCACGCACCACTGATTACGAGCGCCCATTGGATAAACACTCAAATTGCGTTAACTTCCGGTTCCATTGGTGCCATGCTACACCATGTACAGTAAGTTGAGATGACGTCACACTTACGAACCGGATAGCCTCACTTTGGTTTTTGTTTTTAAATGTGGCTCTAAACATTAGGATATGTTTAATCACAGATTTTAAATGATTCATCAGTGCAGACTGGTATTAATTTGTAACTTCACTGCTTTCATTTCTCTACACAAGTTCCAAAAAATGAAGATTTTACCTCATTCTCGATCCAATATGGCCGACTCGTGAATAAGGCCCATACCTCGTGTGATTCCAATCATCCAAAGTCCAATTATTATCATCTAACAACAGAAACGAGACTTATAGTGTTACAAACCTGCAAGCCAGTCTTAAATTTAATAACATACAGGTTGTAATATCATTACATTTTGTGAAATGAAAGTGAAAGAAATGTGAATGCGAATCCTCGAGGGGTTTGTATGGCTGCAATATTTGATTAAACTCGGTAACTGTGCCACAGTGCAAAGTGTGTAACCCCACTTTTTTTTAAGTGGTGTTGTCCAATGTTCATCCTGTACAAGTTCTTAAAGGGAAAATACAACATTTGCAAACATCAAAAAAAGAAAGATCAAATTATCACGAAATACCTTACTAAATTGTTAGGGACTGACAGTCTAGAAGAGTATCCTTTAAAATTGTGGCTCCTCGTGGGCTGACATTTTCAAGAAAAACCGTATTTTTCCAACGCTGGTCGGCCGACCAGCGTTGGAGAAAACTGGCTTTTTTCAAAAACTGTTCTTAATTTTTCATATTTAGTTATTCTGACTTTTCTTTGCAATTGATCACACACCTGTGAAGGGGTACAAGCCTGCTAGACTGATTCTCTGACCTTACAATTCCCCAAAGTGTATTAATTGCTTTGTTTCATCTTAAGTGGGGTCAGGGAACCAGACTACAAGAACATGATAGGTTTTCTTGGTTTTTCCAGCATCTACAAGCCCAAAACATGAAACAAATCAGTTTAACAATATTTTATATACCATACTAATCCTCCAATCCATTTATTTCTGAAAATTGCAGCACAGGCAAATGTTGTACATTCCCTTTAATCCAGGATTTTTTGGGGGGGGAGGGGGATGGGTTGGGGATGGTTATGGATTAGGGTGTTCGCGGTTTGCAGTTTAGAACAATTACTTTAATACTTAACAGTAAAAAAAAAATGTCATTAAAAGATAAAAAGGGAAATCAATTTTTTTTATTCTGTTTGTTCTTCATCAACAGGGAATCCAGAGAGGAAGAAGTTGAGGCCAGGCTTAAAACTGACGCCGATCCGTGTCGACACAACACAGACAGACAACTCCAGGTAACTGACCAACCAACAGATCTGGGATATTCTAAAAAAAAAAAAAAAAAAAAACACCCACAAAAAAATATGTTGAGAGTTCACACTGAAAACAGAAAACGTGTCCCCTAAAATTAATTACTCTTCCACACAAATATTTTTCAAAAATTATCGTCCCAAGATTTTTTTTTCTTCTTCATTTTGCACCTTTATGAGTTTGTAGACCAATTTCTTAAGGGACACCAATTTCATTTGTTCCAGTGTCATTTTCACACGACTTGCATGTAAAAAAAAAAATTGACTGCAACATGTTGATTTTTTGAAGCGGGTTACAGAAAAACTTGTTTTATTTAATTGATTGTATCTGGGAAAACAATTTCACTCAAACACATTTTGCATTTATTAACAGACCGGGGTGGAATATTATCAACTTTTCCGTACAAAGTCTTGTGCTTTGGAATTTCCTTGTTTTTTTTCTTCTAAATTCCCAATTGCACGCCTAAAATTATCATAATAATCAAATGTGTTGTCAATTTGAGCAGTAATTTGTGTTGCATACGTGTTGACCTCTCTTTGCACATACCAAGTTTTATAACAATCAGTCATTGTATTTCTGAGATCCCCCCAACAAGATGGCTGAACAAATATGAAGAAGCTCTTTTTGAGAAAAATGGTCTCCTCATTTGACCCTTATTAGGCCGCCGGGCAATCTGGACAACCAGGCGACGCTCAGCATCAGCGGCAAAGGAAACTTCGTTGTGCGAGCCGAGGACTTGACGGACATCGCTGAGTTGGGGAAGGGTGCTTACGGCGTGGTCAGCAAGGTTGTCCACACTCCCAGCAGCACAACCATGGCAGTTAAGGTACGGTTATGCGGTACCCGCCAGTGTTGTAGTCGAGACCCTGCAAGACCATCACAAGACGTTATTGTTATTGTTCGTGCCCTGTTACTTGTGGCTGGTCTTGTGACTGGTCTTGTGATGGTCTAGACTACAACTATGGTACCTGCTGCTACATGAACATCAGATTCGAACCAGCCGGCCGATCCCGTTAGCTCGGTGGTGGAGTGGTTAGACGGCTGCACTAGAAAGCAGGAGGTCGTTGGTTTGAGTCCCACCTGAGTGATTATTTTCCAACTTTCACTCTGGAGGTAACACACTGAGTATACAGTGTTTATACGTCGGTGAAGGGCAAACACCTAATACTGAGTCATGCAACAGTTGTGCGTATTTACGCTTCAAAAAAGACGCACATTCATCTTATGAATTGTTTAATTACACTACCCGCTGCTACATGTACCTCGGATTCGAACCAGCCAACCGATCCCGCAAGCTCGATGGTCAAGTAGTATAAGACATCTGAACTAGAAAGCAGGAGGTCGTGGGTGCGAGTCCCACCCGAGTGACTCTTTCCAACTTTCACTCGGGAGGTAACACACCGAGTATAAAGTGTTTATACGTCGGTGAAGGACAAAACCTAATATTGAGTCATGCAACAGTTGTGTTTATTTTCGCTTCAAACGAGGAAAATCAGCCATAGCGAAACCGCGGTAGTCACTGTGCCGTCGCAGTGTGCACAAACCACTAACCATGGTTGCACCGAGTTGACCTCCGTGTGACGTCACGAATTTGCCAGCGAATTAAAGCCCAAAAAATATTAAAACAGGTTACAGTGTACATTGCTTGTATCAGTTCTCTTCATTTTCTTATGCGTGCTTTTGTGAATTTTGCAGAGAATACGAGCTCAGGTCAACAAGCTGGAAGACAAGCGGATCCTGATGGATATGGACGTGGCCATGAGGAGCTCAGACTGTCCCTGGACGGTGGAATTCTACGGGGCATTATTTCAAGAGGTGAGAAAAACCACAAAACAGAAATGTACAAATCTTTGGGTGCATTGGATTAGCTCACCCAGGTCAACTTGGACCATTATGATCCTCGGGCAATGTCTGTTGCCGTGACCGCAAGCTGCAACCATGGAAAAAAATTCCCTTTTTTTTAACTGAGCCTTGCTTTGAGATTTACTCAGTCAATCGCAAAAAAGCTGGAAATTATAGCCTCTAAGCTCGCAATCAGATCAATAACTAATTATGTCAAGGATTCAGATAAACATGATTTTGGAGTCAACTTGACCTTTCTTGTAGTCCTGCCGCCGCATTTGTCCGTTTCTTGGAATGAACAATGCATGCATGTGACGTATTTCCACCACTGACCCTGCTTCACGAACAGGGTCAGTGGGGGCTGACCCGGGTGAACCCTGGGAATGACGTCAGAGCTAATCAAACGGAACAAGGCTAACCTGAGTCGACCCAGGTGAGCTAATCGAACGCACCCTATATAGCATAATAATGTCTGTGCATCGAACACAAGGCATGCATGAAGCCACCTCGAGTCACTTTTTGGACCCCCAATATGGCGAGTCCCAAACATCAGCTCAGGTAGTTTGTATTGATCTCTCTAAAGATCAGTGCAGTACAAACCAGCACTTAGATCTGTATACATTCAGGCCTCGCAACATGGCGCCTTTTGTGACTTCAACCTGTGATCCATATGTGTTATTCAGTCAGTAAGTAGATCAGTAGTCATGTTCATTTCTTACAATGTCTTAATGAAAAAACTTTAGAAAGTCAAGCTTGTATAGTAAATCAGTGTTTTATTTCCTTGTTCCCAGGGAGATGTCTTGATATGTATGGAGGTTATGGACACTTGCCTTGGAAAATTCCAGACCAAGATTAAAACCATGGACGTCCTCATACCCGAAGACATCCTCAGTAGAATAGCATTCTCGGTAAGTCAGTTAATATGTACATGTACAATTGAGCAAGGTTTGTCAATAGGTTTTTTAAGAAATGTTGTTTACATATAAATCTTCCCCTTACAAATTAATGGTTTTTGAAAATGGACTTTTCCTTATTGTTCCCATTTTATGGTTGCGATGTCACAAGGGTGAAAACAGAGAAATGTGTGTTATGTGGGTTATGCATTTCTGGAATTGATACACCAGTAAATCAACTTCAGGGGCAAAAGTACCGTCGGAAACTTTTACAGTATATTTGAGACAGATTTACAATGTAGTATCACAAAATTGCAAACAAGTGAATATTAACGGAAAAAATCAGCCCCACATCTATTTTTTTTTTTGGGGGGGGTTTCACATCTCACTTTCAAGCCAGTCACAGATCCAGTGGTCAGAAACCCCCCTCCCCCCTGCTCTTACCTTCCAAAAAATTGAATTATAGCAATTATCATAATAATAAGGTCTGCCTATCCGCAGCAATAAGACATAAAAAAATCTGACGGGCCTGAACCTCGCTCCCCTCCCCTGCAAAAATTCCTTGATCCGCCCCATGTGAATGTAAATAAATGCATGCAATGTTGACCCAACACATCACAAATAAGGGGTATATTTCACCACTCCACATGCTCCACAATTCAGGGTAGTTTACCTCCCTCTTATACTACCCTTGAAGACCGAACGAGCCCAGCCACAAAAAAATAAAAATAAAAGAATACAACCCATTACGACCTTGACCAATCTCTGTAAAGTGTGTCACTCGCACACTTGCATTGTCATGCCAAACCCTGGATTGTACTTCTAGCGAAAACAAAAAGAAAAGAAAATGAAAAAGGAGGAGTCACCACCGCAATTCTCAGAAAATGACTGAGTGCCCGAGGGGCCGAAACAAACTCTCGACAGACTTTTCTTCCCGTGGAGTTAGTCATGTCAAAGCCCCCAAGGAGGAAATAGTTGAATTTACCCGTTGCGTGAATAGTACCCGCCGCAGGGACAAATCTAGCAGCATCGTCATGAAATATGATTTGGCCTTCAGCCGAGTCAGCGTCTGACACTCTAGTTTCGCTATTAGAGAATTTCCTGGAGTAGTGTTCTCTCAGGAAGTGGAATAGCTTTGCCTAGATTGTTTTTTCCTCGTGTTGTGGTTAAAGAAAAAAAAAACGGATGGTTTCCATTTTCCAGGGGAAGTATCTGTGTTGGCATCTGAACTCGCAGCGTTTCTGTACATTATCGTTCTCTGCATGTACATGTACATGTCAAACTAATTTTTTTTAGTTTTTAGAGCAGCATTTTTTTTATTGTAAAAATCTGTTGTAATCCTTGAGTCTCGTATGATATTGTTATGAACATTTCTGAATCCTTTGAAATCCAACATTGTCAATTAAACATGTCACTGCATTTTATGCACAATTGCATGTACAGTGTATGTAAATTTGCATGACAAAATTGGACGTCTAATAGCCTACAGGGTTAACCCTAACCCCCTAGGCCCTTGTTGCTTACAACCATCCTCAATCCTCCAAAATCCTCCAAAATTTTCCAAAATTTTGCAACTCGGCCTAAATTTTTCAAAATTGTCAGACAGTCCTGCCTCAAAATGCATTCATCCTCAATCCTCCAAAATCCTCCTCATCCCAAAACTTTGCACTCGTTTTTAAATGAAGGATAACCCTGCCAAATCCTTCAAAATCATCAGACAGTCCTGCCTCAAAATGCATTCATCCTCAATCCTCCAAAATCCTCTT
This sequence comes from Patiria pectinifera, assembly GCA_029964075.1. Lineage (NCBI taxonomy): Eukaryota > Metazoa > Echinodermata > Asteroidea > Valvatida > Asterinidae > Patiria > Patiria pectinifera. The sequence goes on from CM057146.1 coordinate 20,517,962, forward strand.
GTGCTTCAATCACCATTCATCCTCAATCCTCCAAAATCCTCATGTGCTTCAATCACCATTCATCCTCAATCCTCCAGAATCCTCATTTGATTCAATCACCATTCATCCTCAATCCTCTAGAATCCTCCAAAACCGCCAGGAGGATTTTGGAGGAGTGAGGTGGGTTAGGGTTTTTAAGCTAAGAAAACCTACTGCTATAATGTTGTACACATTCTTTGACCAATATTGATCCGAGTACATGTAACAGTATGGCTCAGAATGCATATTTCAATAGGAGGGTTTTGATAATTGTTCAATAATATACATGTATGCTTCAGATTTATTGTATTATTGTTCCTTGAATCGGCAACAACACATTTTTTTGGGGCAAATGGTGCCCATTACTTGTACCTTTAAAATTGGTAATCACTGAAGCTAAGATAGTGTTGGAGATATCTACAATATATCTCTGCAATTGGCATATTTGCACGTGCATAATAACACTAATCAGTTGTAAAGAGTAAGACGAGTAGCATTCGATTGATAGAGGAAGTTATCATTGCCGTGTGTTTTGCAATCTCCAGCCACGGCCAGCCACTCCACGTGTTTACTTTGAGTCATCGGTGGGCTGCCACTCATGCTGTACAAATCTGAACACATTGTCACAAAAAATGGAAAAACATTTCATGTTTGTACAAGATGTTTACAAAACAAGGGGGAAAACAAGGGGGAAAACATAAGTAAAAAATAACTTAACCCTCACCTCTTCAACTCCATCAAAATCCATCCCCCATTTTGGAACTCCCCAACTCCATCAAAATCCATCCCCAATTTTGGTGGATTTTGGGGGACTTTGTCCTGCAGGCTTGGTTTGACTAAATATTGATGGAGTATGATGGACTTGGGCCTGGAGGCCTAAAGCAAAGCATGCATTGAAAGCAGTGTGATTGATGGATTTTGACGGACTTGGTCCAGTACCGGGGGGTACTTGTTTCTTGTTCTATGGTTAAGCACTTTGAGGAATAGTTGATTCATATTGCGCTATATAAATGCCTTTAAAATCGAATCGTTATTATTTTATTATTACTATTACTTAGTAAAAGACAGTAGGGAGTGGGGTTTAAGCCCCTAAATGAAATTAATAATGTCATATTCCGTGTATGAAATTGTTGTTTCGTTATTGTTACCATTATTCACTAGGTTGTTGTGGGGTTATGTTATCAGTTGAGTATTGTTTAACAACAAATTAAAGAAACTTGATTTAATATAAATAAGGGTTGTGCTTGGCTGGTTTTTAACAAGTACTTTAAAACCGGCTAGGAGCCTGGTCGCTGATAATGGCCTGAGCTGAAGCCGAGGGTCATTATCCGCAGTTATGGTATGTGCCTCATGCATGCAGTGCTAAAAATCTCCTTATATGGAAATTGGCATGTGCCTGGCGCCTACTGTGCAATATGACGCAGAATACAGGAATTGCATTTAAAACCAGCTGGTGTTTTATCAGCGGTTTAAAACAACCCACGTGACGGGCTCTTGACCAATAGGAATGGGTAAACTGTCACAGGCATTTATGAATGAGCATTAAATACATGTACACGCATAAATGTATACATTGTACAAACTGAAAATTGTTGTTGCGCAAAACTTTAGAAACTCTCAAAATTTTCCCCAATTATATATATGTGAAATTGCAAAATTTGCTTTATTGTAGCTCAAAAAAAGAGTTACAGGGGAAATAGTTGAACAGTATCTATGGTAACTGTACTTGAATGTACAATGTAATACTATAAAATAGAATATAGTTGACATATTTTTATAGTACTTTCATTAAACATCGGTCTAGCTTCCCATAGAGCTAAAATACATTTCCTTTTCTGAATCTGGAAATCCTGAACAAATGTTAAAGATATCCGTATATTCACATGATACCTTGCCTGTACACAGCTACCCCGGTACATGCATGTACATGTACATGTAGCCAGCATCTAGAAATGAAAGTGATATTACTGTTATTATAAACACATGCATAGGACCTTACATACATGTATCATAAATGGATAGAGATAGAACACAGTCGAAAGTCCCTTGTTGCTACCGCACTTAACCGGTAGCAGCAATAGAGTACTCAAGAGAGAAATCACTGTCCCTGTGTGTCATACACCATTGCCGATAATAGAGTCATTGACATTTACATGGTCATAAGCACGTGTCTGTGTGCTATGCACGGCTCGGTGTGTCACAGTATCGCGTTACATCGCTGTTGATGACCAAGCCACTTCACCTGACTGAGTCATTGTTGATCTACGGGAATTTCCATTGGGAAGATCCTTGGTTTTATGAATGGAAAAGTACTTAGGGTAAATCCGATACAGGTACTAGACTACCAGTGAATATTGATGTCTGTATACATGGGCATTATACAATTAGATTAATTATTCATGCCCAAAATCCATTTGCACACATATGTTCATCTGTTGTAACACAAATCGAGAAGCAACAAATACCATTTTAAGATAATTTAAAGGAAACAATAAATATTAGGTATTTAGATATTATTGTTTGTTTATTTTGCCAACATTTTCCGAATTTTTGAAATTTATCTATTTAATAAGGTTAAAAAAGTTTCCTTTGGCTAATTAAATCATTTCAAAATTCCGTGGTAAATTTTCCTTACAAATTAATAATTTGGACTGAAATTAAAAAAAATAAAAAAAATATTGCATCAACAGTCGCATTTTTCAATCAAAATTGTCATACATGGTAGTTAAGATGTCCTGAATAACTTATGACCGTCTTCTTTCAAAAATAAAACACCAACTCGCACTCCTTTGGGGTCTTTGCATATTCAGCTTGCTGTCCGTATCAGCCAATCAGAATTGAAAGCTTGCATAAATAATAGTGATTAGCCATACAGAATGCAGAGTGTAGTAGAAATTAGCATAAATTCTGCATAAAATATTTGAGATGCTTTCACATGTGCCAATCAGAGTGTAAAGATAGCTTGAGCTCCAGTGATTGGCCACACAGAAATACAGAATGTATTAGAAATTAGCATAAAATATTTGAGTTGCATTCACATGTGCCAATCAGAGTTTAAAGATTGCTTGAGCTCCAGTGAATGGCCACACAGAATACAAAATGTATTAGACATTAGCATAAAATTTGAATAAATTGTTTTGAGTTGCTTTCACATGTGCCAATCAGATTTTAAAGATTACTTGAGCTCCAGTGAATGGCCACACAGAATTACAGAATGTATTAGAAATTAGCATGTATTAGAAATCTACATAAAATGTTTGAGTTACTTTTGCATACCAATGAGAGTTTAAAGATTGCTTGAACTTCAATGATTGGCCACACACAATACATTAGTGATTAACCTAAAATCTGCATAAAATATTTGAGTTGCTTTCACATGTGCCAATCAGAGTTTAAAGATAGCTTGAACTCCAGTGATTGGCCACACAAAACATTAGTGATTAACATAAAATCTGCATGAAATATTGGTGTTGTATACTAAAATACCACCTCTATTTTTTTCTGCTGTTTATTCAGATTGTGAGTGCGTTGCATTATCTGCAGACAGAGTTGAAGGTCATGCACCGAGACGTGAAGCCCTCCAACGTCTTGGTCAATCGCAACGGCAGGATCAAGATGTGCGACTTCGGAATAAGCGGCCGGCTCGTTGACTCTGTTGCCAAGACGATTGAGGCAGGCAGCAAACCGTACATGGCGGTAAGCATCATACCCAAACAAGACTTGTTGGACCCAAACAAGGGTCAGCCTTAAAGTTCAGCGTGTGACTGATGAGTGACTGACTGAGCGACTGACTGAGTGACTGACTCACTGACTGACTCACTCCCTGAGTATGAATGATATCCTAAACGGAGATTTTTAGGTTCAGCTCCACTGGTCAAAATGGTTTTTCTCAGTGATCCTTTTGTCACTGCATTCAAAAATACAGGGTGAGTAAAAAAACACCGAAACCCAAATGTTGGGACCATTGGTGTTTGTGTTTAAAATTCCGTAACTTGAAAGGTACACGAGTGATTTCAATGATTCTTGTACCAAAAGAAAGCTTATGAGTTGAGTTTTCATATCCTAGATTTTGAAAGTGCTACATGTAGAACTTCAATAAAACAATGGTCCCGGCATTTGAGCTTCTTTTTTTTTACTCGCCCTGCACATGAATTTGAATAGTCTGGTTAGGGGTATGGAATTCTCCTGATGAACCATGGGAGGATATAATGCAGTCCCCTAACGTGGCGCACTTCGACGTTTCCCCCGCTTTCCTCATGCAGTGTTGCCAAACCTCTTTATTGACAAACTTCAAATTCATTCAGTTAAAAACTTGTACTTGTACCTTAATAATGCGTGTTGTTGGAGCTTTGTGAACAATTTCAGTGTCATGAAATTTAGTCAGAAATCAAAAAAACAAAAACCAGTGGCGTCTGGAAATTGGGCACAAAATTGGCCGAGTGTTCCTTAACGTGGCACACTTGAAAAAAATTTGAAGCCTGTTAAACCGATTTCAGAATGTCTTTAATGTTGACAAATTCCGATCAACTGTTATTATTTCCAGGCACAGAAAATTCTTTTCTTATTTTTGGGCGCATTTTAAAAGGGTTCATTGTGCACTTCAAACTAAAATCGAAAAATCACGCCAAAATAAAAGACTTTGTAACTTATTTCCGTAATTTTATTCGCTTTGATTACTTTTTTTTAGCCGGAGAGAATAGATCCGGATATAACTGGCAATGCAAAAGGGTACGACGTCAAGTCAGACGTGTGGAGTCTCGGAATAACGATGGTAAGTTCTGAGAAGGAACAACGGTTAAGGTTCTCCTGCAAAACATCGCTTCACAAACAGTGCACCAGTAAATAGCTCAGCAAGGTCTGTTGGTAGAAATTCTGTTAAAGTTAAAATACAACATTTGCTTTTGCTGTAATATTTAGAAATGGAATGTTTTTTGGTCTAGTATTGTATAGCAAATATTGTTTCACTGGCCTGTTTTAAAGTTATGTGTTCACAGATGCTGGAAAAAGACAAGACAAAAAATTCTGTTCTTGTCCGGTTCCCTGACCCTACTTCATACGAAACAGAACAATTTAGAGACGTTGGGGAATTGTAAGGTTAGGGAACCAGTCCAGCTGGCTTGCACCCGTTCACGGATTTGTAATTGGATTGCAAACAAAATGTGGACAAACTAAATTTGGTAAATTGGGGCAGTATTTGAAAAAAGTCAGGTTTTTTTTTTCAATGATGGTCAGTCGTCTACTTTTCATGCTCAAATCCAGTGATCATGATTCCTCTTCTATAAAAACTGGATTTCTTTTCTTTGATTTTTCTTGTTTCTTGTTTTCGTCACAGTATGAGCTAGCAACAAATGAGTTTCCGTACGAGAAGTGGGGGACGCCCTTCGCCCAGCTGAAGCAAGTTGTCAAAGAACCCTCGCCCAAACTTCCCGGGGGGAAATTCTCAGCGGAATTAGAAGACTTCGTCGATCAGTGGTAAATATGCAAAACCCTAACCCAGAGGCAATTTTCATGGAAAATCTATTAAAAGAAATACTGTGCAGTAGGCAAATTGCTCAGTCATTTGTCAAAAACAGAATAGGTGTTTTACGTTTATCTGTGATTGTATGAAACAGATTTAAATGTTCCGGTTATGTGAATTATATTTTTTTTTATCCCCCTGGCTTTCAAGCCAGACAGGGGGATATTGAGATTGCGTATTCCTGTGTGTGTCCGTGTGTGTGTTCCATTTCACTGTAAAGTTCAGTCATCAATTTCAACCACACTTGAAAGGTGGTCGGTGGAGAGAAGGCTGACGTCAAAAAATCCTTTCCAATATGGATATTTACGAGGTCTCTGGAGAGCTCAGCTCAGTATTACTAATGACCCTAGCATTTGTTAGTCCGGTGTCTCACCCAAACTCTCCATTCAACCCAAACTCCCCATCCAACTGAGAACTGGTACCTGCCGGTCGGACAATCAAGGCCGTCACTGAAAATTGTCCTTACTAACTGTCTGTACTATACAAACTGCCAGGATGCCAGGGGGATCGCGCAAGGTTTACTTGCAGTATTTTTTAATTCTATTTTTACTACTGTTCCTGAATTTCAAAGTTATTTTTTTCCCAATTTTTTCCCCCTTCAAAACAGCCTAAAGAAGAATTGTTCTGAAAGACCAACGTACACAAGACTAATGGTAAGTATTCGTTGTGGACTTTGTAAAAATTGAAACATGTGAAAGAATGAATCAAAATGATTTTCTGCGAAAATGTGGACTTTATGAAAGTTTATGAAATCTTAAAAAAAAAATAGGCACAGTAGCCCCTAATATGGTATCAAATTAACGAGGACAACAGTTTTAGGTATTCATTTTGGCACCTTGTTTTTACATGCCAAATGCGAGTGTTATTGTGAGTTTTTTTTGTGTGTAAGAAAGAAAAATAGGTTCATAGTCCATGTCAAAAGAGTATTATTGATTGATTATGGAGTACCGAAGTGAATACGTCACGCGCACAGAATGTGCGTGAAAGACATTAGCGTGTGATTCAGCCCGTGAACCAACACGTGCGCGTACTCCATTCGGTTGCACTACACTTTCTGGTTCTAAATGACGTCACACTTCGGTACTCCATTAGTTTCTGAACTGCTTAAACTTGTACCGGAGATAGGGTAGACAAACTGTGACGTAAGTTACTGTAAGAAAGTTACCACCATGTTAGGCCCCCCCCGGTTCCAAAAATGGATGTTGTGGCCAAAAAAAGTGGTGTGTGGCTGGCTTTTTTTTTTTTCTTACCTGATTTTTTTTGCTTTAAATGTCGGCTGATGACTGCAAATGGTGCCCGACTAAACTTAGTGCAAATATATGTGAGTCCAGAGAGGATGTAAGATTATTCTCGACTACCCTACTAATAACATTAAAAAATTGTGCAGCAGCAGCATTTCCAGTCAAACCAGTGAGTTTGGGTTGAGACATCATCATTCATTGAAAAAAAAAAAACCTTTTTTTTTTTTACCAAGAAGGCGGGCACGCGCGCGCGCACCAGAACCAAGAGACTTTTTTTTTTTGGCCTTAGTTCAATACCAGCAATTTTTTTTGGCCTTAGTTCAATACCAGCAATTCACAGTTGATCTACACAGTTGATCTACACAGTTGACCAGATTTAGTCTATTCATTGGCATTACGGGGTAATCCTATACAATAGCACTGCCCAAGTCACAGTCAGTCAGTCGGTCAATCAATGAGATAGGTACAGGAAAGAACACTTGATTGGCCCTTTTGGACCAAGGCCTATGGGTAATTGTGAAGGAATCTACAGCTCGTTAAAATTTGCAGTGGCAATCCTTTGCTATCATTTTTTCCATGACCATAACACAGAGGCACACTTACATCTCAACGCACAGCGGAGTCAACGATGGAGACGTAGCGACATTCGTCACGGGTGTGTTGGACACAACGGCAACGAATTAAACACCACCTTCCACTAGAGATATCCCCACAAAACCCCTTGAATAACTAGCAGGTTTTAGAAACTTAGGCTTCGTTCCGGCCGTGGCATCTTCTCTGACTTAATACCTACTGAAGCTGCAGCCGGGGACAAACCGAGATTTCAAAAACACCCCACATCCTAAGTATGCAGAATACTCGAACAGTTACCGGCGGCCATGATGTTAAACAGTATTTATGAACCTCATTTGCTCACAAGGTTGACATAGTATCATTTTTTTATGAAATGGAACCCAAACAGTGTCTGAAAATCTTTTCGTTTTGGAGGAAATGTCAGAAATTTGCAAAAACGTTAATAGAATTTTTTAGAATGCTGATGAATGGCACTCATGTTGTGAATTTCTGACTTGAAGAAGAGATGAGTGAACAGATTTCAAATACTTCTGGGTTCACAGTGCGAAATTTTGCAGTTGGATAGGGTTGGAATATTTGACAGCAGATCTTTCTTTTTTGTCTTCGTATTTTTAAAGTTTGTTCACTATTTCACAAACCTCCTGCAGCTAGGCTAGCAACTTTTTCTGGTGTTAAAGGGAATATACAACATTTGCTCTTGCTGTAATTTTCAGAAATGAAAGGATTTGGGGGTTAGTGTTTTATAGCAACCGCTGACCTGTTTGAAGTTTTGTGTTCTTAGATGCTGGAAAAACCAAGAATAACAAGCATGTTCCTGTAGTCTGGTTCCCTGACCCCACTCAAGTTGAAACGGAGCAGTTTATAGATGTCGGGGAATTGTAAGGTCAGGGAACCAGTCTAGCTGGCTTGTACCTGTTCATAGGTGTGTAATCGACGGCATTAATGCGGACCAACTAAATAACGGTAAATTGGGGGCAGTATTAAAAAAAGACACTTTTCCATTGAAATTGAAACACAAATTCCACATTTCTTGAAAATGACAGCACACAAGGTGCCATGATTTTACAGGATGTTTTAGACTGTCATTCACTAACAGTCCAGTTGGGTACTTGATATCAATTTGGGAGTTTTGTTTTTTGATGTTTGCAAATGTTGTATATTCCCTTTAATCGACAAGTCCAAGACAAGTAAAGTCCATCACAAGTTCGTCACAAATCCGTCAAACAAGTCCTCCCGTCCCAAGACAAGTCACAACCTATTTTGTGACAAAGGCACTCCTCTGTTATTGTTCATCTGCATTTACTTGCGGCCAGACTTGTGACGGGCTTGCGACAGAATTTTGCCGACGTTTTCAAGGCATTAACTAGTACCACACTTCTCTTGTGTACCGTAAGTCAATGTTCTTATTTTATTTTTTCTCCCAGTTTCGTTTTTATGCTGCAGACATCACTGAACATTATGTATTAAAGTCATATTAGCTTGTATGTTACTATTGAGTTGTTTTTATTATGCCACAAAAAAAGTGTTGTTTTTTGGGGTAGTGCATGTAGTCTTGCACACTTTCAGCATATTTATCAGGTTCGCTCACAATCAAGCGAGGGCGCTATTACCACAATAGCTACTGTAGCATTAGGTTAATACCTCATGTACTTACAGCTTTGCCATCCAAATTTGAAGTCAAAAATCTGCTTCTTCATACGAATTTGGCTGTCTGATGTATATATCTCAGTACCTTTAAACTGTTTTGACATTTCCAATGAAGTAGACTTTTTGTTTTCTCTTTCAAAAATTGCCACATGTTAGAAAATCTATTAGATGTGTATAAATTTAGTTGTACAAAAAAGAAACAAAAGAATGAGCTAGTATTTTCATACAAATTAACAAAGAGGCACTACAAAGGAGGTAAAACACATGTATTTATTTAGTTTCGAGTGTAAATGTGTAGCTGTGAGAATACTTTAAAAAAACAAAAACAACCAGGTAGTCTCGGTCAAGGCGTTCATTGACAGTGTTCGTGATGGTATCGGGCCGGTAACAGAAACACTAGCTGTAGGCTATGCATTGCATAAAACGTGAACAACAGCGACTTCATGCTGCTACAATATGCAAATCAATTGGCGTAAGGTTACTGCTATTTTTAACGACAGTTGAAGATGAGATATCAAGCATGATGTTGCATTGGACAACATTTAGGGTCAAATTTTGTAGTTGTTGATTGGATGGTCTGTACATTAGCCCCGCCCACGGCCAAGTACTGAATAATAATTTCATCTGTATTCGCATAAGAGGTCGTCGCTGGAAATACAGCGACAAAATAGAGAAAAAGATAAGCCAACGCGATCCGTTGTTCCAAGATGTTCGTCCTTCACCAACTGATTTGCCTACTGTTGCCGCTTGAGGTCGCTGTTCGCGCTTTATACAGTCCATAGCGCGCAGCTAGTGTTTGTTAGCGGCCAGATACCAACACAGACACTATCAATGAACAACTTGACCAGGCTAAAAAAAGTTTGGTTTTTAATATCCCGGAAATTTGGTAATGTTTCCTTCGTCTAGAAAATGTCTTTCCTTGGCCAGTTATTTGGAGACGGGGCATGAAGCCACATCATTTACAGATCAACTAAAAATGGAAGTAGAATATTGTAAAAAAAAAAAATATAATCAAAAATTGATTTGGCAGTCCACTGTCAAGTCAGCTTGTAGCCATCTTGGTCTTGTACCCTAACGATATGTATAAAGAATGGGTGCTACACATTGTGGCACCAGTCTGTTTATGACGTGAGCCTCATTTTGAACAGAAAATGGTGACCCAGACTGGTGATGTACATGTATGTATGTTGTTTTAGGTGTTGTGATACACATATTATATTTAGGTCATCTGCAGTTTTAATCGTATGACAATCATGTGAATTAAACCTGTACCCAGGCCATTTTTAAGCGTATTTATTTTTAGTGGTCCGGCGAAATGTAGCAGTTTTCCAAAACAGTCTGTTGAAGTGAAAAAGGTCCTACTTTTATGTCCATGTTTTGTTAGTGCTACACTTACCTATGCAGTAAATGTAAGCCATCAATTTGGTGGCTGAAACGCACCGAACATTCTTTCGAAACCCCAGGGTTCAACTTGCAGTACAGTGGAATGCAGCTAAGATTTGTAATTTGTGATTTGTGATAGTGAACGTTCGGTATAGCAATTTTAAGCTGCCGGTGCTCCGGTACTCACTTTTCAATAAAATAACTTCACCCTACATGCCCTGGTAGTTACTGAAAGACGACTTTGAACACATGCCGACTATTGAATCATGTAATTACAGTTATTGAGATTACTACCTACGGCAGGCGTGGCAATGGGTGGCTTTCCCCTTCTATTCCTTGGGGAAATAATAGCCACTTGTCGCTCTTCTGTTGACATTTTCCAACAATGTTCAGTTGGTTTTGTACACAATGTTAAGGACGATGTTCGGTTTAGCTGAATGTTCGGTATAGCGATCGACGTTTCACTATTGTTTCTGAGCTCAACAGGGGACTATTTGTACAGTCTATGTCAGTTTTTGGCAGTGCTCCAAAATGAAAACCTGCTTTTATATACATGTACACAGTGCAGTGAATGAATACAATTGTGCAAAATTGTAGAGAGAATTTAAACTCCTGTAGTATTGATGGTAGCAGGAACAACTTTTGAAAGGATATACAAACGTGAATAAATTTTTGTTTGTGTTCCCTAGACTCCAACCTAAGACCACAGTGCAACAGCCAAAATGGCCGCAGCCACGATAAAATTTCCCAAGAGCTTATGGAGTCCTTTCCGGACCAGCGTACATGTATGTTAATGTATCATTAAGGTATCTCACCAAATTTTACTTAGTATGGAGCGAGTGAACGTGTGAGTACGAGTAACGAATGAAATTGTACAAAGATTTTCTATCGAGTGAGACAAAAACTAAAGAATAAAATAAAGGAGTAAATTTAAATGACAACTTTTTCCTAGTTCTTATTTGAGGTGGTGATTACATGAAGATCACATAAATTGAAGTGTCGGTCTGGCGTGCAGCAGTATGCGGGTTTGAAGCCTGACAGGGATCAGGATGTTGGTGTTCTTGGGCAAGACACTTTACCTCAATTCCCTCCACCAACACAGAAGTACACCTCGTAAATCACTCATGTTTTCCACAACCAGTTCAATATTTATTCCCATACAAGGCAAGCGCATAAATTTACATTTCAAAGTTAAAAATTCAGTGATAAAAAAAAGACTATTAAACAATGCATGTTATGCTGGATTGGCGCCCTCTGTTGGCCAGAAATTGAAAACCACTATTAAAAATGAAAGGCTGCGTACGAATCACATGGCTATGGCCAGCAGTATTACATGTGTAAATGGTAAGTGGCTTAAGCTGCTTCCATAGGCGCATATGTAAATGGAAGCCGTACGTAGCCGTAAAAAGTTGGACGCAGTCTGAAATTGTATCCATCTGTTACACAGAATAATTACAATTTTTAAACATTGTATTCTGCCAAGGCATACATGTTAATGACGCATCGCAGATTACAGAAATGTACAGCTTATGACGTTTCATCAACTGAGCTAATATTACAATACTTTGCACCATTGTGTTCCTATAGCAATACTTTAAATATAAAAAAACAACAATTATAATCCAAAATATTATTATTATTTTTTTAAACTAACATAGGCTTGCTTTAAAGATCAAAGTTATTAACTTCTTAACTTTACTAAAATTTCAAAATTTCTCAAATTCTGAGACGGCTCTTTAAGCAAAAAAAATTTGCTTAGGCTTGTCTCCTCAAGTGGTGAAAGACCGTTTCATAAGACACAATTATTCAATTGTAAAACTTCAACAGAACTGGGTTAGACTTCTACAAAGCGTTACAACGATAGCCTGTATAAGACTAGCCCATTGCACACATGGGTGACAATGCAAGCACCTCCCTAATGCCATATATTCCATGTTCCAACTGACGCAATTTTAAATTTTTTTTTTAAGATTAACAGCCTGGAGTAATCCATGTTGGGGGGCTGAATGAAGGCTAAACCATGTGCAGTGCATGCATATAAGACTTTTGTCAGACATTTTGGTTGCACAGTCGCCGGCTGTGATTGGTCAAAGGCTGAGGGGGCGGGGCTTAATGGGTCGGTCTATTATTCCAACAAAGGGGTGACAGAAAGATGTCTCCAATGTGGGTGGAATAAAAATCTTTCTAACTTTCCACTTTTTTAAAATACATTCTTTAGCCATACATCATTGTGTGTAGTACAGGCCCAGGATAATTAAAAAAAATACTGCGTATTTGTCAAACAGTAAAAAGGATTCAACAAAATGTTATTAGCAACCCAAAAAAAAAATATGATCAAATGAAAGACAATGGATTATAGGGCCTTCAAAAATTATCAACATTTTTAGGTACATGAGGCAGGGAAGTCACAGAGAACTTCAAAAGTTCAACTTTTTTTTTTTTTTTGGAAATTTCAAAGTTGTAAAGACAGTAGGTACGTTAGGATGGCGGGCATAATATATTTTATCAATGTACCTTCAAAATGATAAGTTTTTGGATAGCTCTTCAACTCTATTAGTATTTGACATCGGAATGTGCAAATTACGTTATTAAAATACACTTAATAAATAAAAATGTAATGTGCGAGATGAACAATGCTAAAATTACAGACTTGGATGTTTTAATAACAAGTTAAACATTTTTACTCTTAAATGTACAAACACAAGGCTGTGAATTCGCTATCTGTACATAATTCATCATAAAATGTTATTTCAAAAGTTTTGAAAATTGTGAAACTGAGCAAAAACAAGATGTAAAAGGTTTCTCTTGGTGCACCAATGAAAATTCTGTTTCCAATTAGTTTGACTAAGTAGTCAAACAGGAAGTCAAATTCCCAATATCATTAGAAGGCAAAATGAAAATCTCCTTGAAATTTGTTAAAGGAATTGTCAAGATTTCAACAAATTTGAATCATCGTTATGTGTAACGATTGCAGATGAAGTCACAGATGTAGTAACTAATAGACAAAAAGTTAATAATAAACATGTTGTTTTAAACTTAAATTATACCTTTTGTTATATTTTAAGCTTTAAACAGAAATACTTTCTCTACCCCTTCCGAGAAATTTCATTTGCAACACAGACATTTTGTTTTAAACCAAAGCTTCCCTGCAGCGCAGCTTCTATGTACATGTAACAATTCAAATTCATCAAATGTTTAAGAAATGCACCAGCAGCAGTGTAGGTTTTTTAACCTTTGAACTGGTCACGTAAAAGGAACAAATTTGCTACCATTTTAACTTAAAACCTTTATCTTGTAATCATCTGTGTGTAATTAACACAAAACAAAACAGTGGAAGCCTTATTGTCTACTGTGACGCTTGTGAACAAAAAATAAATGCATTTTGTCTATATATATATATAGTACCATATCACACACACATTGGCAAAATCTCTGGAGGAACCGAAGCACAACAAACAACCTGCACATGGCAACCAGTGTTAACTTTGAACCAGAATCATGCTCGTAAAACTTGTTTTAGTTAGCAATAGAGCACTACAGAATAAATTAACTTTGCACTACAACTGATGTGACCCAATTTCTCAACAAAAAAAAGAAAAATTTATATCACAAATGATGGTTCTTTTTTGGGGCAAATATGGGGCAAGTTCGATCAAGGACCATAGTTAACCATAGTTTGACAAACTCTGATCGAACGCACGCTAGACGACGATGGTTGGACTAGTCTAGTCGACGACTCGGGACCAGCCTACCGCAGCTGGTTTGCGCCATGATTTATAGCTGGTTATCAATAGCCATTCATCATGGCAGAGTGCAGAGGGGACCAACCATCCACAAAAAAGGCAGAAAAACGAAAACTGTGAGTGCTAAGTTTCATTTTCATTGCATTTCTTTTTTGTATGTTAATTTACGATTGCGTCACTTTTGTCACCATTGTACAATAATAATGCCGATTATGTGAGGTGTCCCAAACAACACAATCAACATTACTTGTGTATTAATATACAGAAACATCACGTGTTGAAAAATTCTTTAGGGGATGTGCAACCGCCATTTTCTCATGGTCGTTGACATGACAATAGTTCGACTAGGGTCGTTCGCACTTCAACTTCAGTGCGCATGCGCTAGGTACGTCACAAACCAACTACTAGTTAACCAATCGTTCTTGATCAAACTTGCCCATGGCTGCATCTGAATTAAGTGGCTAGGACTAGCAGTAACACACAAGTCTATGGGAAGTGGCCACAGCCGCTTCCATAAACACGTGTTATTGCAAGCCGTACCCAAGCGAATTTGAACGCAGTCTATCGTCCAAACATAAGCAGACACTTGCTCAATTCAAATCATAATTCATCCAGTGATTTTTAAAAATAATTTAAAAACAAGAACCAACAAAAGCTCCCGGTTTAATAACGAATATCAAAAACTGCCCAAAAAGGGAAGGAGCAATGGAAAATATTACACCATGATCTATGAAATAGAAGACAATTATTCAATTGCTATTAATATTACCCTTACATACCCCCTTGGAACAATTAACTGTTGTACTAATAATTTCAGCAACTGTTGCACTTGATTTTTTTGTCGCTGTGTTTTTTTTCATTGCATTTATGTGTGGTATATCCAATAATATATAACAATTACATACATTATTTACAATACCATGTTTTTGGTATGATAAAACCTACGTCTCATCAGCTACAAGTGAAACGTATTGTGGGTTTTTCTTAAAATACAGAGTTAAGCATTTTTTTGGTTATAAATACCAACTTATTATGTTACGGTGCACTGAGTGGAAGCGTCATTGACAAATAAGCCATTTCGGAGTTCCAACTGCGCATTCATAACCTGTGACAACGCGCATTGTTTGTCTCAAATGGCCTTTGACATCATCGTGCGACTGACTTTACAAAAAGGCTGTTTGTGCATTGTGGGTACTGTCAAAGGGCATTTGAGACAAACAATGTGCGTTGTCACAGGTTACGAATGCGCGCAGTTGGAACTCCGAAAAGGCTTATTGTGTTCTAAATATGCAGAGTGTGTTAACACATGTTAAACCTGTGTCAGTGAATTGTAATATTTTTTTACTTAACGATATGTAAACTAGTGCTGATTTTACAAATTAAAATAAAAACTAAACAAATTTCAGTTAATTTATGCAAATACGAAATAGATTACTGTGAGCCTTTGCTTATCAAGGCACTCTTTACAAAGACAGTTGGAATTTAACTGTTATATTAGAAACAGTTTGGCCAGGGGGGCCAAAACATGTATGTTGGGGAATACATATGGAAAATACTTAACAAAAATCAGTATTGTAATCAAGTTAATGAATGTTTCCTATTCGTGAAATGGAAAGAATAATTTCAAGCGGTGACTGATGCATGCTTTCCATCTTTCACCTCATGAAATTATTCTTACCATTGCACTCCTAAACATTCGTTATTTGTGTACAATTCATTGGGACTTTGCCGATTGAACATTCAAACACTGCCAAGAAAAACAAAATGGGAAAATACAGAAATGTTTTAATTAAATTTTCTTCTAACTAGCCAAATTGTTGAAAGTGGCAACTCATTTCGTCTTTTTTATCATAAACTCCTTGCAATGCACAGGCACTTGTGTATCTGTTTAATACACAGAGCAACATACAAAAAAACTTAGCAGATTGGAAAATGGTTGGATAATTTTACATCAGAAAAATATTTGTCCAGATTCGTGTTTTTAAAAGACATTTACAGCCAGGTGTAAAAAAGTACAATTCTTTCCTTGAAAATTCCTACTCTATTCAAGTGACGAACTTGTTCACCGTGAATTTTATAAAAAATGGTTAAAACTTTTTTCAAGATACAATAAAATGACTTCAAAACGTGTCACAGACAAACTAAGGACTTTTTACAGCCATGTTTTAAGGTCAGTTTTTAAAAAGTGATGATACAAAAAAGTATCTCCAAATCTGAATTCACTTTACAATCATTCACTTACTGATGCAAGGCAAGAATCATGCACTTTTGACCGAAGAGGATCAAAAAATGAGGAAAATCTACGGGACCCAGATTCATGGCGTTGCTTAGCACACAATTTTCTACTAACAGAGCCTCCGTCTATTTCATGGAGACCGTGAGCAGTAAGCACAGCAAAAGCATGCTTAACCCCAGAGGAAAAAGTTGCTTAGATGTAAATCAGTTACGTAACAATAGACATCTCCATGCGTGGGCAACTGTTACCACATCCACGCCGTGAAATAGTGCTTGGGGTTAGCACAATTTTCTGCTATAGTAAGCACTACTTTTCTGTTAAGTGTAAAGCAGCGCAAAGAAACTGGGCCCATGTTTTCAGGGGTAGGGGAATAGGAGATCCCTTGTTTTTTATTTGAGGAATCCAGTGATGGTAGTTTTTCATTATCAGGAAACAGCATTCCACTATTGTGCATTTATTGAGACTTTATACATGCTCTACCACAGTACGTATTGTGTACTGCGACGTTTAGGCAAGACGAAACTCACTGCTACGGGGCTGTTTCAGTGTGAGAAGCACTGATGCCTTGTGGATAACAAGGAGTCCAAGTAAAGTTTCTTGTCTTTACAGGGAAAAAAATGGTTGACTTTGGGAGTGCAAAAGTCTCATGGTGTACAACGTGGAGTGCTTTCCCAACAAAATCGCCTAAGCTGAGTCGAGCCTGTTGCCGATGTTGAGGGTTGTCCTAGTTACGCCGTTGATGGTCGCGGCTCATTGCGAGAGTATACTGAAAAATAGTTATACAAAAGTTTAAACAAATGTTAGCAATGGAATATAGGTCAAAATCACAGGCAGTATACATTTCGCATGTGATAGGTATTGAAAATGATGTACATGTACATCATGTGATGAAAATGTGAGCATCATGTGATCTTCACATGAACAACATGTGCAGAGCATGTGAGAGCATGTGAACACCCAATGGAATACATGTATGTGTGTGAGTATCACGTGAACATCTTCCGAAGATCATGTGGACATCATGTGAATGGCATGTGGACATCATGTGAACATTGCGTGAATGGCATGTGGACAGCACACGTGAATGGCATGTGGACATCATGTGGATGGCACGTGGACGTCATGTGGATGGCATGTGGACATTGTGTGAATGGCATGTGCACATCATGTGAACGACATGTGGACATCATGTGAACATCATGTGAACAGCATGTGGACAGCATGTGGACAGCATGTGGACAGCATGTGGACATCATGTGAACATCATGTGAATGACATGTGGACAGCATGTGAACATCATGTGAACGGCATGTGGATGACATGTTAATACATGTGAACATCATCAACTGCACAAATGCGTGTACATGTACTTACAGATGGGGGAGGGGAGTCGAAGCGATCGCGGCTGACGGGGGGTTGGTTGGATGAGGATGAGTGTGCCGCTCCTGCCGCCGTGGGTGCACCCCAGCCACTAGGCCCCGGCTCATAGCTAACCACACAAGACAAAGAGAAACACAGAAAAAGACAACAAATGAAGATGGTGATGTGGTGAACCTTACTAAGTAATGAATGAACATGGCAGAACGAGCTGGGAACTAGATTATTTAATCATGACCTGAAAAATGAGGCAAACGCCGCATGTGAACATGAGCACCTACGATGCAGTTTAATAGAAAATGTGAGGCGTTCTGGCAAAATGAGACAGAACTGGGCAGTGGAAAAAAAATGGGTTTGCGAGTATAAGGAAAGAGAATACAATTCTCCTTACATTACCGTTTGTTGCACTTCAATCAGATATTTCGTTGACAAGTTATGGCTGTTTAAAGTTTGCGTTTATTTTATGTCAAAAAAGGAAAATACTGAGAAAAAGGCCTTAAAGGTTTCCTAACTATGTAGTATGTGTATGACAAAAGAACAAATAAATGAATAAAAATAAAAAAAAAAAAAAAATGAATACCCCATTTTTTTTTTTTTTTTTTTTTTTTCCCACACGGCCTTTGCCTAGTTCTGTCTCATTTTGCCAGAATGCCTCACAGATGTTTTCATCGTTAAAGAAATATTAAAAAAAAGAGTCTTTATCCTGTCTCTGCTTTGACATCAAGATCTGTCTCAAAATGATCCACATACTTGAGATATATCAACTTACAAGTGAATATTTGAAGTTTATATCAACTCATGGCTTCGCTGCACAGTAACATCTCTTTGCACGAACCCCAAAAATATTTTTAAAATTGTCAAACCCTGCCAAAACTTTTATGACTAAAAGCTGAGTGCACAGCATGAATATGGAAGCTTGGGCGATTGAATGTAATGAAAAAAACTTTCACTATTTATTTTCTTTCACTTTCAAATCTGTGTCTTCCCAAACTTGTGTTTATAATTGCAAAATCCTCTTTTCTGCAAACCACACAATTTATCACGGCAACCGCGAGATCCAAAAATTCAAGAACAAAAAATTTGAAAATACATGAATTTTAAAAAAATTGTTTGAATTTGTTTCTCTCCGCTACAACTTACCATGCTTTTAAAAATCTAAAGATCAAAGTAAAAGTTGATTAAAAAAAACCCGTCCCAATCTGCAAATTATTTCTAAATAAAAAAGTAGTGAACATTAACAATTTGCCTGTTTGCCTTTCAGACAACACTCTTACATAAAAATATTAACTCGGGCGTGCATGTACATTTAAGCGTGCAGCATGAAGCTGTGAAGGGCACTATTTTGCCATGCGGCGTATAAATACACCCTGCAGGTGAGTGTATCAGTCAGCAAATCAAACACAGCTCGTTTTGCAGCACAAAATTTATTCTAATATAGGGTGCGTTTGATTAGCTCAACAGGGTCGACTCCGGTAAAAGCAGATGGTTTAGCCATGAGAGCCGTGCTAATCGAGCACTCAAATGCGGGCCATCATGATCCTAACGTGATGTCCGTAGACAATGCCAGTTTCGGACTGAGTCTTTCTTTGTGATCTACTGATTTTCTGTGAAACGCAAAACGTAGGAACGCCGGGCTTGAATTATAGCCTCTAAGAAGTAAGATCGATAAATAGTCATGTTTAGACTTCAAATAAAGTTGATTTTTGGGGTTCACTTGATTTTTTACTGCTGTCCGGCCGCCGTATTTGTCTGTTTCTTGGAATGAACAACGCATCATGTGACGCATTTCCACCACTGTCTCTGCTCCACGAGCAGGGTCTGTGGTGGCTGACCCGGGTGAGCACCGAGAATGACGTCAGAGCTAATCAAACAGCATGGGCTAAACCCGAGTCGACCCGGGTGAGCTAATCGAACGCATCCATAATGTAGCTACGTTGTTTTTAATATCTGTTACTAGAACAAATGTAAATGATCTAAATTTTAAGGCAGATATTATAGAATTTGATGATAAAGCTTGTACTCTGGTGTCATCCTATTGGATTGCACAAAAGGGTTTGAGTTAGTTCGATGACATTTTTGAGGTTTTTTTGGGGTGGGTTGTTGTATGCAGTTAGAGCTGGCACTTTTCTCTTAAAAGACAAGTGTAAAAGAGGCAAGTTGAATGGAAAGCGTATAAAAATAATCAGAAATTGTTAATATAGAATGGAAAATTAGGTTCAGCCTCAAAGCTAGCATTGGAAAGAAAACAGCCGCCTTTTTTAAAACTCAAAACTACTACAATTTCTCTACAATTTCTCTGTGTAGCCTCTAAAAATCTAAGCAGATGTGCATTAATGAAAGCATTTAGTCGGGTGCCATGTGCATTAGAGAGCAGCAAGTCATATGGCCAGCATATATACGGCCCAAGGGCAGTGGGTTCGGGAGACCCGACTTACCCTTCCCGCTGGAGGTAATTGAATAGGTTCGGCCCGTCGTTGGGTTTGGGAGAGTGCGGTCTGAAAAGTTGCAAATTTCGAAGCAGGATTTGCATGATTTTTGTTGTTGAGAATTTTGAAATGAATTTGACATCCTGGAAACAAAGATATTGTTTTTCTGACAGCCTATTTGATTAGTAATTGTCAAGTTATGTTTCATTTAGTGGACTGGTCAGAAAAAAAAGAGGGTTTTTGACATCGTCAGTCAGTTAGTTTGGATGGTCCCAACTTAAACCGATGGTATAGTTGATTTGAAACAAATTCAAGAACTTCTCTCCTTTAAAGGTAGGGTAGATAGATCATTTTGTCATTTGTGCGTTTTTTCTTTCGTTTGAAGCAACAAAAGTGCTCAAAATCTAAGGATGGGTGCTTAGCAACTAAGCTGATGAAGTTTTAGCTCAGTGAATGCTGTATATTCCGAGAAAACAATATTCTGGGATCTCGGTTTCAATTCAAAAGTTGACGAGTCATGTTTTGAATTGCACCTGAAATCAGCATCTGGGACACATTCTCATTCAGCCGATTGCAGCTATGCAATGTCACGCACTGAACCGATGAATAATAGCAATCGCGCGCGTGTGAGCATCGTGTCAACGCTTGCGCACACCCATTCATGGATTCGGCCCATCTTTGGAAATGGCTTTCGTATATTGTTTTCCTCAAAATGACAGCATGCCAGAAAGAATAATTTCACAGGGAGTTTAGCGCCAATACTATCCTTAAACCAAGTAGGCTTGTCAAAAAAAAATCACCTTTAACTATTTGGATAGCTGCAAATGATCTACTCTACCTTTAAAGGAAGTGTTGTTTACCAAAGAAGCAATTTTAGTTTTTAACTGTTTTAGTTACATATTTAGTTGTTTTCTGTTTTGTTTCTGGTTGAAGTCGAGGTACTTGTGAGGAATCGCAAGTCCATCACAAGTCCATCACAGGTCCATCACAAGTCATGCAATCTCATGTCAACTCACACGCTATTCAATTGAACTGTAGCAAAGGAGTTGTTTTGTTATTGTTTATCCAGCAATTGACCTATCGCGTTAGAATCGCGTTAGAATCGCGTTAGAATCGCGTTAGAATCGCGTCTTGTGAAATATTGTCCAGTTACATGATATAGCCCTACAAACGGACGCAGAACGCACAAAATATGAGACGAACAAAACTTAACGTAAAATATTCCATAGGGTTGTCTAAGGGGCGTGGCTAACTCGCAAACGGCAATAGGTCAATTGTGCAATCACAGGCACCTCTTTAATTTGGGTCAAGTTAAAGTCAAGATATTTATTTTAATCATTCCAGAACAACTTCAGCAACCTAACGCAGACTTCTTTTAATTTCTAAAGTAATGACACTATTTTTTTTTGGGGGGGGGGGAATTTGAAAAAAATCAAAACCCTGCCATCTCTCCACAACACTCCTCTTGGTTTTAAATGTCTCTAACTACTTTGGTAGATCCAACAACCTAAAAGTGGATTTTCGTTCTCTTAAAGAAACAGGGCCCTTAACTATACCATAGAGCTAGGACCCGCCGTTCATCTGCTGTTGACTTGTGACTGGACTTGTGACTGGACTTGTGATTTACTTGTGACACGTACCTCGAGTGCAACGCTGGGAAGGGTAAAGATTCAAGCTATTTCGGCAGTTAATAATCCTCCCCCAAGAAGAAGAAGCAGCTGTTATGAATTTACAAAACAGGGAAAAAATTTTCACAAGAGCCCAGTACCTGTAGCCATGGACTGAGCCGACCAGGGAAGTGGGCCTGGCCCGGGGGTCGGACGGCAGGGCCACCGGTGGGTTGTCTTGCCTTCTCGGTGGCGGTTCAACGTTTCTCCGGTAGCGCTCCAGGGTGGCGGTGTTGTCGTTCGGAGGCAAGAAGGGATCTTCTTGGTCTACCGCGTACGGCAATTTCCTGCGAAAGCAACACAAATATAATGTTATACAGGGTAAGTCAAAAAAGTGGAACCCAAACCCAAAGACATATATTTTTAAAAAAATATGTAGCTTAAAAATATATCGCACCATACGACTGGTAAGCTTATTTAATAAACTACTTTGAAAAATTATTTCAATTGCTCAATCTGTTCAACTATTATCACCATTTTAATAAATGAAATGACCCTAAAATCTGTTTCGTCCAAAAATGCGATTTCAAGAATTTCGTTTCAATTGTCTTCAAACATCAAAAGCGATAAAACCTCGGCTGAAAAGTTAAAAATATTCAACAAAGTCCTTTTGTAGGCCCGTCTTTAAATAAGAAAGTGGATTTTATAAATCTTATTGTTAGCCAAAGCAGGGTTGTTAATATAGATATTGTGTTCTACAGTTGTTGAAACAAGTATTCTGTGTCATTTTTCTTTTTGTTCCAAACAGTCAGAATACTTTTGAATGAAACTGGTTTTGGGGTTACTTTGTTTAAATAGTGATAAACTTTTAACGTGTATAGCAATTGAAATAATTTTCTTACTTAAAGGATTTTCATCTTATCTCAGCGGGGAGCGGCCCCCCGGCCCCCCCGGCCATCGAGTGATCTAAATTGAAAAAAACTCAGCACATGCATAGCAACTCTTCCAAGCAACCATGCCCATTTCATGACTGGAAATTTCAAATTTCATCAAAACACCCAACCCGATTTTTTATTTTTGTTTTTCAAAGATGCGATGACTCGAAAAAGGCTAAAAAGTCAAAACAGCTCGGGTCTGAAAAATTTTTTAAGAGGCTTCGAAAAAATTGAGGGAAATGATTCCGCCCGGCCCCTTTAGGGTTAAAAGTGGTTTAATAAGTGGGCTTCCACGTCATAATTAATTTTGATGCAACATAGTTTTTTTCTTATGAAATATATCTCTTTGTTGTGGGGTTAAGCCTTTTTTGACTCTGTATTTTCGGTAGCCATTTTGATTTATTTCTTATTTTGCATTGTACCTTGATATTGTAGTAAAAATCAGGGGCCCCGTATGTAAATGGTATAGTCTAAACATGGTTTCCCCTCTGAGAAGGATATGGACTAGTCCAGCCAGTCAACACCCTTTTATTACATCTTTTTATTGTGATTTAGCCTACACCCAGACACCCATTAACTTTAATCTCTAGTATATTTCAGTAATGTTGAATTTGCTTAATCCCCTTTGTCCAACTTCAGGCTCTTGGGCCTAGCCCAATTAAAACTGTAGGGGCCTGGAATTTAGGGCTAAGCCCAACAGTTGAGTTCAGTGACAGTACATCCATATTTGTGGAGGGCGTGGCTCCTGGCCTCCCTAGGTTTGGAGAATGTACGCGTACATTGTAACATTTTGCGCTGTTGACCAATATTGAATGACGGGCAACCACCGTCGATGCACGCTGGCAAAGTGGACGCACGCTCAGAAAGCAGGAGTATCATGACCCACGACCTCAAGCGGATTACGGGAATATGGGCACCGTTGTGTTTCATTGTGGCCGAAAGCTGACCTGATTCTGCCCGAATTTACAGGATAACTTGACCTATGAAGGTACGGAATTCAACTGTTTTTGCGGAAAAAATGTTGCAACCTGACGCCACTTCAGCGGTTGTGTACAAAGTCTACGGAGAGTCAAGAACATTTTCTAAGTATTTCCTAACAAAATTGGAAATGTTTTTCAGTCCCAGATTCATGTCTTATCATCATTTTTGCAATGACTGACCTTCAGTGAGATGATATATATAAAGAAAAAAGTGGCGTCAGGTTGCAACATTGTTTCCAACATTGTTTCCGTTTTTGCTAATAGGCAGTTAAGTAACGACCTGGGTGATTATATCAAGTGACAAAATAATTCCAATCTTGATTGTATTTTTTGCTCCCCTAGCAACCGACCTTTCCACACATGTAGTGTGCCATCGTTGTGTGGCTTACTAGTCCAGAGGAAGTCCAGTACTTAAGCCACATTAATGGGGCTATAGGAAATGTAATTATTTCTTTTGTTAATTTACCAAATAAAATTCCATTCTTTACAGCTTTGGAAATTCGAGTCTGCGACCTTGTTTTCTGTCTTGTGGCCCATCTACGCTTCAATATGTTCTTTATTCTGTGCGAGACTGGTTCCCAATTTTCACCGTAGTCTTTGTGTTCAGTGACCTATCAATGTTTCATTAAGCAAATTTGAATCTTAAATCCTGATTGGTCGATCCACGGCAACAACAGTGCGGTATTATCCCATATTGCATGGTCCATATCGCACTTTGTGTATACAGGCATGCAACTGCCATTTTAGAAAAAACGAGAAAATTCCAAACCACACAACACTTTGTACAGTGTTTTTCAATTTGTAATGGCATTCACGAGAAGTACAAAACGAGGAAATCAGCGGATCCGAGGAAAAGTTGCATGCCTGTGTATAGCGTTTTCTATTATTAAGATACCTACGCTATTCCTGCTGCAACCCATGAAAATTGACCACAGCAAGCGTGTTCCATCTTTACTGCGCGTCCGTTTTCCATGAAGACAAAATTTCTTATCCCATATGCACTCTTGGAACTGAAAAGTGTAGTGCGTCTGTGTTCCATACACCACTTGGCCTTCGGCCTCACGACACTAGTTATCCCACCAGCGCAAGTGGAACACGGAATAACGTAGTGCGTCTGTGTCCCGCGTGCCACGAGGCCGAATTTATCTTCAAGCAAACTTGAGGCGCAGTAAAGATGGAACATGTACGCTGTACACAAACTTTTCAGCAGTTATCCTATCACACGTGTGTGCTGTACGGAATGGCACGTGCATCTTAGAATAGTGCACTACGCGGAGTGCGTTATGGACCGTGGCCGTGCTACCGGTATATAGTTATACGTAGCACGGATTTGTTGCTATGGATTGACCAATCGGGATCGAGGATTCAAGTTTACTTGAAGATAATATTCAATGTTCCACTTGTCAAATATCAGGGTAGTAGCAGTTTCCCAGGTGTAGCGCCTGATTAAGGGCCCGTCTCAATTCATATCTGGGACCAGTTCCGGACATTACATTGGGTATAATTTGCAGGATTCTGAACAACTTCCCCGCAATCTTCCCGCAATGACGTTATCAGTATTGGCGAGTCGAGCAGTTGCTAATGAAAAATTTCCCAGAACATGTGCAAGCAAATTCAACAATTCTTCCGGGCAAAGCGAATGCTTCTACCTGCAACTTGTCTGGAACTCGTCCAAGATATGAAATGAGACATGTAAGTGCAAAGGTTTATTAACCCTAACAGAACTCAACCCATCAAACCCGAGTGGCATGTTTTGTTGGAATCTGTCAGGATGGGTACAGTACCCCTAAACTGACAGTCTTTTACATTGGGTTGGCACATCTCCAGAATCAAAAGTCAGAAATATGTGCGTGTAGTTTCCCATATGGTGTTGGAATTTGCCAGGATGGGTATGGTTCCTAGTAAATCATGCAAGGGAGTTAGGCTTAAAGTTTGTCTAAGGGACGCCGTAGCAAGGTATTTAAACAGGAGAGTGGATACCAACCTTTTGGGCAATCTGCCAATGAGTTTGATGGCTCCAAAGATCGTGAAGGTGTACAGGAGACCAGTTAACACAAAGCTGAGTAACATGACAGTCAAGCCGACCCTGGAAATAGAAGGAAGCAAATGAAAATGGACTTTTAGCTGCGTCCAAATTACTCAGCTGTGGCTTGAAAATATACATGCGTCTATGGAAGCAATTAAACCACATCCCATATACAGGGTGAGTGGGGAAAAAAAACGTATCACAAATGGCAGGACCAATTTTTGAATGAACTTTTGCCTGTAACACTTTCAAAATCTAAGATATATGAAAACCCAGTTATTAAGCTTTCTTTCAGTACAAGAATCATTCAAATCACTCATGTACTTTTCAAGTTACGAAATTTGGTATTCTTTCAGCAAAACGAAAACAATTCTCATAGGAATGCATTGTTTTTGTTTTGATGAAAGAACACGTACCTTTTTTGTGATCCGTGGACAGAACTTTAAAATGGCGTTTGTGTTCAAAATGACGTAACTTGAAAAGTACATACATTGTAAGTGATTTGAATGATTCTTGTACTAAAAGAAAGCTCATTGATTGGGATTTCTCATCCTAGATTTTAAAAGTGCTACAGGCAAAACTTCATTCAAAAATTTGTCCTGCCATTTGGGATGCATTTTTTTTATTCACCCTGTATTCATTCAGTTAAATACTGGTACTATTACCTATTATAGCTTGCTGTTGAACCTTTGGGAACAATTTCACTGTCATGACATTTAGTCCAAAATTTCAAAACGGTGGCGACCCAAAAATCGGCCGAGTGTTCCCTAACGTGGCGCACTTGAACAAATCTCGGAAAAATCCAACGTTAACATTTAATAAGGCTAATAAATGACTTACACCGAATCATAGCAGACAGCGTACAGTGATGTCACATAGTCTTTATGCAGCCCTGGTGATGTGCAGTCCAGATTGCCTGCTAGCGTCAAGACTGAGCTGGTAACGGAGTCTAGTGTGGTCTTAGCTTCTGCAATCTTAGGCTGAAAATAAAAACAACCAAGGTTTTAGTGGTAGAAGTGAAGGGATTTCTGAAGAAACAGATAAGCATATAACACCACATAAGCATCACAATGGTGCATTGAACGAGCATCTAGTACAGAGCATACATGCAATAGAGGAAATAAAAATAGAATGCAAACTGACAGACGGCCATAGACAAATATTACGCATCATCACATGTGGGTTGTGCAGGATTCCATGACATTTTTTGTCGAATATCAACTTTCCATGAGCCCTTGTAAAATAACAAAATTTCGTGAGTTTTTCATGACTTTCTATGAAAGCTTTAATTTCCAGGATTTGTCCACGACTCTTAGAACCCTGCTTGATTAACTGGATATTGTACAACTATTAGAATAGAGTACATTTCTTACCCCTGCGTTGTCGTAGTACCCCTTGGCTAGAGACGCTATGCGGTCCAAGGTGGTTCCCGCTAAGGCTAGATTCGTGTTTGCTGATGACACCTCCTGGAAGAATTTTTTTTAATTTCAAGTTGATTGAGGGAAGATGAATCCAGTTATTTAACCATTTCGTTAATGGGATTGTGTTTTTTCCTTGTATCGGCATTATGGGCTCGGTGCGCCAACAAAAGAGGACGCCCTTTTACCTAGTAATGACGTCCCATGGGTGGGACACACATTTCGCTGGTTGACATGCGCGCACTGTTCCTTGTGTGTAACGCGCGTACACCAGGGGATGTCTACTATGTACACGCAGTGGCCGCGCTTTGCATCAAAATATTGCTGTCAGGCAAGATGGCGTTGTTCGGTCACCCCCAACTGTACTGTCTTTGCCAGTGAGGGGGTACTTGTGAACGGAGCGGATAGACCTAATCCCTGCACAGAGTTGTACACTCAAGTTGGTCCCAAAATAATGGTAGAAGCATTGGCCAACACATTCAGAATAACTGTCACAGAGTGGTAGTTTACACAATAGCTGGTACAGGGCTTCTGCCATTGCTGGGGGCCACAGTGAGTAACAGTCACTCTGTACCCAGGTTGGTTTATATGCTGAAGTCTTAACAAGGCACAAGGATTACAAGCTCAACGAAACACGAAAATAGGGTAAAAGGTGTGCATTTTCAAATAATTTTAGTATGCAATTATTCCAGCTTGGACTTGATCGAATATTTGATTTCCAAACGCACTGCTCACGTTTAACATGCGTGCCCCTGCGCTTGTCGAAAATGGACTAAGACCTTATTAAAATAATATAAAGAACAGGTATTGGATTGGTTACATTTGACCGATTTTAAAGAGGAAATTTCAGCTAATGTTCCTCATGGAAGTTCTCAAATCATGCGCAATAACGGCTTTCAACAAAAGTCCAAACAAAGTTTATTAATATTCGGATATACGTTTGAAAATCGAATATTCGAATATTTGAATATTCGGTTATACTTGGCACAGCCCTAGTACAAAGATGGCAGAAATGTTGAATTCCACAAAACTTCAAGTTGGATATATATCCACATATGGAGAACTCATTCTGCAGTTTTCAGGTATTATTGGAAAATGCTGAAGATGTTGTGTCAAAAATCACGTCAGATGTTTGCAGGAAGTATATCTGACACTTTTTATGTACCCTGTGAATCTCGTACACACACCTACCTTGCCAAAGGGGCTCGGCGTTTGGCCACAAGTCATGTAGTAATCAAGAAAAGCTGCAGACAGAACAAGAAAACATTGTGATATAAAAAAAATGACGTCGTGTAATCGCAAAAGTATCTTAGAAGTTTTTGTGACAAGAGGCCTAAACAAAATTCGAGATATAGCAAGGCATGTCACTGCTGGCTGAGGGCCGGATGACAGGCCATCAAACAGAAAATGCTACACAGAAAATTAACCATGGTGGCCAAAGCATGGATGCGTATGTCTAGTTATCGTCAGTTGTATTTGGTATGCGGACTTCACACTTGTTTGAGAATGTAGGGCTCCACACTATCCAACTCTCTATCCACGCAAAAATATCGGGGAATTTCTCATGATAAGAGGCCTAAAACTTGAGATATAGCAAGTCATGTCATGGCTGGCCAAGGCCCGGCTGATAGGCAGTCAAAGAGAAAATGCTAAACAGAAAAATAAACACGGAGAAAACGTGGATGCGTATGTCTAATTATCTGCAGTTTTATTTGGTCTGTGGACTTCACACTTGTTGGAGAATGTAGCCACACTATCCAGCTCACTAACCATGCAAAAAATATCGGGGAATTTCTCATTACAAGAGGCCTGAAACTTGAGATACATCATAGCTGGCCAAGTCCCCACTAACTGGCATCCTTGTGGAATTCTTGGACAACTTTTTGGAGTAAAGGTTCCTCAAACATCTAATAAAGTAATTGTTTTCAGTCACGTTACTTTTATTTTTCCAATTACAATCAACAAGTATTATTAATCTTGTCCAATAATTGCTTATAAAATAAGCAATATATACTACCTTCCATACAAAGCCAAAAAGTTAATAAAAAAGGCATAAGTTTTAACTTCACTGTTTCAATTATTTAAGATTCAACACAGGATCAGCTAATGAAATTATCCTAACCCGTCCCATATACATGTACATGCACTTTTCTTAGGAGGTTTTTGAAACCTCGGCTACATTCCAGCTTTGACTTCAGGAGAGCTTATGCACCAAGTTAAGATTATTTCTATTTGGTTTGCATCTGAATGATTCTGAGGCCAGAGATTAAGCTAAAACTTGAGTCGAAACCTGGTTTCAAAAACCCCCCAGTTGTTCGCGAAATTAACGTTACATAAGAAATGCACTGTCAATTACATACCATCTGAAACACCAGCTTCCATTTTTGCTTCTCTCTTTATATACGCATCTGGATCAGCACAGAAATCACTGATGCCCTGTGAAGATAAAGATAAATGTCATTGCAAATCGCTGTTCTAAGATGTTTTTTTCTTTTCACATTTAATTCAGATTCCCCTTCATACACGGGTCAAGGCCAGTTTGTACTCGGCGCGAAAGCAGACGCGGAGCGAATATGACGTCAGGACGCATTCACTGCAAACTTCACCGGAGTCGAGATATGTTCACCTTTTGCCAAATTCGCAGTGTGAAAAACTTGACGTGACGTCAGAAATTCGGCTTTATGGCTCCACCTGTAGACTTCAATAGGCCCGAAGCAAGGAGGAACTCTGGTAAGTTTACGTGTAAATATGCATATCACTTACTTTTTGTAAAGGTAACATTTGTTTTTGCTGTAATTTTCAGAAACCGATGGATTTGGGAGTTAGTATTTTTTAGCAAATATTGTTAAACTGACCTGTTTAATGTTTTGCGTTCATAGATGATGGGAAAAAACCACGTAAAAAATGTGTTCTTGTAGTCTGGTTCCCTGACCATACTTCTGACAAAACGGAGCAGTTTATAGACGTCAGGAAATTGTCAGGTCAGGGAACCAGACTAGCTGGCTTGCACCCGTTCACGGATGTGTACCTGATTGCAAACAAAATGTGGATTAACGTAACTTAGTAAATTGGGGGCAGTTTTTTTACAACGATGGTTGGCCGACCATCTTTGGAAATTGATTTTTAAAAAAATCCACTTTTCTAAAAAGTGACAGCACACCAGGTGCCATGATTTCACAGGATGCTTAAGACATTTATTCACATCGAATTATGTTTTTGAAAGGTAATTATTTAGTTAAAAAATAAATACATGAGTCACGAGTCATTGGCGCTAAGTCCGAGTTACGATGGTCGGGTCGAGTCCGACTCACCGAAAATGGGACTTCAGATAGACACATTTTGCACTTGGGCTTTCACAGGACCCCAGCCCCATATAATTAAATAGTGGCATGGCCCCAACTTCACGATCAAGCAAAAATTTAAAACCTCCTGGTGAATTCTGAAAGATCTGGAAAGATGTGGGTAAATGGCAATGGATAGATTTGTTTCTTTGTCTGTTTTTGTGTTTTTAAGGATTTTTCTCACATTTGCTGGGTTGGTATTCACAGACTGCTAACGAGGTAGTAAGCGTAGATGTGTAAATAAACAAAATGGTCGACTCCAACTTACCAATGTGACAAACATGTCGGCACCAGCAAAGCACCAGACTATCACCATGCCAGTTAAACACAGGATGGCGGAGCTGTTGAATATATGTCACACACATTTGAAAGGGAGGAATGGGTACCAGACAGAAACATAAGTTGAAGAGAAAGACAGAAAGAACAAAAAAAAATTGCTTAATGTGATGAAAGTAATTTTAAATCGTTAATTAAATTCATGTGTACACATTATTACAATGTACCCGCCAACCAACAACCACTACAAAACCAAACATGTGGTTCACAGATTTTTTTTAAAAAAGAAAGTGTGCCCATTTTCTTGTGTATGTTATTGACAAAAGGACATGCACAACAGTTATTGCACAGAGCCAAGAACAATCTTCATGTATGTACATGTAGTATACTGTAAATGAAAGTGCAATTACAATTCAGTAATCAAAATATTATTGTTTTGCACAGATGCATTGTAAAACAAAAATGAAATTAATTTCCCCACTGTACATGTACCGGTATTTTTATGACATTATACAAGAATTCTAGGGAACAGTACTCACAGAGTGCATTTTTTTTAAATTAAGTTTTTTGAGGTTTATTTCATTGTTTCATTTTATTTTACAAGGAATGTACGAACATGTACAATGTACTTAAAAGTACAAATGTACATCCAAGAATTTTTTTTTTAATTTTTAAATGTCACTATAAAATGTGAACTTTAAGCCATAATTTGTCAATGGAATAGCTAACTGAAGTGCAACAAACAGTATTGTAAGGAGAATTGCATTCTCTATCCTCTACTAACAAACCCCCATTTTGAACTCTGCCCACTGTTTCGTTTTGCCAGAACGCCTCACAAATTACTGTGACTGTTAGAAAATAAACCTTGTTCAAAACTATGAGCAGTTATGATTTGACTTCACAGCATTGTTATCAACAGAAATATCAACCTATGATATTTTGCAGGCCATAGTGACTGTAAGAAAGAGTCTATTGTGTTTGCCGGGGGGGGGGATCGCATGGGGTACTTTGAGCCAGGCGGCCAACATGACCAAGTTTGGAAGAAATCTTAGGGTGACTCATCATGCTACATGAATGTGTTCTGTCTGCGACCTTCAAAGTTGCCAAAAGCTGAACTATATTTAGGAAAGAATGGGAGTTTGTTGTGAAAACTTCAATAAGAAAACTAAGAAAACTTCAAATGGTGTGGTTTTTTTTTTGGTTATGAGCAAGTATTTGCTGTGTGCAGACAGAAAGCTAGTCTTAGTTTAAGACGTTGCTGTTGCGTATTTGATACATAATCATGTGCCGTGAAAAAAACCCAGATTGGCATATAGAATCATTTGCATATCATTTGCATTTAGTAACCTACCAAATAATTATCAAAAAGCCAACTTGGATTAAAGATCATACTAATACTAAACAGCCCGTGAAATGATTCCGTCTGGCTTGCTGTCAGTTCAAAGAAATCAAGAAGTGTAGGTGATTTCCAACGATAGTCAATTGACTGATTTTCGGAATAAGGAGTCCTATTGACAAAACTGTGTTTCGTGATCAAAAGGTTGCGCGTAGTTTTCACCGTTTTCTCGAACTGTAAAACCCGCTGAGCTGAAACTTCAACAGGTTAGGTTTTCAACATTCTTCTTTGGATTTTGAGTGGTGTTGTCAACGGAAATGAACAAAATGCAAGAAAAGCAAATGATCCAATGCCTTTAAAACTTTCTCAGCATTTCCAAAATTACCGTTTCCAACAAGGTCGAATGCATCGGCTTGGCAAATGTAGGATGATTAGGCTAATCATGATCTCTGCACTATCAAAGACACTAACTCGGATGCCTAAAGCTGTGGATGTCTATCCGTTACAGTGTCATGTATCACTCGGAGGTACACGTCAACAACCCGTGTGTTTCTCGCGTGTCGGTGCCGACTTCCTGTGCAGACAAGCTTACCGCCATTGGGACACAAATACGATACAGACCCTCACGTTAATATTACACACGGATGACACGTGTGCTCTATATTTAGCCGGAGGAGGGGTGGGGGGGGAGGGGTTTCAACCTGTTGCATTACAGTATAGGAAAAATAAATTTAATACGGTTGGACAGTCAGACTTTTCCCAACCATTTGCCCATTTCGTCAGGACAAAAAAAATGGATGTGCTCAGTCACATTTTGCATTGTGAGTGCATTCTAAGCTGATGAAAGAATTTGCAAGTGACAGTTTTAACTTTACTGCGCTGGATCTTTCGTAGGAGCAATTTCACTCTCTGATGTACATTGTATAACATGTATATATAGTATACAATGTAGCAAACTGAAACACAATTCACTGTAATTTGTCAGACTGTGAACATCTGTCTCTTTCCTACTTTGTATTACTTATTTGGTTTAGCTCAATTGAGAGAAATACTGCAATATATTCCATTTCACTTTGTATAAGAACATATTGCAAACTAATTTTTGTGTGTCATGTAATGACATGGGATAAAGCATGTCTGTACATGTATGCACATTAACTGCACACACACACATACATACCAGTAGTTAATTACCTTCATTATGTTAACATTTGAAAACGTGGGTTACGCGCCTAATCAACTTTTGATACCTATTAAATGAAAGCCTTCCCAAGGACGTGCATATAATTATCAAGTCATGATTCAATGATAACAGCAGTCAGACCTTTAAAGGCAGAGTAGATCATTTGTCATTTGTGCATTTTTTGTTTGTTTGAAGCAACAAAAGTGCTCAAAATCTATAGACTGGTGGTTAACAACTAACCTGATGATGTTTGAGCTCTGTGAATGCTGTATATTCCGAGAAAAAAACCCCAATATTCGAGGATCTTGTTTTCAATTCAAAATTTGCCAAGTCATGTTTTGAATTGCGCCCGAAATCCGGGACACGTTCTCTGTTCAGCCGATTGCAGCTACGCGATGTCGCACGCTCAACTGACGAATAATAGCAACCACGTGCACGTGTGCGTCGTGTCAACGCTTGCGCGCACCCATTCACAGATGCGCCAAATTACAAAACCAACTACTAACGAAAATTTCCTTCTTTCATTGTTTTCTTCAAAACGACAGCATGCCAGAAAGACTAATATGACAGGGAGTTTATTGTCTTAAACAAAGTAAGCTTCGATCACAACAATAATTTTGTCCGTTACTTTTTGGATAGCTGCAAATGTAACACTGCCTTTAATCACATTGGCCCCACTTCTTAACCACTTGTCCTAGTACATCATTTCTAATAGACTTTAGCAGATGTGCCGCGACGACTTTACCATCTGCTCTGGGCACAATGAGGAATTTCTAATTAAATAACGACGGAGATCCTTTTTACTCAGCTTCACCCTCCTTCCCCCTCCCCAGTTTCATTCCAACAACCCCAGCCGTGTGCGGCATGACTGGGATAAAACCACATCCGTTTCCTTACATTCTCTTGAGTGCGTTTGAAAATCTTGGTCGACTAATCCTGCAGTCTGGGTGGATGGAATCATTCAAATATCAGACGGAAAAAGTGCGAAACATTTTCCATTTATCTTTCAACATGTTTAATTCAATATACTCATGTCTACATGTATATTGTACATGTTACTGGAATTTGCATCCTTGTAGAGTCATTTCTTTGTTCTCGTATAGGCCCTACTAAAATTTTCGAGTTTGAAAGTGTAGTTTCAAAATGCTCCTAGTTTAACCAGAATTAATTTCCTGGGCTGAAATTCAGACTTAATATCCTTTACACAAAATACTTCAATTTGCAACAGATCAAGTACCCACCTTGGAAATTCCTCGTTTTTTGAGTAAAATCCATATCTATTTCGTGATAACCTTGTGGAGACGTATTCATCTATAGAAATTGCCCTGTGAAGACGTATACAATCTTTTGTTCCCTATTATACACATGTCTCCACAGGGTACCTTGTACCAGATCATATGCTCATAATATACTTTGTACTCATGAACATGTACCGGTATTATACTGGTACATTAAACTTTGTAAAATTACATGATCAAATGTCTGGTACCGGTACATGTACCATGTAATTGTGCTTGATGACATGTACAAATGTACGTGTGTATGTGTCTCCTCCATGAATAGTAAAATGGCAACTTCAATGCGATATTCCATATAAAACTGATATTTTAACAGATAGACGCAACGTACATGTAATTTGAGTTTGTAAAGCAAAATGTACACCCCGTCTCTCTCCCCAAAAAACAGAAGGAATCCCCCCCCCCCCAAATCTTTTCTGTAATCAACCCATCTCTAAACTATTTTCTTTATTCAAAATCAGTTTTAGCATTCACTACCTGGTTTCACCAAAAACTATTCCCCCCCCCCAAAAAAAACCCCAAAACAATCCCTGATCTTTGTCCAATGATATGTTTCATATCTGTCAACCAACTGTGTGGTTCAGGACTCCTGGTAATGTAACCAAAAACTCGAATATTTTCCCTCCACTAACAAATTTCTCCATCAACTGCAACTAAAACCCTACAACCACCGCTAATAAATTCATCAACCAAATCCCCAATGTTTTCCATCCGCTGACAAATTTTTCTCCGTCGACTCTTAATCAGTGTGCATCCATCTCTCAACCGAAGCCCAGTCCCCACGGATCGTCTTCCATCAGCAGGAGTTTGCCACCCCAGCCTGACAGAGTGTGGAAAGCTCCGTCTTGCCAGCCATAGACCAGCTGAATCCATTAATTATTCACCATAATGAGAACTTGATAGTTTTAGCGAAAGAAACTGGACGGTGCTTTCGGGCTGATCATGGAAATTTGCGAATCTTTGTCTTTAAGATTCTCTCGCTTACTCAGGTTCGGAAACAGAAACCGTCCCCATGGGTCAATTTTTTTTTTAAAGCAAAGAAGGGAGATATTGCCATCCCCACCTACACGTATGAGTAATCTGCCCCATGGCAGAATATTGTGGAGGTGGGGAAACTATTGAATTCATGCTCCAAAATTGACGTAGTAGGGGAAATTGGCTTTCATTCACCACAAAGTGTGCCTTTCCTAACAAAAGTGCAACATATTCATTCCCCTCCTGCCTTTCTTATGTACTATTAAAACCACAGTAATAATTCCCTAGTGATTTCGGATGCATTTTCGACAGGGAGATCTGCGCAATTCTCAATTGAAATTTTCTTGATTATAATTTA
Source organism: Patiria pectinifera (assembly GCA_029964075.1). Classification (NCBI taxonomy): domain Eukaryota; kingdom Metazoa; phylum Echinodermata; class Asteroidea; order Valvatida; family Asterinidae; genus Patiria; species Patiria pectinifera. Next base: position 20,553,857 of record CM057146.1, read on the forward strand.
TTCAGTATACACTTATCAGTAGGCTATGTGAGTGATGAGTAGTGTAGTGACAAAGCTCATTTTCAGAAGCTGAGTTCAATTCAAAGTCATTGTTCACTCTATGAATAATTTCAATGCAGAAATTCCAGTGTTGCCAATTTTGGCCTAAATACCGGTACGTGTAGTAGCGTCAACAGCCCTGGTTAATCATGTACAGGTCAAAGGAGAACAATGCATGTTAGGTATACTCACATACATGTACAGTACATGCATGGGTCCAGGGCCTAATTTCATGGCTCTGCTAACCACATCATTCCGCGCTTACCATCACCATTCTGTGCTAACCGCTCTAAAAAAAATATCCTGTACTAACCCAAATTAGCACAGAATCCTAAGATACCAGTACACGTCTGCGCACAAGCTGAAAATCCATGCTGACCCATCAAATATGCTAACAGTAAGCACAGAATTTTCTGCTACAGTAAGCAAGGATGTTCCGCTAACGGTAAGCAGAGAAATGAAATTGGACCCTGTTGTCCTATCGGGGTATATCACAAACAAACATACTTCATTGGCTATTACTCTCCTGGTCTGGAAAGGTAGGGTTGTTTTTGGCAGTAACACGAGTCAGTGAAGACCATTCCCAAAACTCAAACTTGCGCATGATATCACCTGTCATTCCTAATCAGTGTTTCTCAATTTTTTAATGAATCCAAATCCATTGCGATATCCTGATATTGCATCTGCTAGGGACAGACCGCAGGCTGAGGAAATAGAGCATTGTTCCATGACTGTATTATAATGGGATCCACAACCAAGATCCCTTTAACCTATATGTAAATACCTTGTTAATTTCGCTAGGAACCTCCCTCAATTCTCTAAAATAGACCACTCAATATCTTGAGCAAAAGGCACTTTTTTCCGTACTTCAACTTTCAAGGGGAATGTATGAAAAGTTACTGTTCTGTACTGTACATTTGAAACAAATACAAGGTACATGTACCGGTAGTTGATGTACCATCCTCAATTTTCAGGGATGTAGTCTAGTCCATCCAAAGTCCAGTCACAAGTCCAGTCACAAGTCCAGTCACAAGTTTAGTCACAAGTCCAGTCACAAGTCCAGTCACAAGTAAATCACAAGTCCAGTCACAAGTCCAGTCACAAGTCCAGTCACAAGTCCAGTCACAAGTCCAGTCACAAGTCCAGTCACAAGTAAATCACAAGTAACAGTGGATGAACAATAACAAAGGAATGCCTTTGTCAAAGCTCATTTGAATTGCTTGTAATTCGACTTGGGACTGCAGTACGCGTGATGGACTTGCAGGAAACTTGATGATGGACTCAACTACATCCCTGTCAATTTTGCAAAAAAAAATGTCTAAAACCACCTAGCAGATGGAGAGTTGGGGTTAAGCAGCAAATGTAATGTGTTTTTTAATGTGACAAATCTAACAGCCAGTGTGCTCAATTATTCATGACTGACAATAAAAAGGCCCACGTACATGTAATAGATTGCACAAAACTGCTCATGTCAATTCATATTAAAAGCAACACAGATCTGCTTGGGAAATTACATGTTAATTGAAACTCCATAAATTTAAATTCTAGACTGAGTGCATACTGTACACAACAAAGATGCCAATTTGAAATTCATTTCTACATATATGTAGCTCTACATGTACTTGTGCATGTACTGGTAGCACACAGCACAGTCTGATATAAATGTGCAAAAACAAATTGCCTTAATGAGCAAAAATGCTCAGCGTGATCACAAGATGAAACCAAACTCCTGTCTCCCAAAATCAGACGATCCAATTACACTAATGGTCCGAATCATATTGATTAGTAATTCAACACTAGTCTATCTCCGACCGATCTTCATGCATAAAGCCTCAAAAGCTACCGAGGCGGTTTGGGATCGGAAAGCCAAACTAACGATCCGAGTTTCGCATCAGATGCCGAGGGCAGAAGGTCCAAAATTCCCAGGTGTGCGGACCGCTGCAATGTCTGCCCGTCCCTTGAGCAAATAGACATTATTTCCAATTTCTTGTTGTCTCTTCTTGCTGCTAGCGCTTCAAGCCACTGCGAGACTGCAAGATAGGATGATTTTTATGCCCCGGCGAAGCCGAAGGGCATACTGTTTCTGTCTTGTCCTTCCGTGTGTGTGTGGGTGTGTGTGTGAGTTTGTGTTACATACCCTATGTGGACTTGTGAACAAAAGAGGTCCACATAATGCAGGTTGTGTTAACCTTATGTGGACTAAGCCGTGTCCACATAAGGTTTTGCCCTTTCTGGAAAACAGGTTTAGAGGCATTTTTGGGTTAGGTTTATCTGTAGCAGAATGAAGAGAAACACTATAGGGAATCATAGAAAAAAAATTGGGTTAAAAGAGTTTTCACAGTTTAAGTAAAGTTATTTTTTGTACCGAGTTTTCTTAACTACACGAAAACAAAGCAATGTCCACACAAGGTATGTAACACACGTCTGGGTGTGTGTGTGTGTGTGTCACACTTTTGCTTTCATCACGATAGCTCAAGATAGACTTGATGGATTGTCATGAAACTTGGCATTTAGTTTGATAGTGGGTTCCCCAAGAAGCCTTTTGAATTTGAGGGCTACATGTACAAGGTCAAGGTCAATATGGCTAAAACAAAAGAAAATGCTTTCATCAAGATAACTCAAGATAAACTTGATGGATTGTCATGAAACTTAGCAGGTAGTTTACTAGTGGGTTCCCAAAGAAGCCTATTGAATTTGGGGGTTACAGGTCAATGGTCAAGGTCAATATGGCTAAAACAAAAGAAATGCTTGTCATCACAATAACTCAAGGAAGACTTGATGGATTGTCATAAAACTTGACAGGTGGCTTGCTAGGGGTACGCCCAAGAAGCCTATCGAATTTGGGGGTTACCAGTCAAAGGTCAAGGTCAATATGGCTAAAACAAAAGAAATGCATTATGATAACGTAAACAAAAGAAATGCTTGTCATCACGATAACTCAAATTAGCATTGATGTATTGTCATGAAACTTTAAAGATGGCTTGCTAGTGGAACCCCCAAGAAGCCTATTGAATTTGGGGGTTACAGGTCAATGGTCAAGGTCAATATGGCTAAAACAAAAGAAATGCTTGTCATCACGATAACTCAAGGAAGACTTGATGGATTGTCATAAAACTTGACAGGTGGCTTGCTAGGGGTACGCCCAAGAAGCCTATTGAATTTGGGGGTTACCAGTCAAAGGTCAAGGTCAATATGGCTAAAACAAAAGAAATGCATTATGATAACATAAACAAAAGAAGTGCTTGTCATCACGATAACTCAAATTAGCATTGATGTATTGTCATGAAACTTTAAAGATGGCTTGCTAGTGGAACCCCCAAGAAGCCTATTGAATTCGGGGGTTACAGGTCAAAGGTCAAGGTCAATATGGCTAAAGCAAAATAAATGCTTGTCATCACGATAATTCAAGAAAGACTTGATGGATTGTCATAAAACTTGGCAGGTAGTTTGATAGTGGATTCTCCAAGAAGCCTATTGAATTTCGGGGCTACAGGTACAAGGTCAAGGTCAATATGGCTAAAACAAAAGAAACGCTTGTCATCACAATAACTCAATTTAGACTTGGTGTATTGTCATGAAACTTGTCAGGTAGCTTTCAAGTGGTACATCTCTTTCTACTTCATTCTGTAGGATCTTGTTGTTTTTCACTTCACATTTAATTACACAACACCTACCCTGTGAAACCAGTTTTAATTCAGAGGGAGGGGGGTGCCACAGGTCAAGATCAGTGTTAACTAAACAAATCAATGGTTATGTAACTGAATAGTCCCACAGAACCAGATAGCTCGTATAAATTATCATATCAAGAGGGTGGCAGTGTGTCAAGTTATGGGACGGTTGGGGTGGAGGGGCATTTGTGTTGGAAGACACACTTTTCTTGTTTTTTCTGTAATCTCCCAACAGAGCATACACTTGACAGTTTGATATTTTTTATTCTAGAGTCTTTACTTCCGCGTCATTTCCATCAGACACATTCGTTGAATGTGAGAGGTCATTAATGAATAAAAATACAACCCAGAAAAGAACAGCATTGGTCACATGTACAAAAGCCAGATAGAGTGACAAACATGGACACAAACACCCACAAAACAGAAGAGAGAGAATAGCAAGACGACAGAATAGCAAGACAACAGCTTGCCCATAGACACGGTGATACTCACTGTATCTTTCATCAATGCAAGACATTTAGTAGAGAGGATGGTAATCTATTAGATTTTATCAACTAAGTAAGTGGCATTTAATCTCCGGAGGCTGCCTCGAGCATGTTTAATTAGTTTTTTTTTATAAGGGTCCGTCACTCTGGCCGGGCAGATTACATTTATTTCATTTGCATATTTCAATGAATAATTTATGAAAGCAGATGTTTTTGAGTTTGGGGTAAATGATATTAGCATAAAACAGCCCCAATGAAATGATTTTCGAATAAGAATGTGTTTCATTTGATTTTCGGTGTGTTGTTTGTACCGAAGCGATTCAATATTTCAAAAATGATTAATCCTAACAGCAGTATCACTTTTAGTCAACTTGTTAGAAAGGTATTTTTTCCCCCCAATTTCAGTCAACGTGTTCTCAAAATTACAATCACTACACTAAATTGCGGAAATTCACCGTTTAAGCCTTGGAACTCCCTATAGGCTATACAGCAACATAAGCAATTCATAGTAAATGAATAAATGAACATAAATCACACGAAAAAAAGGCCTTTCAAAATGACCCGATAAATCACTAATTTCTAATTGAAGGAAACTCGCAAAGTTTACAGACAAAATTGGACTATGGACTTCCTGGCAAGTACAAATGTAAACAGGAAATTCTTCATTACCATGTACTTGGAATTGGAAATCCAACACGATCGGGATTTCCCAGCAGAAAAACCTTCCCTACACGACACTCCCCTCCCGTTGCATGCACTTGCTATGATCATGGCAATGGTCTCATGAACAGGGGATATATTCTTTGGCTCTGAAAGCATTTAGGAAACTTCCTGAATCTTTTGAAATCATCCACAGTCCAGGAACTTCGTGGCACATTCTTTGTACTTAAAGGCACACATAGCATCATTTGCTTTTCATGCATTTTATTCGTTTCCAATAATAACACCACTCAAAATCCAAAGGAGAATGTTCAAAACCTAAAGCTGTCGAAGCTTCAGCTCCGTAGATATTACGCTTCTCAAGAAACTAGTGAAAAATACGCACAACTTTTTAATCTCAAAACAGTATTTCGTCAAGAGCACTCTTTATTCCAAAATTCAGTCAATGTAATGTTAAGTGGCTGGGCTTGACCTTCCTCAATCCTACAAAATCCTCCATAAACCTCCTGATAGGTTTTGGAGAATATGGTTAAGTGTATAATCACCTACTTTAAAAATTCTTGGCTATGCTTGAATGTTCCCCTCCCCCCACATCTTTTTTTCCCCAGTAAACGGGACGTTTTCAAGAGCCAAAACAAATTGAGCATTTGAAATCATAATTTCAGAAAAAAATAAAAAGTTAAATCCCCTGAAATAAGTTGGTACAGTAATTTGTTGAAAAGGTTCATTTGTCGTCCCCCCCCCCTCAAAAAAAATTATCTCACAGCCCCCAAAACGAGCTGGCAGCCATCTTGAAAAATAGCGGCAGCCATTTTGGAGGGGGGAAAAAAGGGGCCTTCTCCTTCCTTGTTATCAAAAAGGCAGGATGCTAAATATGTGGGTTTTTTTTTAAAGTGGCCTTACAGACTGAAATGCTTCTGGTGGTAACTTTCACCCACAATTGTGTACAAATTTGTAATTTTGTCCCCAAAGAAAGAAAGAAGAAGAAATTTTCAACTAAAATGTTGCTGATTAAGAACAATCCTCCAATGTGAACCACGAATTGCACATTTTGTTTCAAGCAAATGTACATAGTCAGTTACTTGCAGTTTGCACTAGATGCATATGATAATGTATCCCAATGCCATGGATCTGAATTTTATGAAATGCAATTCGGAGTGGGATACAAGGTCACAATATCATCACACATGTACATGTATATGTACAAGTGTATGCACATGTACATGTACATGTACATGTGGATCTGTTGCGGTTCTTTCAGATTGTTTATTCACCCACAGATAACATTTTGTGAATCAGCAGAATGCTGAGGTTAACTTGAAATGCCGCAAATTCTTATTTCAAGGTTGAACGTACTTGATCTTACAATAAAAAAATTACTTCAGGAGGTGAAGTGTAGGCCTAGTGTGGGAACATTTTGATGCATACGGTGGCCCAATTTATTTGTCATACATGTGTTTGTGGCTCAAATTGACTCAAAAACCATGCACAAGTTGTTTTTTTTTGTAAAAACGAACAAGGAAATAAATCATATTTATAACTCAAGCTCGACACGGCAGAACAATCAGAATCCGAGAATCGAAAGACTGCAATTGTTCACTTTTCAAGTTGCGGTATTGGCAATTTGCCAAACGCTTGTAAAGGTAAACCGTATTGTCCAATTTTAGAATAACTGAATACGAAATTGTGTGTGTTTACATGTACAGGTATGTACACATGCAAAGCACATACGTGTACGGGTACATGGTGCAGTTGATCAACATGTACATGTAACAACATTGGGTAAAAACTATTTTAGCTACAACACAAACTATAGCCTACATGTAAAGAAAATAAGTGCATTAAACAAAAACAAGTAACATGTACCAGCTAAATTACTATGCAATGTAGATTTTTCCTAGTTTTGGTATAAAGCAATATTTTTTTTTACATGAAGCTCCAATAATGAGCCCCGTTTGTTCAGCTGAAGTAAACACAATTGTGTTTATTTTCCTCAAAACGAAAGTTTGTTGACAACAAACGCATTTTCTTTCCTTTCCCAGAATCGAGTGTGTTGCAAAATGAATCGCATTTAAAGTTTGTTGACATTACATGTATAAATTTCCTGCTTTACCTGCTGTCTCATGATTGATTGGTAAATCCATGAATAATATACTCGCTCTGTTTCGTTTTCAATGTTCATGTTATCTTGGTGTGGATGGTTGTTTTTTAAATCAGTGAAGAAATCAAATGTGTATTTCTATTACATGTAAATGTCAGACTGTTCTCTAAATGTTCGTTACGAATTTTAAAGTTGTGTCTCGTGAGAAACAAAAATCCTCAATACTGAATAGAAAATTGCTGGCTCCATATTTTGTTACCAAGTCATCACGAGTCAATTACATGTATGTTAACTGCCTGTCTTGTGATTGACTTGTGCCTGACTTGTGATTGACTTGTGGCTGACTCTTGAATGATACTTGAATGACATGCGACTGACTTGTGACTGACTTGTGACTATGACCAACTTGAAGATCGACTTGTGCCTGACTTGTCATGACCGACTTGTGATTAACTCATAACCGACTTGTGACTGACTCATAACCGACTTGTGACTGACTTGTGACCGACTTGTGACCGACTTGTGACCGACTTGTGACCGACTTGTGACCGACTTGTGACCGACTTGTGACCGACTTGTGACCGACTTGTGACCGACTTGTGACCGACTTGTGACCGACTTGTGACCGACTTGTGACCGACTAGTGACCGACTAATGACTGACTTGTGACTGACTTGTGACCGACTTATGACTGACTAGTGACTGACTTGTGACTGACTAGTGATTGACTCGTGACTGACTTGCGACTGATTTATGACTGACTTGCGACTGACTTGCGACTGACTTGTGACCGACTTCTGACTGACCTTTAACTGGCTTGTGACTGACTTGATGAAAAGTAAACTAAGTTTTCTGTTACCTGACGTGGGCACATCTACTCTGTGTGAAAGCTCCGCACAGCACCACCAGACAGATGACGAGCTCAAAGCAGAAGACACCAATTAGACCAAGCCACCTAAATTGAACGAAAAAAAGGAGAAATATTAGGAACCAAAAACTCTCTTAGAAAGAGAGACGAAAGCGGACAGAAATATACATGTACAGTGTAATTAAACATTGACATGTATACAAAAACATGTAGATAATTGCATAAACTTTCACGATATTAAATGGGGTCTTATATTTACTGCACATAGTAGGACCAACCGGTACATGTACATGTATACATGTACATGTATACGTCCTGTGCACAATTTCTCATTTTTCTTATTGCAAAATACAAGGCATTTTCAACTTTTATCTGCACAATATTTCACAGATTACTACACAAAAATATGCTTTGCTATACAACTTTTAAAAACGCATGACAGTTATTTGTCAATTAAAAAACAAATCCACTCAAAAGAAAATTAAATTATGATTGTGGACAACAAAAATAATTTATAAACCCTGGTAGTCATCGGCTTAACAATATCCTCCATATTTTGAAACACAACACACTTGTATAAAAAATAAAACATAAATCTATTTGGAAGTAACCTTCCTTTTTCTATTGATAACAGACTTCCATTACAAGCTTGTCACATGAGACTGAGTCATAATGTAAACATTCACCATTGTTTGACGCTTTGGGTTTCAATCAGGAAACACCAAAAGCTCATGCAAATCCAGTACCGTTATGTACCGTTATAAAACTCCTTTGAACCTTTTCAGTGTCGATAAGAAATATCAGCAATTCACAGAAATTCATAAGCATTTGAGCAAACATGCACCACATACATTCAGAAATGTCAAACACTTCAACGAGCAAATAAAAATGTCCAATTCTGGAAACTTTTAGGAGTGTGGCTTTCTTTATTGGCAGTACCGCAGGTTTTACCCTAATCTTGTGTCAATAGCTCGGACAAAAGGTTTGACCTCAAAATGATAACGCCCGAGAGAAAAATAAACATTGGGATGAATTTTGCACTCTTGTTGTTGTGGGGGGTACATTTGACAAGTGTTAGAAATGTTGGGTTGGGGAAAAAATCATTCATTGTGTCTTCTGTTGGTGCACCATACTGCACATTATAAATTCATGTACAAATGTATGTAAACTCAGCACCATTACGGTGTAATGTGCAAGTTCTATATGCACTCAAAACTATATGCACTACAAAGTGCGCTGATGAATGCAGACATGACCAACAAAAATCTGTTTTCCAAACAAACTAACAAGTGCGAGCGCACAATAAGCTCTGGCCATGTTGCAAGAAGTCTTACATGAAAGTCTTGCATGAAATCGATCAAAATGATCCCTGCCAGAGCTTAAAAATGCGACGCCGAAAAAATGTGACGCCGATGGCACATACATGTACGGAACACCATGCGTTTGATCCATATTGGGGGACAGACAGACCATGGAGGTAGAATTAGAGGACGGACAGACAAACCATCAGACCGACCGACCAACCACCAAGTGACATGTAGAAGCTCCTGCCAGAGCTTAAAAAGGTGTCCTGCCGTTACCAAAGCGAGACAACTTTATATGGTTCAGTGACTTCAGTCACTTAATAATTATCCCTAACCCACCTCACTCCTCCAAAATCCTCCAGGCGGTTTTGGAGGATTCTAGAGGATTGAGGATGAATGGTGATTGAATCAAATGAGGATTCTGGAGGATTGAGGATGAATGGTGATTGAAGCACATGAGGATTTTGGAGGATTGAGGATGAATGGTGATTGAAGCACATGAGGATTTTGGAGGATTGAGGATGACCGGTGATTGAAGCACAAGAGGATTTTGGAGGATTGAGGATGAATGCATTTTGAGGCAGGACTGTCTGATGATTTTGAAGGATTTGGCGTTGGTTATCCTTCATTTAAACACGAGTGCAAAATTTTGGGATGAGGAGGATTTTGGAGGATTGACGATGAATGCATTTTGAGGCAGGACTGTCTGACAATTTTGAAAAATTTAGGCCGAGTTGCAAAATTTTGGAGGATTTTGGAGGATTTTGGATGGTTCTAAGCAAAAAGGGCCTGGGGGTTAGGGTTTTAATGTTGGTCATACATACATGTACATGTCCCCAGCGTAGACACAATTTCCATTAAAAAAACAAAAAAACACAGCAGTTGAACATGAATTTCACACAACGTCTGTTTCAACGAAATTGCACAAAAACTTACTGTGCAATTTCTTGTTTGTTTCAAGGGGGAAAAAGCTCACAAGTGCATAATTCCTTCATTATCATAAAGGCAGACAGTTATCGTACATGTACAGGTCTGCATTCAATGTCCATGTACATGTACACGTATAGTGTTTCTGACTACAAGCGTTCAATCTGTTACGCCCTTTCTACGGTATCATCTCACAGAGTGAAATTACACTTTTTGACATCGTACAATTTCTATGTCGGCCACTGTAAACTACAAATTGATATGCTCATTCAAATATCGTATTGTATCCATTCTAAAGTTAGGGACAGAATTTGACAATGTAACGGCCCACGTAACAGCCCAACCTTGATTCTGCTAACAATGTATTATGTTCGAGCAGCCTTTTGTGTAAAATCACACCCACTGCATTATGTTTGAACTTTGATTTTCTGAAAATTAAGTGTACATGTATGATTTGACATTTGAGACCAAGTCTGGCTCGGGCCAATGTATACATTCCTTAAAATTTAGGGTTCTGTGTCATGTATGTCAGTAGAATGATATATATCCATGTGCATAATTCTTGAGACAAAATGTCAGGTGTATGTTAGTCAGACAGGTGGACACAGCTTGAACGTGTTGAAGGACATTTTAGGCTGACTGGGTTGTATTACAACCAAGCACATGCACAGTCGATGTGTGTAAAGGCGTGTAAAAGATTGTCTAGCGGCTATCCACTATAGGTCTAATAATTTAAAGGGCAATTCCATGTGAGTGTGGACATTGCTGAAAAGTAAAAAAATCATAACATCTTCAGAACTATAAGCATCACAACCTCAAAATGTGGAAGGGTACAACAAGACCTTTCATTGAGTGGCGTTCTACACAATCTCACCTGAACGTTTCGTAATACTGCACGTCTGTTATGGCCCCGCTGAGATCCAGACCGTTGCTGTACGTTGCGCTGATCAGGCTGACGTTTCCCCCGGCCTTCGCAAGCATGCTTTTCAGGACCTGCGTCTCCTCTTGCAGCATGCGCTGCCGCGAGGCGTTGCTGGTAGATGAGTTAAAGATATCTTCCAGCGCCTTGACCTCGCTTGCGAGATCAACTGTGATGCCTGTTTGTATTTTGGAAATCTGTCAATGAAAAAAAAAAGAGTTTAGGTGTAGTTTGTAGTTATGTGACAACACCGAAGAGTGTTTAACATTTTTTTTCGTGGTCACAGAAAACCACCCTAGTATCATCTTTGTACAAATCTCACTGACACTTGTGAGCCGGGCAGTGCTATTATATAGGATTACCCTGTAATGCCAATGAATGGGTTAGAAACTCTGGCTCAGATGCAAAAAGACTTTGGGTGTGTATTCAGAATTGATTTTTGTGCACTCTGTACACAAGCGCCTTTTCAACAGTTACAAACACAGAGTTAGGCGCGACACTTGAATGAAGTGCCAAAGCCTTGCAGTGCACTCATGTGAAGATGACATGGGTCTGTGCACTTTTGGCACAAAAACACTAGTGTAGGACAGTTTTGGAAAGTTTTAATATCAAAGTAAGACTCACAAGTCCTCAGTGTCTAGTCTGGTGTTTTTGACACATGTAGTTGAGTACGAGCCTGAGTCTTTACAGCTTGACTGCTGTTGAGTCTGCGTCATTTGAATGGCGACGCAAGATGGATCGAGTCCGAGTTCGGGACTTGAGTCATACAACTCCATTATCCACCCAGTGTTGGTTCAAGACTGAATCTTGAGCATACCTCGCATGCGCTATATTTGATCTAGTGCCAAAATTCCCAAGAGTATACTTGGTTCATCTTCAATAGCTTGACAGTGCTTGCCAATGACAGGCTGCTTTAGGGGAACAAAAAACAACTTCAGCCTTCTCCCAAGACTAGAACCATCCGTGTACCTCTCCTTCAGCCGTTTTTATTGTGCTGTTGATATCCTCCGCGGACTGGACCAGATGCTGCACACCGGTTGCTGTGGTCTCGTTGCCATATAAACCAGCGCCCACAAATGCCCTGAAAGGATTCAAAAATCAAACATTTATTGTGCAAAACCTGTGGAGAGTTCACTTATTGAGGACTGAGAATGTGATTGTCAAACGTAACATTTAACTGCTAAGAATATGCCTAGGTAGAGAAATGAAAACGTCTTAGAAAATGTGACTCATATTTTTTTCCTGAGGCCATGAACAAGAAAGGGTTGTTTTTACTAACCCTAACTCCCTAGTGTCTTTTAATAGAAACTGGACCAATTCCATCAAAATCCATCAAACACTGTGCGTCCAACACAAAACTGTACATGACATAATGGAATCCACCACTGACGCACTGGTTGACATTCATGGACTTGCTAAACATGGCTTTTGTCGCAATAGCAGTACAGGAAGCTAGGCAAAATCTATCGGATACCCCTAGCACTGCTTCAGGCCATTAGGCCCAAGTCCATCATACTCCATCAATATTTAGTCACGCCAGGCCTTCTGGACCAAATCCCCCAAAATCCACCAAAATGGGGGGAATGGATTTTGATGGAGTTGGGGTGGTTAGGGGAGGGCTAATGGATGGGTGGACAAGTGGGTAAAATCACAGGTGTGCTTTTTTTCTTGGTCTTGCAATTTTAGGACAAAAGCAGCCGTTTTAAAGGAAAAGTCAGTTACATCTCCATGTACGTACCATGTACATGTAGATGAAGTTTTCTTTGATGTAAATTTTATGATCAAGGATTGTCCCTTCACAAACATTATGGAATTTAAATTAACCATAAAATGCCAAATGTACCGACCCTTCTAAATTTAGTCTTTCAAATGTCACTCAGTCCATGCAACAATGGAATGTCGAACTCTACAAAGGAAATGATACAAAAGCTCAAGATTGCCTGACCTCATGTGACGGGGTCAAATTTGCCATCCGGATTTATTTGTTCATGGTCAACTGTAAACAAGACAGGTTCCATGTACATGTACAAATGCATGGTCTTGTCAATATCACAGTAATGAGTCACAGGCGAGCGCACAATGCACATGTACATTGTGTAATGCAATAGATATTCCACAATTTATAGTGAACATTGGTACGATAAATGCATTTCCTGACAGTTATGCAATACACCGGTAGTATGTACACAACAATTGTGTAAGCTACAAATGTATGAAATTTGGTTTCAAGATCATATTTAGTAATTAACTGTAATGAAGTGCGCCAACTTTTGGAAACGCCTACTGGAAGTTGATCATTCTTCAATTTAATTAATAAATTGATGCATTTCCTAGTTTATGTGTACATATGTATGTAAATATATGAAAAATTATCAATTTTGACCAAAAACTCTCTGCTTATCATTTTTGATTGACTGTACCAGGCAACGAGAATTCATTGCCAAGGTTTTACATATTAAACCGAAAGAACTAATTGTACCAGTAAGAAAACAATTTCTCAATATATTTTTCTCGCAGGTCGGTCAGTATTCTGTTTGACAAAAAAAACGAAAAAAACAAAAAACCTAAACCGATTCTTTAAAAACAAACACTTCTTCAGAGACATGTGTGATATTCACACGGTACCGTATCATCCACAAATTTCTCGGGGTTCTTGTATTCATTTCAGTGCAGTAGATTGCCTACCATGCTAAGATTTAAATCACACATGGGGCACCTCTGGCTGAATGTACTACATCTTCTTGTCAAGATATCTGATAGGGCCTAATTGATACGAAAACTGACAAGCACATGGAGGATTGTGTGATAAGATCACAGAATCTGTATCCTACAGCAATGAATGTGATCATAGATGAGATATACTGTACATAAATTGTACAGTGATTGACTTCTGTGCATACAACAGTGTGGGACCACAGCAGGGGGCCCAATTAGCCTGGAGTGGCCTCACAGCATGAGTTTCAAGTTGGTCAAATAACTCCCAATTTTGAAAACAAATTACAGTGCAACTCAGACGGAGGGGGGATTCAAAGAAGAAAAAAAAGTGTTTAGACAACGACTACCGGTATAATAATAAAGACACTGTTATGATGACTTCACAGTATCCTAAAATAATAAATTCCGCACACTGCATGCTCCATCCATCCCAATCGGTGGAATTCCACCGCAGAATATGCGAACTGACCCAGACACAGCGGTGATAATGACAAAACCAGCCTTGCAATTATTATAACAAGCACTTCTGATTGAACTGTTGAGTTGTAGAGCAAGAACAGTTCAGGCATTAGATCCATTTCATCTGGGACTGGCAAATTCCACACAAATTTAAATTTTGTTGAGATTTGGGGGGTCACATTTTTCTTCATGTGTATTTTGCAAAAAGGGTTGGAAACCCACCTACGCCGTACATGTACACATTGTAGGGTGTGCATCGGAACCGGGTACCTGAGTACCTGACCGCCGATGTCAGGAACCGGTTCCAGATTCTGGGATCGGGTACCCATAACCAACTTCACAAATTGCTCAGTAACTTCTCAGACAATTATAAAGAAAGGTTTTGAATGCCATTTTGTGGGGAATTTTTCAAAATGAATTGAAAGCCAGGCTACGAATGTACATGGAAAAGCAACACAGACTTCACGTTTATGTGAATTTTTACGCGAGATGACGCTCATGAAAGTGGTTTCCACCCATAATAAGGCTATCTAAGAGCCCTTCAGACAGCTTCCTGGATTTGGATTTTGGGGCAGGGTTTGTTTCATGGGTACCCGTGTTTTACTTCATTAGGGTACCCGATTCCTGTACGACCCATAAACGCACACCACTAGAATTGTGGACTGTGGAGTTAGTTTTCTGTTTTTAGTTCCTAATCGGTTTTGAAAATCAAAATTATGTTTTTAAAGGTTTTCCAAAGTGTGCCAAAATATAGGCATTTATAGGTTTTTAGGATGTAAAACTGCACTTTTGTTTTCAGCATGAGGTAGCAGAAATAGAGCGATAAATACGGTAATTAAATTAACTCAAGTTCTCCACACTACATAAAGTTACCGGTACAGATTTCAAGCGAACTGCCAAATTCTGAACCACTTTGACAATGTGGTTATTTTGGAATGAACTATTTGGAATAAATTGATTCTAAACATTTTCATGAATGTATTGGTTACTTTGGAAATAAAATAATCTCTCACGTTTTTTTATAGGTTTTAAAGAAAGTTTTCGCTGTGAATCGATGGTGTACCTAGCCTCCAATGATGGAATTTGAACAGACTGAGCAGAACATAATCAGGTAAGAATTCTGTTGAATGACTGCAACAATCTTCTGAGCTTTAATCTGAAAGGGTGCAAAAAAGGCCGTGGCCAGGGGCTCATGGGGCTATGTTATTGTAAACACTGTCCACATTGTATCATGTGTGAGACTAGTACAAACAAACAATATACCTTGCAGTTATACTGTAAGTGTGGGTCAACAATGTGTACTAGTCCAAGGGTCAACCTTGTGACATTTATTACTTCGCAGACTGGCAGAACGATTTCCAAATATAAATGCGAAAATTCCCACATTTGGCTCAGTGATTACAAAACCAAAAGCTTGGATTTTTGATAGTTCAGTAGATTTTTTTTTTTCACTCTGTAAAACAGATGTGATGTTTCGCCTTATCTTCATAAAAAAAAAATGCAATTTATAGTATACATGTATAGGTACAGTAAAAATACATTTAATTTTAACCTATTACTTTTAGTACACTCCACAAACATGTACAGCATGTGTGCGGGCTGGGAAGTTTTTCTGTGTTACATGTACATGTACATTGTACATGTAGGCAAATTAGGACCGAGTTATGGGTACTTTCTGCTGTCCCCACAGTGTCTTCGGTCCCCATGGGACAACAGAAATATTGCATATCTCATTAAAACTACAGTTATAAATTTAATTCTTGAGCAACTATGTAATGGGAAATTCCATCTTTCAATGAGAAAATTTTGTTTCAAATCAATTTGGGGAAAATTACATGTACCTTTCCACAATCAATTTATTTCTAGGAACTATGATGTCCTGTAATGGAAAATAAACTGTAATGAATTACAGTTGAAGACTACCTGTAATGGAAAATTACATCTCTACATAAATCAATATCTTGGGTACCACGGGATGTGGCGCAGAATGCAGGAACTGCATTTAAAACCAGCCAGTATTTTATTGACGGTTTAAAACCACCCACGTCACAGCTCTTGACCAATAGGAATGGGCAAAAACTGTCTCAGGTATTAACGAATACCTCGTTCAAGTGCGGAAGCCAACTTTTCTAGCTAACCCTTGAAATATACTTATGGTTAGTAATTTTCGACTATTGTTTGCTAAGGAACTAGGACCTGGTCACTGTTGTTTGTTCTTGTTACAAATTCGGGCTTAAAAGATAATTGGTTTACTCACGCGCAAAGCAACACCATAAAAATTACACAGCACTTCAAGCATTTTGTCTTCTGTCCTCGGTTTGGCACCGGGTGGGCCTGTCGCTTCTTGTTCTTACAGCACTGACACGTTCCATAGATGACGAGAACCAACAGGCTGGCTAGCAGCCATAAGACTGGAATAGCTGCCCAGAAAATAAGGGTCTGCAAAATAAAGTGACATTTTCTTCAAATCAATATTTACAACCAACTACATTGAAATCTGGTAAAGTGATCATAGGTATGTTTTATATTGCCACATGCCGAGTGAAGTAGTCTTCGTTTCATCAGCATTTTTTCCATATTTGCAGATGTTATTTTCCAAGCTTGTATCGTTTTTCCACAAAATAATGTAGTATCCTGATGCCACTTTGGTCTTTGTGTGAAAAGTGCTCGGGGAATTGGAATATTTTCTGTGTAAACATAGTAAATCTAACAAAATAGGAAAGCGCTTTTCAATCCTGAATTACTTTTTTTTGGTCAGGTAATTTGCAATGACAAAAATTAAAAATTGGCATTTATCCAACTAGCATGTGCAATCTACCACAAACAACATAATCAAACTGACTCCATATGTTTATCTGCACCACAAAGGTAAATAATTCCAATATTTTTTGGCACATAAAAATAAATCACTTGACAAAATGTTCATTCCGAAAAATTTCACTTAGCGTCAAAAGGTACATTTCAGCTAGTCTGGTTCCCAGACCAAAAGATTCCGACTATTCCTGATGAATCTTAGGTCAGGCAGCCTCCGGTAATACAATGTATTACAATTTACGTCACGTGACTAAAACGGGAGGAATTCCTCCTTTTTCCGAAAATTTCCGAAGTTTGCCGAAGTCGTTTCGTCGACAATCGGATAGCGCCCGAGTATTTCCGAGTATATAATAAAGGTTTAATTGACTGCTAATTGCTTATTACTTTTATTTTTAATGAGTTGATAATTACATTGTTTTCATTTAGAAAACTTGAAATTCAACGACAATTTTGTGCATCAAATATACTCGGATCGTACGGGCGAACTTTGTACAATTTTGAATTTGACGACCGTTACCGAGATTTTCCAAAACTCGGTCTTCATTCGGCTCCGCCTGCTAACAGTGCTATTTGGTTCCGTAATTTTGAAGATTCCAGATCAACATTATTCAATGTTATCTTACAAAAACATCAAACTGTATTATCATAACTGTATGATATTACGAAGCAAGTGATTTATTTAAAGATTTGATCAGAACATTAAAAGCTACAAGTTATAAAGCGAAATCGGAAAACGAAGCCGCGCTTTGAGAAAGGGCCATTAATGTCGTCATGTTTATTTTTAGCCACGGAGGCTGCCTGACCTACAATTTAAGACGTGAGCGTCGGGAATAATTGTCAGGTCTGGGAACCAGACTACATTTCAGCATCCAAAATTCTGTCACCTTTCTGAATTATGCTTATCATTAAATTGCTAATCACAAACATATTACCCGCGGGTATAGTTCATTTTACTTTTGCGGTCCCTGACCCACATAACTGTCATTTGTCTTGTCATGTATTCGGATTTTCGTCCCAGGTCCCCGCTACCGTCTTACTGTACTTGTCGGTCGTTGTTTTATGCACGTTTTACTCAATTTTGTTTTGTTTTTGTGATGGTTGAATAAATAATAATAATAATAGTTCAAATATAGGCCTAAATGAATAAACCAATGAATATACTTCACATTGACGATTCAGTTTTACTATTTTTGCACTCCTTTACATTTTTAACAAATCATTTACAATTTGTCTTGCCTTCATGTAAATTTGTTAAACTAGAAATGTAAAAAAAAATTATATTTCAGTTATTGAAAATATGCGGGTATGCAAAACATGGAATTAAAAAATAAATGCCACTTTTCTTTTGAATCTCCATGGCAAAGTGCACAACTTTTGGGGGCTGCAAATTCAGATCTACCTTCAAAAATATTGAAGTTGTAGTTGTACTATAGTTTTATACCTAAAATGATTTTTATGACATGCGTGATGTGATAAGAATAAGATGCACCACCACACATTTCATTGGCATGTATGTACAGTATATCTGTATTATTCCCTACAGCTGAAGTGTGTAATCCGAAAAATATGAATGAAAGTGAAAGAGGCCCCGCCCATTCAAGCGCAACACAATCACAATGCACAATAGTTTAGTGGGTGAAGTAATCAATGGAGATTAGCCAGCATGAATCATCAACAAACCGTCCGGCACGCCACGGCCATGACGGCCAAATTAGACAGACGTCAATTTCCCGATTTCAAATTTCTCTGATTTGAAGACATCGAACACAACCATTCTCTGCCCTCACAGAACAAAACTTTTAAGTTTCGATCTGAAAATAAAAACAAGGAAAACTGAAATTACCTGGACATATTTTAGTTCCCAGGGTTCGAAGGTGGAACTAATCTTTTCGAAGCCCAGGTATGAAACGTGCGGCCAGTTGTGGAAGAATTCGGTGAGCCAAAATGTGACGAATTCGTCGGCATATTTGAAGTTCACCAGGTACCACATGATTGCTTATGAGGAAGAACGAGTGAAAATGTCAGTAATGATCCATGGATCCGTTTTTGTTGAAGAATCCCCAACTAGCTAATATCCGAGAAAAATGTCCACAGAAAACTTCGAAGACTTCGTGTACGTGTACGTGTGTGCGCAGCGCGCCGGTATCTTGTACAATCGTGTACGCGTACGATCGATCCGTACTATAATTGTACAACTGTATTTTGTATGAGCGAAAGATCCATGGTTCCCTCTCATTCACACGCGATAGAGATTCATAAAGTTACGACACCAGTGATGTCTGGTACTTAGTATTCTTTATACATCTGATTCACTTATTATGACGATGGTGACCAGTTGAATGCCCACACGGGTCGTTTCCGCGTTTGATGAATTGACTACGGCTTACGTTTTTGGCATTATACTAACGGTCAATAGTCGTAGCCAGTTTCAGATCCAGCCATGGTCGCGTATGGAATCGACACAGCCATTAAATTTTGCCAAGTGGGGGCGCTAGCATCAAAACGTGGCGCATTTTAAATTTAGCCAGCAGCGCGTACATTACAAAAACCGGGAACAGTTCTCCAAAATGTTCAACTTCAAGGCTAATTTTTGTTTGAAAAAAAATGAAAACACACACATCAAATTGAAGCTTGATTTTACCTCTTCCATTTCCATTCCTCCTTAACATTTGGTAAATTTTGATTAGTTAAAAAGAAGTTTCTAAATTTACTAAAACCAGTTTACAGATACATCGATTACGCTACGACAAATGTTGCCAAGACCAATAAAAGATGTGTCCCAAGAAGCCAGATCAACAGCAACATTGAATCTTTCATTAAAATGTCTCTTTTATTGAGTTATTTTCTGAATTTTTAAATGATTCCAAAATATTCCGCTAAAGTAAAAGTTGCCTCAATAAATCAAAGGCTGCACTGTGAGTTGGAAAGCTCATGAATGAAGCTAGAGAATCGGCAAGGCTTCAGACTTGAAACCTTTGGAGTGAGCCTCATATGTATGTACATGATGCCACTAGTTTCGTTTTTTGTGCAGTAAATCCCATGGCAAGGCTTGTCAGCGCCAACTTGCATGGCTCCCATGTATCGCAGTCTTTTACCATCGATGGATTTGGACAAACTATAGCTTGTTGCATAGCAGATGAAGAGACCAACAAGCTGACAAATCGGCAAGGCTTAAGACTTGAAACTTTTGGAGTGAGCCTCAGACGTAGGAACATGATGCCCCCAGTTTCGTTTTTCTGCAGTACGTCCCATAGCAAGGGCTGTCAGCGCCAGCCGACATGGCTCTCATATGTCGCTGTCTCAAGGTACCTTAACATGGATGGATTTTGACAAACTATAGCTTGTTGCATAGCGGATGAATAGGCCAACAAGCTGTCAAATCGGCAAGGCTTAAGACTTGAAACTTTTGGAGTGAGCCCCAGACGTATGTACATGATGCCCCCAGTTTCGTTTTTCTGCAGTAAGTCCCATAGCAAGGGCTGTCAGCGCCAGCCGACATGGCTCTCATATGTCGCGGTCTAAAGGTACCTTAACATGGATGGATTTTGACAAACTATAGCTTGTTGCATAGCGGATGAATAGGCCAACAAGCTGACAAATCGGCAAGGCTTCAGACTTGAAACTTTTGGAGTGAGTTCCAGACGTAGGTACATGATGCCCCCAGTTTCGTTTTTCTGCAGTAAGTCCCATAGCAAGGGCTGTCAGCGCCAGCCGACATGGCTCTCATATGTCGCGGTCTAAAGGTACCTTAACATGGATGGATTTTGACAAACTATAGCTTGTTGCATAGCGGATGAATAGGTCAACAAGCTGACAAATCGGCAAGGCTTCAGACTTGAAACTTTTGGAGTGAGTCCCAGACGTAGGTACATGATGACCCCAGTTTCGTTTTTGTGCAGTAAGTCCCATAGCAAGGGCTGTCAGCGCCAGCCGACATGGCTCTCATATGTCGCGGTCTAAAGGTACCTTAACATGGATGGATTTTGACAAACTATAGCTTGTTGCATAGCAGATGAACAGGCCAACAAGCTGACAAATCAGCAAGGCTTCAGACTTGAAACTTTTGGAGTGAGCCCCAGAACGTAGGTGCATGATGCCCCCTGTTTCGTTTTTGTGCAGTAAGTCCCATAGCAAGGGCTGTCAGCGCCAGCCGACATGGCTCTCATATGTCGCGGTCTAAAGGTACCTTAACATGGATGGATTTTGACAAACTATAGCTTGTTGCATAGCGGATGAATAGGCCAACAAGCTGACAAATCGGCAAGGCTTCAGACTTGAAACTTTTGGAGTGAGTCCCAGACGTAGGCGCATGATGCCCCCAGTTTCGTTTTTGTGCAGTAAGTCCCATAGCAAGGGCTGTCAGCGCCAGCCGACATGGCTCTCATATGTCGCGGTCTAAAGGTACCTTAACATGGATGGATTTTGACAAACTATAGCTTGTTGCATAGCGGATGAATAGGCCAACAAGCTGACAAATCGGCAAGGCTTCAGACTTGAAACTTTTGGAGTGAGTCCCAGACGTAGGCGCATGATGCCCCCAGTTTCGTTTTTGTGCAGTAAGTCCCATAGCAAGGGCTGTCAGCGCCAGCCGACATGGCTCTCATATGTCGCGGTCTAAAGGTACCTTAACATGGATGGATTTTGACAAACTATAGCTTGTTGCATAGCGGATGAATAGGCCAACAAGCTGACAAATCGGCAAGGCTTCAGACTTGAAACTTTTGGAGTGAGCCCCAGACGTAGGTGCATGATGCCCCCAGTTTCGTTTTTGTGCAGTAAGTCCCATAGCAAGGGCTGTCAGCGCCAGCCGACATGGCTCTCATATGTCGCGGTCTAAAGGTACCTTAACATGGATGGATTTTGACAAACTATAGCTTGTTGCATAGCGGATGAATAGGCCAACAAGCTGACAAATCGGCAAGGCTTCAGACTTGAAACTTTTGGAGTGAGTCCCAGACGTAGGCGCATGATGCCCCCAGTTTCGTTTTTCTGCAGTAAGTCCCATAGCAAGGGCTGTCAGCGCCAGCCGACATGGCTCTCATATGTCGCGGTCTAAAGGTACCTTAACATGGATGGATTTTGACAAACTATAGCTTGTTGCATAGCGGATGAATAGGCCAACAAGCTGACAAATCGGCAAGGCTTCAGACTTGAAACTTTTGGAGTGAGCTCCAGACGTATGCGCATGATGCCCCCAGTTTCGTTTTTCTGCAGAAAGTCCCATAGCAAGGGCTGTCAGCGCCAGCCGACATGGCTCTCATATGTCGCGGTCTAAAGGTACCTTAACATGGATGGATTTTGACAAACTATAGCTTGTTGCATAGCGGATGAATAGGCCAACAAGCTGACAAATCGGCAAGGCTTCAGACTTGAAACTTTTGGAGTGAGTCACAGACGTAGGCACATGATGCCCCCAGTTTCGTTTTTGTGCAGTAAGTCCCATAGCAAGGGCTGTCAGCGCCAGCCGACATGGCTTTCATATGTCGCGGTCTAAAGGTCCCTTAACATGGATGGATTTTGACAAACTATAGCTTGTTGCATAGCGGATGAATAGGCCAACAAGCTGACAAATCGGCAAGGCTTC
Organism: Patiria pectinifera; assembly: GCA_029964075.1. NCBI lineage: Eukaryota > Metazoa > Echinodermata > Asteroidea > Valvatida > Asterinidae > Patiria > Patiria pectinifera. The sequence continues at coordinate 20,576,400 of CM057146.1, forward strand.
AGACTTGAAACTTTTGGAGTGAGCCCCAGACGTAGGTGCATGATGCCCCCAGTTTCGTTTTTGTGCAGTAAGTCCCATAGCAAGGGCTGTCAGCGCCAGCCGACATGGCTCTCATATGTCGCGGTCTAAAGGTACCTTAACATGGATGGATTTTGACAAACTATAGCTTGTTGCATAGCGGATGAATAGGCCAACAAGCTGACAAATCGGCAAGGCTTCAGACTTGAAACTTTTGGAGTGAGTCCCAGACGTAGGTGCATGATGCCCCCAGTTTCGTTTTTGTGCAGTAAGTCCCATAGCAAGGGCTGTCAGCGCCAGCCGACATGGCTCTCATATGTCGCGGTCTAAAGGTACCTTAACATGGATGGAATTTGACAAACTATAGCTTGTTGCATAGCAGATGAATAGGCCAAGAAGCTGACAAATCGGCAAGGCTTCAGACTTGAAACTTTTGGAGTGAGTCCCAGACGTATGCGCATGATGCCCCCAGTTTCGTTTTTCTGCAGAAAGTCCCATAGCAAGGGCTGTCAGCGCCAGCCGACATGGCTCTCATATGTCGCGGTCTAAAGGTACCTTAACATGGATGGATTTTGACAAACTATAGCTTGTTGCATAGCGGATGAATAGGCCAACAAGCTGACAAATCGGCAAGGCTTCAGACTTGAAACTTTTGGAGTGAGCTCCAGACGTATGCGCATGATGCCCCCAGTTTCGTTTTTGTGCAGAAAGTCCCATAGCAAGGGCTGTCAGCGCCAGCCGACATGGCTCTCATATGTCGCGGTCTAAAGGTACCTTAACATGGATGGATTTTGACAAACTATAGCTTGTTGCATAGCGGATGAATAGGCCAACAAGCTGACAAATCGGCAAGGCTTCAGACTTGAAACTTTTGGAGTGAGTCCCAGACGTAGGTGCATGATGCCCCCAGTTTCGTTTTTGTGCAGTAAGTCCCATAGCAAGGGCTGTCAGCGCCAGCCGACATGGCTCTCATATGTCGCGGTCTAAAGGTACCTTAACATGGATGGATTTTGACAAACTATAGCTTGTTGCATAGCGGATGAATAGGCCAACAAGCTGACAAATCGGCAAGGCTTCAGACTTGAAACTTTTGGAGTGAGCCCCAGACGTAGGCGCATGATGCCCCCAGTTTCGTTTTTGTGCAGTAAGTCCCATAGCAAGGGCTGTCAGCGCCAGCCGACATGGCTCTCATATGTCGCGGTCTAAAGGTACCTTAACATGGATGGATTTTGACAAACTATAGCTTGTTGCATAGCAGATGAATCGGCCAACAAGCTGACAAATCGGCATGGCTTCAGACTTGAAACTTTTGGAGTGAGCTCCAGACGTATGCGCATGATGCCCCCAGTTTCGTTTTTCTGCAGAAAGTCCCATAGCAAGGGCTGTCAGCGCCAGCCGACATGGCTCTCATATGTCGCGGTCTAAAGGTACCTTAACATGGATGGATTTTGACAAACTATAGCTTGTTGCATAGCGGATGAATAGGCCAACAAGCTGACAAATCGGCAAGGCTTCAGACTTGAAACTTTTGGAGTGAGTCCCAGACGTAGGTGCATGATGCCCCCAGTTTCGTTTTTGTGCAGTAAGTCCCATAGCAAGGGCTGTCAGCGCCAGCCGACATGGCTCTCATATGTCGCGGTCTAAAGGTACCTTAACATGGATGGATTTTGACAAACTATAGCTTGTTGCATAGCGGATGAATAGGCCAACAAGCTGACAAATCGGCAAGGCTTCAGACTTGAAACGTTTGGAGTGAGTCACAGACGTAGGCACATGATGCCCCCAGTTTCGTTTTTGTGCAGTAAGTCCCATAGCAAGGGCTGTCAGCGCCAACCGACATGGCTTTCATATGTCGCGGTCTAAAGGTCCCTTAACATGGATGGATTTTGACAAACTATAGCTTGTTGCATAGCGGATGAATAGGCTAACAAGCTGACAAATCGGCATGGCTTCAGACTTGAAACTTTTGGAGTGAGTCCCAGACGTAGGTGCATGATGCCCCCAGTTTCGTTTTTGTGCAGTAAGTCCCATAGCAAGGGCTGTCAGCGCCAGCCGACATGGCTCTCATATGTCGCGGTCTAAAGGTACCTTAACATGGATGGATTTTGACAAACTATAGCTTGTTGCATAGCGGATGAATAGGCCAACAAGCTGACAAATCGGCAAGGCTTCAGACTTGAAACTTTTGGAGTGAGTCCCAGACGTAGGTGCATGATGCCCCCAGTTTCGTTTTTGTGCAGTAAGTCCCATAGCAAGGGCTGTCAGCGCCAGCCGACATGGCTCTCATATGTCGCGGTCTAAAGGTACCTTAACATGGATGGATTTTGACAAACTATAGCTTGTTGCATAGCGGATGAATAGGCCAACAAGCTGACAAATCGGCAAGGCTTCAGACTTGAAACTTTTGGAGTGAGTCCCAGACGTAGGCGCATGATGCCCCAGTTTCGTTTTTGTGCAGTAAGTCCCATAGCAAGGGCTGTCAGCGCCAGCCGACATGGCTCTCATATGTCGCGGTCTAAAGGTACCTTAACATGGATGGATTTTGACAAACTATAGCTTGTTGCATAGCGGATGAATAGGCCAACAAGCTGACAAATCGGCAAGGCTTCAGACTTGAAACTTTTGGAGTGAGCCCCAGACGTAGGCGCATGATGCCCCCAGTTTCGTTTTTCTGCAGTAAGTCCCATAGCAAGGGCTGTCAGCGCCAGCCGACATGGCTCTCATATGTCGCGGTCTAAAGGTACCTTAACATGGATGGATTTTGACAAACTATAGCTTGTTGCATAGCGGATGAATAGGCCAACAAGCTGACAAATCGGCAAGGCTTCAGACTTGAAACTTTTGGAGTGAGCCCCAGACGTAGGCGCATGATGCCCCAGTTTCGTTTTGTGCAGTAAGTCCCATAGCAAGGGCTGTCAGCGCCAGCCGACATGGCTCTCATATGTCGCGGTCTAAAGGTACCTTAACATGGATGGATTTTGACAAACTATAGCTTGTTGCATAGCGGATGAATAGGCCAACAAGCTGACAAATCGGCAAGGCTTCAGACTTGAAACTTTTGGAGTGAGCCCCAGACGTAGGTGCATGATGCCCCCAGTTTCGTTTTTGTGCAGTAAGTCCCATAGCAAGGGCTGTCAGCGCCAGCCGACATGGCTCTCATATGTCGCGGTCTAAAGGTACCTTAACATGGATGGATTTTGACAAACTATAGCTTGTTGCATAGCGGATGAATAGGCCAACAAGCTGACAAATCGGCAAGGCTTCAGACTTGAAACTTTTGGAGTGAGCCCCAGACGTAGGTACATGATGCCCCCAGTTTCGTTTTTGTGCAGTAAGTCCCATAGCAAGGGCTGTCAGCGCCAGCCGACATGGCTCTCATATGTCGCGGTCTAAAGGTACCTTAACATGGATGGATTTGGACAAACTATAGCTTGTTGCATAGCGGATGAATAGGCCAACAAGCTGACAAATCGGCAAGGCTTCAGACTTGAAACTTTTGGAGTGAGCCCCAGACGTAGGTGCATGATGCCCCCAGTTTCGTTTTTGTGCAGTAAGTCCCATAGCAAGGGCTGTCAGCGCCAGCCGACATGGCTCTCATATGTCGCGGTCTAAAGGTACCTTAACATGGATGGATTTTGACAAACTATAGCTTGTTGCATAGCGGATGAATAGGCCAACAAGCTGACAAATCGGCATGGCTTCAGACTTGAAACTTTTGGAGTGAGCCCCAGACGTAGGCGCATGATGCCCCCAGTTTCGTTTTTGTGCAGTAAGTCCCATAGCAAGGGCTGTCAGCGCCAGCCGACATGGCTCTCATATGTCGCGGTCTAAAGGTACCTTAACATGGATGGATTTTGACAAACTATAGCTTGTTGCATAGCGGATGAATAGGCCAACAAGCTGACAAATCGGCAAGGCTTCAGACTTGAAACTTTTGGAGTGAGTCCCAGACGTAGGTACATGATGCCCCCAGTTTCGTTTTTGTGCAGTAAGTCCCATAGCAAGGGCTGTCAGCGCCAGCCGACATGGCTCTCATATGTCGCGGTCTAAAGGTACCTTAACATGGATGGATTTTGACAAACTATAGCTTGTTGCATAGCGGATGAATAGGCCAACAAGCTGACAAATCGGCAAGGCTTCAGACTTGAAACTTTTGGAGTGAGTCCCAGACGTAGGTACATGATGCCCCCAGTTTCGTTTTTGTGCAGTAAGTCCCATAGCAAGGGCTGTCAGCGCCAGCCGACATGGCTCTCATATGTCGCGGTCTAAAGGTACCTTAACATGGATGGATTTTGACAAACTATAGCTTGTTGCATAGCGGATGAATAGGCCAACAAGCTGACAAATCGGCAAGGCTTCAGACTTGAAACTTTTGGAGTGAGCCCCAGACGTAGGTACATGATGCCCCAGTTTCGTTTTTGTGCAGTAAGTCCCATAGCAAGGGCTGTCAGCGCCAGCCGACATGGCTCTCATATGTCGCGGTCTAAAGGTACCTTAACATGGATGGATTTTGACAAACTATAGCTTGTTGCATAGCGGATGAATAGGCCAACAAGCTGACAAATCGGCAAGGCTTCAGACTTGAAACTTTTGGAGTGAGCCCCAGACGTAGGTACATGATGCCCCCAGTTTCGTTTTTGTGCAGTAAGTCCCATAGCAAGGGCTGTCAGCGCCAGCCGACATGGCTCTCATATGTCGCGGTCTAAAGGTACCTTAACATGGATGGATTTTGACAAACTATAGCTTGTTGCATAGCGGATGAATAGGCCAACAAGCTGACAAATCGGCAAGGCTTCAGACTTGAAACTTTTGGAGTGAGCCCCAGACGTAGGTACATGATGCCCCAGTTTCGTTTTTGTGCAGTAAGTCCCATAGCAAGGGCTGTCAGCGCCAGCCGACATGGCTCTCATATGTCGCGGTCTAAAGGTACCTTAACATGGATGGATTTTGACAAACTATAGCTTGTTGCATAGCGGATGAATAGGCCAACAAGCTGACAAATCGGCAAGGCTTCAGACTTGAAACTTTTGGAGTGAGCCCCAGACGTAGGTACATGATGCCCCCAGTTTCGTTTTTGTGCAGTAAGTCCCATAGCAAGGGCTGTCAGCGCCAGCCGACATGGCTCTCATATGTCGCGGTCTAAAGGTACCTTAACATGGATGGATTTTGACAAACTATAGCTTGTTGCATAGCGGATGAATAGGCCAACAAGCTGACAAATCGGCAAGGCTTCAGACTTGAAACTTTTGGAGTGAGCCCCAGACGTAGGTACATGATGCCCCCAGTTTCGTTTTTGTGCAGTAAGTCCCATAGCAAGGGCTGTCAGCGCCAGCCGACATGGCTCTCATATGTCGCGGTCTAAAGGTACCTTAACATGGATGGATTTTGACAAACTATAGCTTGTTGCATAGCGGATGAATAGGCCAACAAGCTGACAAATCGGCAAGGCTTCAGACTTGAAACTTTTGGAGTGAGCCCCAGACGTAGGTACATGATGCCCCAGTTTCGTTTTTGTGCAGTAAGTCCCATAGCAAGGGCTGTCAGCGCCAGCCGACATGGCTCTCATATGTCGCGGTCTAAAGGTACCTTAACATGGATGGATTTTGACAAACTATAGCTTGTTGCATAGCGGATGAATAGGCCAACAAGCTGACAAATCGGCAAGGCTTCAGACTTGAAACTTTGGAGTGAGCCCCAGACGTAGGTACATGATGCCCCCAGTTTCGTTTTTGTGCAGTAAGTCCCATAGCAAGGGCTGTCAGCGCCAGCCGACATGGCTCTCATATGTCGCGGTCTAAAGGTACCTTAACATGGATGGATTTTGACAAACTATAGCTTGTTGCATAGCGGATGAATAGGCCAACAAGCTGACAAATCGGCAAGGCTTCAGACTTGAAACTTTTGGAGTGAGCCCCAGACGTAGGTACATGATGCCCCAGTTTCGTTTTTGTGCAGTAAGTCCCATAGCAAGGGCTGTCAGCGCCAGCCGACATGGCTCTCATATGTCGCGGTCTAAAGGTACCTTAACATGGATGGATTTTGACAAACTATAGCTTGTTGCATAGCGGATGAATAGGCCAACAAGCTGACAAATCGGCAAGGCTTCAGACTTGAAACTTTTGGAGTGAGCCCCAGACGTAGGTACATGATGCCCCAGTTTCGTTTTTGTGCAGTAAGTCCCATAGCAAGGGCTGTCAGCGCCAGCCGACATGGCTCTCATATGTCGCGGTCTAAAGGTACCTTAACATGGATGGATTTTGACAAACTATAGCTTGTTGCATAGCGGATGAATAGGCCAACAAGCTGACAAATCGGCAAGGCTTCAGACTTGAAACTTTTGGAGTGAGCCCCAGACGTAGGTACATGATGCCCCCAGTTTCGTTTTTGTGCAGTAAGTCCCATAGCAAGGGCTGTCAGCGCCAGCCGACATGGCTCTCATATGTCGCGGTCTAAAGGTACCTTAACATGGATGGATTTTGACAAACTATAGCTTGTTGCATAGCGGATGAATAGGCCAACAAGCTGACAAATCGGCAAGGCTTCAGACTTGAAACTTTTGGAGTGAGCCCCAGACGTAGGTACATGATGCCCCAGTTTCGTTTTTGTGCAGTAAGTCCCATAGCAAGGGCTGTCAGCGCCAGCCGACATGGCTCTCATATGTCGCGGTCTAAAGGTACCTTAACATGGATGGATTTTGACAAACTATAGCTTGTTGCATAGCGGATGAATAGGCCAACAAGCTGACAAATCGGCAAGGCTTCAGACTTGAAACTTTTGGAGTGAGCCCCAGACGTAGGTACATGATGCCCCCAGTTTCGTTTTTGTGCAGTAAGTCCCATAGCAAGGGCTGTCAGCGCCAGCCGACATGGCTCTCATATGTCGCGGTCTAAAGGTACCTTAACATGGATGGATTTTGACAAACTATAGCTTGTTGCATAGCGGATGAATAGGCCAACAAGCTGACAAATCGGCAAGGCTTCAGACTTGAAACTTTTGGAGTGAGCCCCAGACGTAGGTACATGATGCCCCCAGTTTCGTTTTTGTGCAGTAAGTCCCATAGCAAGGGCTGTCAGCGCCAGCCGACATGGCTCTCATATGTCGCGGTCTAAAGGTACCTTAACATGGATGGATTTTGACAAACTATAGCTTGTTGCATAGCGGATGAATAGGCCAACAAGCTGACAAATCGGCAAGGCTTCAGACTTGAAACTTTTGGAGTGAGCCCCAGACGTAGGTACATGATGCCCCCAGTTTCGTTTTTGTGCAGTAAGTCCCATAGCAAGGGCTGTCAGCGCCAGCCGACATGGCTCTCATATGTCGCGGTCTAAAGGTACCTTAACATGGATGGATTTTGACAAACTATAGCTTGTTGCATAGCGGATGAATAGGCCAACAAGCTGACAAATCGGCAAGGCTTCAGACTTGAAACTTTTGGAGTGAGCCCCAGACGTAGGTACATGATGCCCCCAGTTTCGTTTTTGTGCAGTAAGTCCCATAGCAAGGGCTGTCAGCGCCAGCCGACATGGCTCTCATATGTCGCGGTCTAAAGGTACCTTAACATGGATGGATTTTGACAAACTATAGCTTGTTGCATAGCGGATGAATAGGCCAACAAGCTGACAAATCGGCAAGGCTTCAGACTTGAAACTTTTGGAGTGAGCCCCAGACGTAGGTACATGATGCCCCAGTTTCGTTTTGTGCAGTAAGTCCCATAGCAAGGGCTGTCAGCGCCAGCCGACATGGCTCTCATATGTCGCGGTCTAAAGGTACCTTAACATGGATGGATTTTGACAAACTATAGCTTGTTGCATAGCGGATGAATAGGCCAACAAGCTGACAAATCGGCAAGGCTTCAGACTTGAAACTTTTGGAGTGAGCCCCAGACGTAGGTACATGATGCCTCCAGTTTCGTTTTTGTGCAGTAAGTCCCATAGCAAGGGCTGTCAGCGCCAGCCGACGTGGCTCTCATATGTCGCGGTCTAAAGGTACCTTAACATAAATGGATTTTGACAAACTATAGCTTGTTGCATAGCGGATGAATAGTCCAACAAGCTGACAAATCGGCAAGGCTTCAGACTTGAAACTTTTGGAGTGAGCCCCAGACGTAGGTACATGATGCCCCCAGTTTCGTTTTTGTGCAGTAAGTCCCATAGCAAGGGCTGTCAGCGCCAGCCGACATGGCTCTCATATGTCGCGGTCTAAAGGTACCTTAACATGGATGGATTTTGACAAATTTTAACTTGTTGCATAGCGGATGAATAGGCCAACAAGCTGACAAATCGGCAAGGCTTCAGACTTGAAACTTTTGGAGTGAGCCCCAGACGTAGGTACATGATGCCCCCAGTTTCGTTTTTGTGCAGTAAGTCCCATAGCAAGGGCTGTCAGCGCCAGCCGACATGGCTCTCATATGTCGCGGTCTAAAGGTACCTTAACATGGATGGATTTTGACAAACTATAGCTTGTTGCATAGCGGATGAATAGGCCAACAAGCTGACAAATCGGCAAGGCTTCAGACTTGAAACTTTTGGAGTGAGCCCCAGACGTAGGTACATGATGCCCCCAGTTTCGTTTTTGTGCAGTAAGTCCCATAGCAAGGGCTGTCAGCGCCAGCCGACATGGCTCTCATATGTCGCGGTCTAAAGGTACCTTAACATGGATGGATTTTGACAAACTATAGCTTGTTGCATAGCGGATGAATAGGCCAACAAGCTGACAAATCGGCAAGGCTTCAGACTTGAAACTTTAGGAGTTAGCCCCAGACGTAGGTACATGATGGCCCCAGTTTCGTTTTTGTGCAGTAAGTCCCATAGCAAGGGCTGTCAGCGCCAGCCGACATGGCTCTCATATGTCGCGGTCTAAAGGTACCTTAACATGGATGGATTTTGACAAACTATAGCTTGTTGCATAGCGGATGAATAGGCCAACAAGCTGACAAATCGGCAAGGCTTCAGACTTGAAACTTTTGGAGTGAGCCCCAGACGTAGGTACATGATGCCCCAGTTTCGTTTTTGTGCAGTAAGTCCCATAGCAAGGGCTGTCAGCGCCAGCCGACATGGCTCTCATATGTCGCGGTCTAAAGGTACCTTAACATGGATGGATTTTGACAAACTATAGCTTGTTGCATAGCGGATGAATAGGCCAACAAGCTGACAAATCGGCAAGGCTTCAGACTTGAAACTTTTGGAGTGAGCCCCAGACGTAGGTACATGATGCCCCCAGTTTCGTTTTTGTGCAGTAAGTCCCATAGCAAGGGCTGTCAGCGCCAGCCGACATGGCTCTCATATGTCGCGGTCTAAAGGTACCTTAACATGGATGGATTTTGACAAACTATAGCTTGTTGCATAGCGGATGAATAGGCCAACAAGCTGACAAATCGGCAAGGCTTCAGACTTGAAACTTTTGGAGTGAGCCCCAGACGTAGGTACATGATGCCCCCAGTTTCGTTTTTGTGCAGTAAGTCCCATAGCAAGGGCTGTCAGCGCCAGCCTACATGGCTCTCATATGTCGCGGTCTAAAGGCACCTTAACATGGATGGATTTTGACAAACTATAGCTTGTTGCATAGCGGATGAATAGGCCAACAAGCTGAGAAATCGGCAAGGCTTTAGACTTGAAACTTTAGGAGTTAGCCCCAGACGTAGGTACATGATGGCCCCAGTTTCGTTTTTGTGCAGTAAGTCCCATAGCAAGGGCTGTCAGCGCCAGCCGACATGGCTCTCATATGTCGCGGTCTAAAGGTACCTTAACATGGATGGATTTTGACAAACTATAGCTTGTTGCATAGCGGATGAATAGTCCAACAAGCTGACAAATCGGCAAGGCTTCAGACTTGAAACTTTTGGAGTGAGCCCCAGACGTAGGTACATGATGCCCCCAGTTTCGTTTTTGTGCAGTAAGTCCCATAGCAAGGGCTGTCAGCGCCAGCCGACATGGCTCTCATATGTCGCGGTCTAAAGGTACCTTAACATGGATGGATTTTGACAAACTATAGCTTGTTGCATAGCGGATGAATAGGCCAACAAGCTGACAAATCGGCAAGGCTTCAGACTTGAAACTTTTGGAGTGAGCCCCAGACGTAGGTACATGATGCCCCCAGTTTCGTTTTTGTGCAGTAAGTCCCATAGCAAGGGCTGTCAGCGCCAGCCGACATGGCTCTCATATGTCGCGGTCTAAAGGTACCTTAACATAAATGGATTTCAACAAACTATAGCTTGTTGCATAGCGGATGAATAGACTAACAAGCTGACAAATCGGCAAGGCTTCCGACTTGAAACTTTTGGAGTGAGCCCCAGACGTAGGTAAATGATGCCCCCAGTTTCGTTTTTGTGCAGTAAGTCCCATAGCAAGGGCTGTCAGCGCCAGCCGACATGGCTCTCATATGTCGCGGTCTAAAGGTACCTTAACATGGATGGATTTTGACAAACTATAGCTTGTTGCATAGCGGATGAATAGGCCAACAAGCTGACAAATCGGCAAGGCTTCAGACTTGAAACTTTTGGAGTGAGCCCCAGACGTAGGTACATGATGCCCCCAGTTTCGTTTTTGTGCAGTAAGTCCCATAGCAAGGGCTGTCAGCGCCAGCCTACATGGCTCTCATATGTCGCGGTCTAAAGGCACCTTAACATGGATGGATTTTGACAAACTATAGCTTGTTGCATAGCGGATGAATAGGCCAACAAGCTGACAAATCGGCAAGGCTTCAGACTTGAAACTTTTGGAGTGAGCCCCAGACGTAGGTACATGATGCCCCCAGTTTCGTTTTTGTGCAGTAAGTCCCATAGCAAGGGCTGTCAGCGCCAGCCGACATGGCTCTCATATGTCGCGGTCTAAAGGTACCTTAACATGGATGGATTTTGACAAACTATAGCTTGTTGCATAGCGGATGAATAGGCCAACAAGCTGACAAATCGGCAAGGCTTCAGACTTGAAACTTTTGGAGTGAGCCCCAGACGTAGGTACATGATGCCCCCAGTTTCGTTTTTGTGCAGTAAGTCCCATAGCAAGGGCTGTCAGCGCCAGCCGACATGGCTCTCATATGTCGCGGTCTAAAGGTACCTTAACATGGATGGATTTTGACAAACTATAGCTTGTTGCATAGCGGATGAATAGTCCAACAAGCTGACAAATCGGCAAGGCTTCAGACTTGAAACTTTTGGAGTGAGCCCCAGACGTAGGTACATGATGCCCCCAGTTTCGTTTTTGTGCAGTAAGTCCCATAGCAAGGGCTGTCAGCGCCAGCCGACATGGCTCTCATATGTCGCGGTCTAAAGGTACCTTAACATGGATGGATTTTGACAAACTATAGCTTGTTGCATAGCGGATGAATAGTCCAACAAGCTAACAAATCGACAAGGCTTCAGACTTGAAACTTTAGGAGTGAGCCCCAGACGTAGGTACATGATGCCCCCAGTTTCGTTTTTGTGCAGTAAGTCCCATAGCAAGGGCTTTCAGCGCCAGCCGACATGGCTCTCATATGTCGCGGTCTAAAGGTACCTTAACATGGATGGATTTTGACAAACTATAGCTTGTTGCATAGCGGATGAATAGGCCAACAAGCTGACAAATCGGCAAGGCTTCAGACTTGAAACTTTTGGAGTGAGCCCCAGACGTAGGTACATGATGCCCCCAGTTTCGTTTTTGTGCAGTAAGTCCCATAGCAAGGGCTGTCAGCGCCAGCCGACATGGCTCTCATATGTCGCGGTCTAAAGGTACCTTAACATGGATGGATTTTGACAAACTATAGCTTGTTGCATAGCGGATGAATAGGCCAACAAGCTGACAAATCGGCAAGGCTTCAGACTTGAAACTTTTGGAGTGAGCCCCAGACGTAGGTACATGATGCCCCCAGTTTCGTTTTTGTGCAGTAAGTCCCATAGCAAGGGCTGTCAGCGCCAGCCGACATGGCTCTCATATGTCGCGGTCTAAAGGTACCTTAACATGGATGGATTTTGACAAACTATAGCTTGTTGCATAGCGGATGAATAGGCCAACAAGCTGACAAATCGGCAAGGCTTCAGACTTGAAACTTTTGGAGTGAGCCCCAGACGTAGGTACATGATGCCCCCAGTTTCGTTTTTGTGCAGTAAGTCCCATAGCAAGGGCTGTCAGCGCCAGCCGACATGGCTCTCATATGTCGCGGTCTAAAGGTACCTTAACATGGATGGATTTTGACAAACTATAGCTTGTTGCATAGCGGATGAATAGGCCAACAAGCTGACAAATCGGCAAGGCTTCAGACTTGAAACTTTGTAGTGAGCCTCAGTCTTAGGTACATGACGCCCCAGTTTCGTTTTTGTGCAGTAAGTCCCATAGCAAGGGCTGTCAGCGCCAGCCGACATGGCTCTCATATGTCGCGGTCTAAAGGTACCTTAACATGGATGGATTTTGACAAACTATAGCTTGTTGCATAGCGGATGAATAGGCCAACAAGCTGACAAATCGGCAAGGCTTCAGACTTGAAACTTTTGGAGTGAGCCCCAGACGTAGGTACATGATGCCCCCAGTTTCGTTTTTGTGCAGTAAGTCCCATAGCAAGGGCTGTCAGCGCCAGCCGACATGGCTCTCATATGTCGCGGTCTAAAGGTACCTTAACATGGATGGATTTTGACAAACTATAGCTTGTTGCATAGCGGATGAATAGGCCAACAAGCTGACAAATCGGCAAGGCTTCAGACTTGAAACTTTTGGAGTGAGCCCCAGACGTAGGTACATGATGCCCCCAGTTTCGTTTTTGTGCAGTAAGTCCCATAGCAAGGGCTGTCAGCGCCAGCCGACATGGCTCTCATATGTCGCGGTCTAAAGGTACCTTAACATGGATGGATTTTGACAAACTATAGCTTGTTGCATAGCGGATGAATAGGCCAACAAGCTGACAAATCGGCAAGGCTTCAGACTTGAAACTTTTGGAGTGAGCCCCAGACGTAGGTACATGATGCCCCAGTTTCGTTTTTGTGCAGTAAGTCCCATAGCAAGGGCTGTCAGCGCCAGCCGACATGGCTCTCATATGTCGCGGTCTAAAGGTACCTTAACATGGATGGATTTTGACAAACTATAGCTTGTTGCATAGCGGATGAATAGTCCAACAAGCTGACAAATCGGCAAGGCTTCAGACTTGAAACTTTTGGAGTGAGCCCCAGACGTAGGTACATGATGCCCCCAGTTTCGTTTTTGTGCAGTAAGTCCCATAGCAAGGGCTGTCAGCGCCAGCCGACATGGCTCTCATATGTCGCGGTCTAAAGGTACCTTAACATAAATGGATTTTGACAAACTATAGCTTGTTGCATAGCGGATGAATAGGCCAACAAGCTGACAAATCGGCAAGGCTTCAGACTTGAAACTTTTGGAGTGAGCCCCAGACGTAGGTACATGATGCCCCAGTTTCGTTTTTGTGCAGTAAGTCCCATAGCAAGGGCTGTCAGCGCCAGCCGACATGGCTCTCATATGTCGCGGTCTAAAGGTACCTTAACATGGATGGATTTTGACAAACTATAGCTTGTTGCATAGCGGATGAATAGGCCAACAAGCTGACAAATCGGCAAGGCTTCAGACTTGAAACTTTTGGAGTGAGCCCCAGACGTAGGTACATGATGCCCCCAGTTTCGTTTTTGTGCAGTAAGTCCCATAGCAAGGGCTGTCAGCGCCAGCCGACATGGCTCTCATATGTCGCGGTCTAAAGGTACCTTAACATGGATGGATTTTGACAAACTATAGCTTGTTGCATAGCGGATGAATAGGCCAACAAGCTGACAAATCGGCAAGGCTTCAGACTTGAAACTTTAGGAGTTAGCCCCAGACGTAGGTACATGATGGCCCCAGTTTCGTTTTTGTGCAGTAAGTCCCATAGCAAGGGCTGTCAGCGCCAGCCGACATGGCTCTCATATGTCGCGGTCTAAAGGTACCTTAACATGGATGGATTTTGACAAACTATAGCTTGTTGCATAGCGGATGAATAGGCCAACAAGCTGACAAATCGGCAAGGCTTCAGACTTGAAACGTTTGGAGTGAGCTCCAGACGTAGGTACATGATGCCCCAGTTTCGTTTTTGTGCAGTAAGTCCCATAGCAAGGGCTGTCAGCGCCAGCCGACATGGCTCTCATATGTCGCGGTCTAAAGGTACCTTAACATGGATGGATTTTGACAAACTATAGCTTGTTGCATAGCGGATGAATAGGCCAACAAGCTGACAAATCGGCAAGGCTTCAGACTTGAAACTTTTGGAGTGAGCCCCAGACGTAGGTACATGATGCCCCCAGTTTCGTTTTTGTGCAGTAAGTCCCATAGCAAGGGCTGTCAGCGCCAGCCGACATGGCTCTCATATGTCGCGGTCTAAAGGTACCTTAACATGGATGGATTTTGACAAACTATAGCTTGTTGCATAGCGGATGAATAGGCCAACAAGCTGACAAATCGGCAAGGCTTCAGACTTGAAACTTTTGGAGTGAGCCCCAGACGTAGGTACATGATGCCCCCAGTTTCGTTTTTGTGCAGTAAGTCCCATAGCAAGGGCTGTCAGCGCCAGCCGACATGGCTCTCATATGTCGCGGTCTAAAGGTACCTTAACATAAATGGATTTTGACAAACTATAGCTTGTTGCATAGCGGATGAATAGGCCAACAAGCTGACAAATCGGCAAGGCTTCAGACTTGAAACTTTTGGAGTGAGCCCCAGACGTAGGTACATGATGCCCCCAGTTTCGTTTTTGTGCAGTAAGTCCCATAGCAAGGGCTGTCAGCGCCAGCCGACATGGCTCTCATATGTCGCGGTCTAAAGGTACCTTAACATGGATGGATTTTGACAAACTATAGCTTGTTGCATAGCGGATGAATAGTCCAACAAGCTGACAAATCGGCAAGGCTTCAGACTTGAAACTTTTGGAGTGAGCCCCAGACGTAGGTACATGATGTCCCCAGTTTCGTTTTTGTGCAGTAAGTCCCATAGCAAGGGCTGTCAGCGCCAGCCGACATGGCTCTCATATGTCGCGGTCTAAAGGTACCTTAACATGGATGGATTTTGACAAACTATAGCTTGTTGCATAGCGGATGAATAGGCCAACAAGCTGACAAATCGGCAAGGCTTCAGACTTGAAACTTTTGGAGTGAGCCCCAGACGTAGGTACATGATGCCCCCAGTTTCGTTTTTGTGCAGTAAGTCCCATAGCAAGGGCTGTCAGCGCCAGCCGACATGGCTCTCATATGTCGCGGTCTAAAGGTACCTTAACATGGATGGATTTTGACAAACTATAGCTTGTTGCATAGCGGATGAAAAGACCAACAAGCTGACAGATCGGCAAGGCTTCAGACTTGAAACTGTTGGAGTGAGCTCCAGACGTAGGTACATGATCCAACCAGTTTCGTTTTTGTACAGTAAGTCCCATAGCAAGGGCTGTCAGCGCCAGCCGACATGGCTCTCATATGTCGCGGTCTAAAGGTACCTTAACATGGATGGATTTTGACAAACTATAGCTTGTTGCATAGCGGATGAATAGTCCAACAAGCTGACAAATCGGCAAGGCTTCAGACTTGAAACTTTTGGAGTGAGCCCCAGACGTAGGTACATGATGCCCCAGTTTCGTTTTTGTGCAGTAAGTCCCATAGCAAGGGCTGTCAGCGCCAGCCGACATGGCTCTCATATGTCGCGGTCTAAAGGTACCTTAACATGGATGGATTTTGACAAACTATAGCTTGTTGCATAGCGGATGAATAGGCCAACAAGCTGACAAATCGGCAAGGCTTCAGACTTGAAACTTTTGGAGTGAGCCCCAGACGTAGGTACATGATGCCCCCAGTTTCGTTTTTGTGCAGTAAGTCCCATAGCAAGGGCTGTCAGCGCCAGCCGACATGGCTCTCATATGTCGCGGTCTAAAGGTACCTTAACATGGATGGATTTTGACAAACTATAGCTTGTTGCATAGCGGATGAATAGGCCAACAAGCTGACAAATCGGCAAGGCTTCAGACTTGAAACTTTAGGAGTTAGCCCCAGACGTAGGTACATGATGGCCCCAGTTTCGTTTTTGTGCAGTAAGTCCCATAGCAAGGGCTGTCAGCGCCAGCCGACATGGCTCTCATATGTCGCGGTCTAAAGGTACCTTAACATGGATGGATTTTGACAAACTATAGCTTGTTGCATAGCGGATGAATAGTCCAACAAGCTGACAAATCGGCAAGGCTTCAGACTTGAAACTTTTGGAGTGAGCCCCAGACGTAGGTACATGATGCCCCCAGTTTCGTTTTTGTGCAGTAAGTCCCATAGCAAGGGCTGTCAGCGCCAGCCGACATGGCTCTCATATGTCGCGGTCTAAAGGTACCTTAACATGGATGGATTTTGACAAACTATAGCTTGTTGCATAGCGGATGAATAGGCCAACAAGCTGACAAATCGGCAAGACTTCAGACTTGAAACTTTAGGAGTGAGCCCCAGACGTAGGTACATGATGCCCCCAGTTTCGTTTTTGTGCAGTAAGTCCCATAGCAAGGGCTGTCAGCGCCAGCCGACATGGCTCTCATATGTCGCGGTCTAAAGGTACCTTAACATGGATGGATTTTGACAAACTATAGCTTGTTGCATAGCGGATGAATAGGCCAACAAGCTGACAAATCGGCAAGGCTTCAGACTTGAAACTTTTGGAGTGAGCCCCAGACGTAGGTACATGATGCCCCCAGTTTCGTTTTTGTGCAGTAAGTCCCATAGCAAGGGCTGTCAGCGCCAGCCGACATGGCTCTCATATGTCGCGGTCTAAAGGTACCTTAACATGGATGGATTTTGACAAACTATAGCTTGTTGCATAGCGGATGAATAGTCCAACAAGCTGACAAATCGGCAAGGCTTCAGACTTGAAACTTTTGGAGTGAGCCCCAGACGTAGGTACATGATGCCCCAGTTTCGTTTTTGTGCAGTAAGTCCCATAGCAAGGGCTGTCAGCGCCAGCCGACATGGCTCTCATATGTCGCGGTCTAAAGGTACCTTAACATGGATGGATTTTGACAAACTATAGCTTGTTGCATAGCGGATGAATAGGCCAACAAGCTGACAAATCGGCAAGGCTTCAGACTTGAAACTTTTGGAGTGAGCCCCAGACGTAGGTACATGATGCCCCAGTTTCGTTTTTGTGCAGTAAGTCCCATAGCAAGGGCTGTCAGCGCCAGCCGACATGGCTCTCATATGTCGCGGTCTAAAGGTACCTTAACATGGATGGATTTTGACAAACTATAGCTTGTTGCATAGCGGATGAATAGGCCAACAAGCTGACAAATCGGCAAGGCTTCAGACTTGAAACTTTAGGAGTGAGCCCCAGACGTAGGTACATGATGGCCCCAGTTTCGTTTTTGTGCAGTAAGTCCCATAGCAAGGGCTGTCAGCGCCAGCCGACATGGCTCTCATATGTCGCGGTCTAAAGGTACCTTAACATGGATGGATTTTGACAAACTATAGCTTGTTGCATAGCGGATGAATAGGCCAACAAGCTGACAAATCGGCAAGGCTTCAGACTTGAAACTTTTGGAGGTAGCCTCAGACGTAGGTACATGATGCCCCAGTTTCGTTTTTGTGCAGTAAGTCCCATAGCAAGGGCTGTCAGCGCCAGCCGACATGGCTCTCATATGTCGCGGTCTAAAGGTACCTTAACATGGATGGATTTTGACAAACTATAGCTTGTTGCATAGCGGATGAATAGGCCAACAAGCTGACAAATCGGCAAGGCTTCAGACTTGAAACTTTTGGAGTGAGCCCCAGACGTAGGTACATGATGCCCCCAGTTTCGTTTTTGTGCAGTAAGTCCCATAGCAAGGGCTGTCAGCGCCAGCCGACATGGCTCTCATATGTCGCGGTCTAAAGGTACCTTAACATGGATGGATTTTGACAAACTATAGCTTGTTGCATAGCGGATGAATAGGCCAACAAGCTGACAAATCGGCAAGGCTTCAGACTTGAAACTTTTGGAGTGAGCCCCAGACGTAGGTACATGATGCCCCAGTTTCGTTTTTGTGCAGTAAGTCCCATAGCAAGGGCTGTCAGCGCCAGCCGACATGGCTCTCATATGTCGCGGTCTAAAGGTACCTTAACATGGATGGATTTTGACAAACTATAGCTTGTTGCATAGCGGATGAATAGGCCAACAAGCTGACAAATCGGCAAGGCTTCAGACTTGAAACTTTTGGAGTGAGCCCCAGACGTAGGTACATGATGCCCCAGTTTCGTTTTTGTGCAGTAAGTCCCATAGCAAGGGCTGTCAGCGCCAGCCGACATGGCTCTCATATGTCGCGGTCTAAAGGTACCTTAACATGGATGGATTTTGACAAACTATAGCTTGTTGCATAGCGGATGAATAGGCCAACAAGCTGACAAATCGGCAAGGCTTCAGACTTGAAACTTTTGGAGTGAGCCCCAGACGTAGGTACATGATGCCCCCAGTTTCGTTTTTGTGCAGTAAGTCCCATAGCAAGGGCTGTCAGCGCCAGCCGACATGGCTCTCATATGTCGCGGTCTAAAGGTACCTTAACATGGATGGATTTTGACAAACTATAGCTTGTTGCATAGCGGATGAATAGTCCAACAAGCTGACAAATCGGCAAGGCTTCAGACTTGAAACTTTTGGAGTGAGCCCCAGACGTAGGTACATGATGCCCCCAGTTTCGTTTTTGTGCAGTAAGTCCCATAGCAAGGGCTGTCAGCGCCAGCCGACATGGCTCTCATATGTCGCGGTCTAAAGGTACCTTAACATGGATGGATTTTGACAAACTATAGCTTGTTGCATAGCGGATGAATAGGCCAACAAGCTGACAAATCGGCAAGGCTTCAGACTTGAAACTTTTGGAGTGAGCCCCAGACGTAGGTACATGATGCCCCAGTTTCGTTTTTGTGCAGTAAGTCCCATAGCAAGGGCTGTCAGCGCCAGCCGACATGGCTCTCATATGTCGCGGTCTAAAGGTACCTTAACATGGATGGATTTTGACAAACTATAGCTTGTTGCATAGCGGATGAATAGGCCAACAAGCTGACAAATCGGCAAGGCTTCAGACTTGAAACTTTTGGAGTGAGCCCCAGACGTAGGTACATGATGCCCCAGTTTCGTTTTTGTGCAGTAAGTCCCATAGCAAGGGCTGTCAGCGCCAGCCGACATGGCTCTCATATGTCGCGGTCTAAAGGTACCTTAACATGGATGGATTTTGACAAACTATAGCTTGTTGCATAGCGGATGAATAGGCCAACAAGCTGACAAATCGGCAAGGCTTCAGACTTGAAACTTTTGGAGTGAGCCCCAGACGTAGGTACATGATGCCCCCAGTTTCGTTTTTGTGCAGTAAGTCCCATAGCAAGGGCTGTCAGCGCCAGCCGACATGGCTCTCATATGTCGCGGTCTAAAGGTACCTTAACATAAATGGATTTTGACAAACTATAGCTTGTTGCATAGCGGATGAATAGGCCAACAAGCTGACAAATCGGCAAGGCTTCAGACTTGAAACTTTTGGAGTGAGCCCCAGACGTAGGTACATGATGCCCCCAGTTTCGTTTTTGTGCAGTAAGTCCCATAGCAAGGGCTGTCAGCGCCAGCCGACATGGCTCTCATATGTCGCGGTCTAAAGGTACCTTAACATGGATGGATTTTGACAAACTATAGCTTGTTGCATAGCGGATGAATAGGCCAACAAGCTGACAAATCGGCAAGGCTTCAGACTTGAAACTTTAGGAGTTAGCTCCAGGCGTAGGTACATGATGGCCCCAGTTTCGTTTTTGTGCAGTAAGTCCCATAGCAAGGGCTGTCAGCGCCAGCCGACATGGCTCTCATATGTCGCGGTCTAAAGGTACCTTAACATGGATGGATTTTGACAAACTATAGCTTGTTGCATAGCGGATGAATAGGCCAACAAGCTGACAAATCGGCAAGGCTTCAGACTTGAAACTTTTGGAGTGAGCCCCAGACGTAGGTACATGATGCCCCAGTTTCGTTTTTGTGCAGTAAGTCCCATAGCAAGGGCTGTCAGCGCCAGCCGACATGGCTCTCATATGTCGCGGTCTAAAGGTACCTTAACATGGATGGATTTTGACAAACTATAGCTTGTTGCATAGCGGATGAATAGGCCAACAAGCTGACAAATCGGCAAGGCTTCAGACTTGAAACTTTTGGAGTGAGCCCCAGACGTAGGTACATGATGCCCCCAGTTTCGTTTTTGTGCAGTAAGTCCCATAGCAAGGGCTGTCAGCGCCAGCCGACATGGCTCTCATATGTCGCGGTCTAAAGGTACCTTAACATGGATGGATTTTGACAAACTATAGCTTGTTGCATAGCGGATGAATAGTCCAACAAGCTGACAAATCGGCAAGGCTTCAGACTTGAAACTTTTGGAGTGAGCCCCAGACGTAGGTACATGATGCCCCCAGTTTCGTTTTTGTGCAGTAAGTCCCATAGCAAGGGCTGTCAGCGCCAGCCGACATGGCTCTCATATGTCGCGGTCTAAAGGTACCTTAACATGGATGGATTTTGACAAACTATAGCTTGTTGCATAGCGGATGAATAGGCCAACAAGCTGACAAATCGGCAAGGCTTCAGACTTGAAACTTTTGGAGTGAGCCCCAGACGTAGGTACATGATGCCCCCAGTTTCGTTTTTGTGCAGTAAGTCCCATAGCAAGGGCTGTCAGCGCCAGCCGACGTGGCTCTCATATGTCGCGGTCTAAAGGTACCTTAACATAAATGGATTTCAACAAACTATAGCTTGTTGCATAGCGGATGAATAGACTAACAAGCTGACAAATCGGCAAGGCTTCCGACTTGAAACTTTTGGAGTGAGCCCCAGACGTAGGTAAATGATGCCCCCAGTTTCGTTTTTGTCCAGTAAGTCCCATAGCAAGGGCTGTCAGCGCCAGCCGACGTGGCTCTCATATGTCGCGGTCTAACCGTACCTTAACATAAATGGATTTTGACAAACTATAGCTTGTTGCATAGCGGATGAATAGTCCAACAAGTTGACAAATCGGCAAGGCTTCAGACTTGAAACTTTTGGAGTGAGCCCCAGACGTAGGTACATGATGCCCCCAGTTTCGTTTTTGTGCAGTAAGTCCCGTAGCAAGGGCTGTCAGCGCCAGCCGACATGGCTCTCATATGTCGCGGTCTAAAGGTACCTTAACATAGATGGATTTTGACAAATTATAACTTGTTGCATAGCGGATGAATAGGCCAACAAGCTGACAAATCGGCAAGGCTTCAGACTTGAAACTTTTGGAGTGAGCCCCAGACGTAGGTACATGATGCCCCCAGTTTCGTTTTTGTGCAGTAAGTCCCATAGCAAGGGCTGTCAGCGGCAGCCTACATGGCTCTCATATGTCGCGGTTTAAAGGCACCTTAACATGAATGGATTTTGACAAACTATAGCTTGTTGCATAGCGGATGAATAGGCCAACAAGCTGACAAATCGGCAAGGCTTCAGACTTGAAACTTTTGGAGTGAGCCCCAGACGTAGGTACATGATGCCCCCAGTTTCGTTTTTGTGCAGTAAGTCCCATAGCAAGGGCTGTCAGCGCCAGCCGACATGGCTCTCATATGTCGCGGTCTAAAGGTACCTTAACATAAATGGATTTTGACAAACTATAGCTTGTTGCATAGCGGATGAATAGTCCAACAAGCTGACAAATCGGCAAGGCTTCAGACTTGAAACTTTTGGAGTGAGCCCCAGACGTAGGTACATGATGCCCCCAGTTTCGTTTTTGTGCAGTAAGTCCCATAGCAAGGGCTGTCAGCGCCAGCCGACATGGCTCTCATATGTCGCGGTCTAAAGGTACCTTAACATGGATGGATTTTGACAAACTATAGCTTGTTGCATAGCGGATGAATAGGCCAACAAGCTGACAAATCGGCAAGGCTTCAGACTTGAAACTTTTGGAGTGAGCCCCAGACGTAGGTACATGATGCCCCCAGTTTCGTTTTTGTGCAGTAAGTCCCATAGCAAGGGCTGTCAGCGCCAGCCGACATGGCTCTCATATGTCGCGGTCTAAAGGTACCTTAACATGGATGGATTTTGACAAACTATAGCTTGTTGCATAGCGGATGAATAGGCCAACAAGCTGACAAATCGGCAAGGCTTCAGACTTGAAACTTTTGGAGTGAGCCCCAGACGTAGGTACATGATGCCCCCAGTTTCGTTTTTGTGCAGTAAGTCCCATAGCAAGGGCTGTCAGCGCCAGCCGACATGGCTCTCATATGTCGCGGTCTAAAGGTACCTTAACATGGATGGATTTTGACAAACTATAGCTTGTTGCATAGCGGATGAATAGGCCAACAAGCTGACAAATCGGCAAGGCTTCAGACTTGAAACTTTTGGAGTGAGCCCCAGACGTAGGTACATGATGCCCCAGTTTCGTTTTTGTGCAGTAAGTCCCATAGCAAGGGCTGTCAGCGCCAGCCGACATGGCTCTCATATGTCGCGGTCTAAAGGTACCTTAACATGGATGGATTTTGACAAACTATAGCTTGTTGCATAGCGGATGAATAGGCCAACAAGCTGACAAATCGGCAAGGCTTCAGACTTGAAACTTTTGGAGTGAGCCCCAGACGTAGGTACATGATGCCCCCAGTTTCGTTTTTGTGCAGTAAGTCCCATAGCAAGGGCTGTCAGCGCCAGCCGACATGGCTCTCATATGTCGCGGTCTAAAGGTACCTTAACATGGATGGATTTTGACAAACTATAGCTTGTTGCATAGCGGATGAATAGGCCAACAAGCTGACAAATCGGCAAGGCTTCAGACTTGAAACTTTTGGAGTGAGCCCCAGACGTAGGTACATGATGCCCCCAGTTTCGTTTTTGTGCAGTAAGTCCCATAGCAAGGGCTGTCAGCGCCAGCCGACATGGCTCTCATATGTCGCGGTCTAAAGGTACCTTAACATGGATGGATTTTGACAAACTATAGCTTGTTGCATAGCGGATGAATAGGCCAACAAGCTGACAAATCGGCAAGGCTTCAGACTTGAAACTTTTGGAGTGAGCCCCAGACGTAGGTACATGATGCCCCAGTTTCGTTTTTGTGCAGTAAGTCCCATAGCAAGGGCTGTCAGCGCCAGCCGACATGGCTCTCATATGTCGCGGTCTAAAGGTACCTTAACATGGATGGATTTTGACAAACTATAGCTTGTTGCATAGCGGATGAATAGGCCAACAAGCTGACAAATCGGCAAGGCTTCAGACTTGAAACTTTTGGAGTGAGCCCCAGACGTAGGTACATGATGCCCCAGTTTCGTTTTTGTGCAGTAAGTCCCATAGCAAGGGCTGTCAGCGCCAGCCGACATGGCTCTCATATGTCGCGGTCTAAAGGTACCTTAACATGGATGGATTTTGACAAACTATAGCTTGTTGCATAGCGGATGAATAGGCCAACAAGCTGACAAATCGGCAAGGCTTCAGACTTGAAACTTTTGGAGTGAGCCCCAGACGTAGGTACATGATGCCCCAGTTTCGTTTTTGTGCAGTAAGTCCCATAGCAAGGGCTGTCAGCGCCAGCCGACATGGCTCTCATATGTCGCGGTCTAAAGGTACCTTAACATGGATGGATTTTGACAAACTATAGCTTGTTGCATAGCGGATGAATAGGCCAACAAGCTGACAAATCGGCAAGGCTTCAGACTTGAAACTTTTGGAGTGAGCCCCAGACGTAGGTACATGATGCCCCAGTTTCGTTTTTGTGCAGTAAGTCCCATAGCAAGGGCTGTCAGCGCCAGCCGACATGGCTCTCATATGTCGCGGTCTAAAGGTACCTTAACATGGATGGATTTTGACAAACTATAGCTTGTTGCATAGCGGATGAATAGTCCAACAAGCTGACAAATCGGCAAGGCTTCAGACTTGAAACTTTTGGAGTGAGCCCCAGACGTAGGTACATGATGCCCCCAGTTTCGTTTTTGTGCAGTAAGTCCCATAGCAAGGGCTGTCAGCGCCAGCCGACATGGCTCTCATATGTCGCGGTCTAAAGGTACCTTAACATGGATGGATTTTGACAAACTATAGCTTGTTGCATAGCGGATGAATAGGCCAACAAGCTGACAAATCGGCAAGGCTTCAGACTTGAAACTTTTGGAGTGAGCCCCAGACGTAGGTACATGATGCCCCAGTTTCGTTTTTGTGCAGTAAGTCCCATAGCAAGGGCTGTCAGCGCCAGCCGACATGGCTCTCATATGTCGCGGTCTAAAGGTACCTTAACATGGATGGATTTTGACAAACTATAGCTTGTTGCATAGCGGATGAATAGTCCAACAAGCTGACAAATCGGCAAGGCTTCAGACTTGAAACTTTTGGAGTGAGCCCCAGACGTAGGTACATGATGCCCCCAGTTTCGTTTTTGTGCAGTAAGTCCCATAGCAAGGGCTGTCAGCGCCAGCCGACATGGCTCTCATATGTCGCGGTCTAAAGGTACCTTAACATGGATGGATTTTGACAAACTATAGCTTGTTGCATAGCGGATGAATAGGCCAACAAGCTGACAAATCGGCAAGGCTTCAGACTTGAAACTTTGGAGTGAGCCCCAGACGTAGGTACATGATGCCCCCAGTTTCGTTTTTGTGCAGTAAGTCCCATAGCAAGGGCTGTCAGCGCCAGCCGACATGGCTCTCATATGTCGCGGTCTAAAGGTACCTTAACATGGATGGATTTTGACAAACTATAGCTTGTTGCATAGCGGATGAATAGGCCAACAAGCTGACAAATCGGCAAGGCTTCAGACTTGAAACTTTTGGAGTGAGCCCCAGACGTAGGTACATGATGCCCCAGTTTCGTTTTTGTGCAGTAAGTCCCATAGCAAGGGCTGTCAGCGCCAGCCGACATGGCTCTCATATGTCGCGGTCTAAAGGTACCTTAACATGGATGGATTTTGACAAACTATAGCTTGTTGCATAGCGGATGAATAGGCCAACAAGCTGACAAATCGGCAAGGCTTCAGACTTGAAACTTTTGGAGTGAGCCCCAGACGTAGGTACATGATGCCCCCAGTTTCGTTTTTGTGCAGTAAGTCCCATAGCAAGGGCTGTCAGCGCCAGCCGACATGGCTCTCATATGTCGCGGTCTAAAGGTACCTTAACATGGATGGATTTTGACAAACTATAGCTTGTTGCATAGCGGATGAATAGGCCAACAAGCTGACAAATCGGCAAGGCTTCAGACTTGAAACTTTTGGAGTGAGCCCCAGACGTAGGTACATGATGCCCCCAGTTTCGTTTTTGTGCAGTAAGTCCCATAGCAAGGGCTGTCAGCGCCAGCCGACATGGCTCTCATATGTCGCGGTCTAAAGGTACCTTAACATGGATGGATTTTGACAAACTATAGCTTGTTGCATAGCGGATGAATAGGCCAACAAGCTGACAAATCGGCAAGGCTTCAGACTTGAAACTTTTGGAGTGAGCCCCAGACGTAGGTACATGATGCCCCCAGTTTCGTTTTTGTGCAGTAAGTCCCATAGCAAGGGCTGTCAGCGCCAGCCGACATGGCTCTCATATGTCGCGGTCTAAAGGTACCTTAACATGGATGGATTTTGACAAACTATAGCTTGTTGCATAGCGGATGAATAGGCCAACAAGCTGACAAATCGGCAAGGCTTCAGACTTGAAACTTTTGGAGTGAGCCCCAGACGTAGGTACATGATGCCCCCAGTTTCGTTTTTGTGCAGTAAGTCCCATAGCAAGGGCTGTCAGCGCCAGCCGACATGGCTCTCATATGTCGCGGTCTAAAGGTACCTTAACATGGATGGATTTTGACAAACTATAGCTTGTTGCATAGCGGATGAATAGGCCAACAAGCTGACAAATCGGCAAGGCTTCAGACTTGAAACTTTTGGAGTGAGCCCCAGACGTAGGTACATGATGCCCCCAGTTTCGTTTTTGTGCAGTAAGTCCCATAGCAAGGGCTGTCAGCGCCAGCCGACATGGCTCTCATATGTCGCGGTCTAAAGGTACCTTAACATGGATGGATTTTGACAAACTATAGCTTGTTGCATAGCGGATGAATAGGCCAACAAGCTGACAAATCGGCAAGGCTTCAGACTTGAAACTTTTGGAGTGAGCCCCAGACGTAGGTACATGATGCCCCAGTTTCGTTTTGTGCAGTAAGTCCCATAGCAAGGGCTGTCAGCGCCAGCCGACATGGCTCTCATATGTCGCGGTCTAAAGGTACCTTAACATGGATGGATTTTGACAAACTATAGCTTGTTGCATAGCGGATGAATAGGCCAACAAGCTGACAAATCGGCAAGGCTTCAGACTTGAAACTTTTGGAGTGAGCCCCAGACGTAGGTACATGATGCCCCCAGTTTCGTTTTTGTGCAGTAAGTCCCATAGCAAGGGCTGTCAGCGCCAGCCGACATGGCTCTCATATGTCGCGGTCTAAAGGTACCTTAACATGGATGGATTTTGACAAACTATAGCTTGTTGCATAGCGGATGAATAGTCCAACAAGCTGACAAATCGGCAAGGCTTCAGACTTGAAACTTTTGGAGTGAGCCCCAGACGTAGGTACATGATGCCCCAGTTTCGTTTTTGTGCAGTAAGTCCCATAGCAAGGGCTGTCAGCGCCAGCCGACATGGCTCTCATATGTCGCGGTCTAAAGGTACCTTAACATGGATGGATTTTGACAAACTATAGCTTGTTGCATAGCGGATGAATAGGCCAACAAGCTGACAAATCGGCAAGGCTTCAGACTTGAAACTTTGGAGTGAGCCCCAGACGTATGTACATGATGCTCCCAGTTTCGTTTTTGTGCAGTAAGTCCCATAGCAAGGGCTGTCAGCGCCAGCCGACATGGCTCTCATATGTCGCGGTCTAAAGGTACCTTAACATGGATGGATTTTGACAAACTATAGCTTGTTGCATAGCGGATGAATAGGCCAACAAGCTGACAAATCGGCAAGGCTTCAGACTTGAAACTTTTGGAGTGAGCCCCAGACGTAGGTACATGATGCCCCAGTTTCGTTTTTGTGCAGTAAGTCCCATAGCAAGGGCTGTCAGCGCCAGCCGACATGGCTCTCATATGTCGCGGTCTAAAGGTACCTTAACATGGATGGATTTTGACAAACTATAGCTTGTTGCATAGCGGATGAATAGGCCAACAAGCTGACAAATCGGCAAGGCTTCAGACTTGAAACTTTTGGAGTGAGCCCCAGACGTAGGTACATGATGCCCCCAGTTTCGTTTTTGTGCAGTAAGTCCCATAGCAAGGGCTGTCAGCGCCAGCCGACATGGCTCTCATATGTCGCGGTCTAAAGGTACCTTAACATGGATGGATTTTGACAAACTATAGCTTGTTGCATAGCGGATGAATAGGCCAACAAGCTGACAAATCGGCAAGGCTTCAGACTTGAAACTTTTGGAGTGAGCCCCAGACGTAGGTACATGATGCCCCAGTTTCGTTTTTGTGCAGTAAGTCCCATAGCAAGGGCTGTCAGCGCCAGCCGACATGGCTCTCATATGTCGCGGTCTAAAGGTACCTTAACATGGATGGATTTTGACAAACTATAGCTTGTTGCATAGCGGATGAATAGTCCAACAAGCTGACAAATCGGCAAGGCTTCAGACTTGAAACTTTAGGAGTTAGCCCCAGACGTAGGTACATGATGGCCCCAGTTTCGTTTTTGTGCAGTAAGTCCCATAGCAAGGGCTGTCAGCGCCAGCCGACATGGCTCTCATATGTCGCGGTCTAAAGGTACCTTAACATGGATGGATTTTGACAAACTATAGCTTGTTGCATAGCGGATGAATAGGCCAACAAGCTGACAAATCGGCAAGGCTTCAGACTTGAAACTTTGGAGTGAGCCCCAGACGTAGGTACATGATGCCCCCAGTTTCGTTTTTGTGCAGTAAGTCCCATAGCAAGGGCTGTCAGCGCCAGCCGACATGGCTCTCATATGTCGCGGTCTAAAGGTACCTTAACATGGATGGATTTTGACAAACTATAGCTTGTTGCATAGCGGATGAATAGTCCAACAAGCTGACAAATCGGCAAGGCTTCAGACTTGAAACTTTTGGAGTGAGCCCCAGACGTAGGTACATGATGCCCCCAGTTTCGTTTTTGTGCAGTAAGTCCCATAGCAAGGGCTGTCAGCGCCAGCCGACATGGCTCTCATATGTCGCGGTCTAAAGGTACCTTAACATGGATGGATTTTGACAAACTATAGCTTGTTGCATAGCGGATGAATAGGCCAACAAGCTGACAAATCGGCAAGGCTTCAGACTTGAAACTTTTGGAGTGAGCCCCAGACGTAGGTACATGATGCCCCCAGTTTCGTTTTTGTGCAGTAAGTCCCATAGCAAGGGCTGTCAGCGCCAGCCGACATGGCTCTCATATGTCGCGGTCTAAAGGTACCTTAACATGGATGGATTTTGACAAACTATAGCTTGTTGCATAGCGGATGAATAGTCCAACAAGCTGACAAATCGGCAAGGCTTCAGACTTGAAACTTTTGGAGTGAGCCCCAGACGTAGGTACATGATGCCCCAGTTTCGTTTTTGTGCAGTAAGTCCCATAGCAAGGGCTGTCAGCGCCAGCCGACATGGCTCTCATATGTCGCGGTCTAAAGGTACCTTAACATGGATGGATTTTGACAAACTATAACTTGTTGCATAGCGGATGAATAGGCCAACAAGCTGACAAATCGGCAAGGCTTCAGACTTGAAACTTTTGGAGTGAGCCCCAGACGTAGGTACATGATGCCCCCAGTTTCGTTTTGTGCAGTAAGTCCCATAGCAAGGGCTGTCAGCGCCAGCCGACATGGCTCTCATATGTCGCGGTCTAAAGGTACCTTAACATGGATGGATTTTGACAAACTATAGCTTGTTGCATAGCGGATGAATAGGCCAACAAGCTGACAAATCGGCAAGGCTTCAGACTTGAAACTTTGGAGTGAGCCCCAGACGTAGGTACATGATGCCCCCAGTTTCGTTTTTGTGCAGTAAGTCCCATAGCAAGGGCTGTCAGCGCCAGCCGACATGGCTCTCATATGTCGCGGTCTAAAGGTACCTTAACATGGATGGATTTTGACAAACTATAGCTTGTTGCATAGCGGATGAATAGGCCAACAAGCTGACAAATCGGCAAGGCTTCAGACTTGAAACTTTTGGAGTGAGCCCCAGACGTAGGTACATGATGCCCCCAGTTTCGTTTTTGTGCAGTAAGTCCCATAGCAAGGGCTGTCAGCGCCAGCCGACATGGCTCTCATATGTCGCGGTCTAAAGGTACCTTAACATGGATGGATTTTGACAAACTATAGCTTGTTGCATAGCGGATGAATAGGCCAACAAGCTGACAAATCGGCAAGGCTTCAGACTTGAAACTTTGGAGTGAGCCCCAGACGTAGGTACATGATGCCCCCAGTTTCGTTTTTGTGCAGTAAGTCCCATAGCAAGGGCTGTCAGCGCCAGCCGACATGGCTCTCATATGTCGCGGTCTAAAGGTACCTTAACATGGATGGATTTTGACAAACTATAGCTTGTTGCATAGCGGATGAATAGGCCAACAAGCTGACAAATCGGCAAGGCTTCAGACTTGAAACTTTTGGAGTGAGCCCCAGACGTAGGTACATGATGGCCCCAGTTTCGTTTTTGTGCAGTAAGTCCCATAGCAAGGGCTGTCAGCGCCAGCCGACATGGCTCTCATATGTCGCGGTCTAAAGGTACCTTAACATGGATGGATTTTGACAAACTATAGCTTGTTGCATAGCGGATGAATAGGCCAACAAGCTGACAAATCGGCAAGGCTTCAGACTTGAAACTTTTGGAGTGAGCCCCAGACGTAGGTACATGATGCCCCCAGTTTCGTTTTTGTGCAGTAAGTCCCATAGCAAGGGCTGTCAGCGCCAGCCGACATGGCTCTCATATGTCGCGGTCTAAAGGTACCTTAACATGGATGGATTTTGACAAACTATAGCTTGTTGCATAGCGGATGAATAGGCCAACAAGCTGACAAATCGGCAAGGCTTCAGACTTGAAACTTTAGGAGTGAGCCCCAGACGTAGGTACATGATGGCCCCAGTTTCGTTTTTGTGCAGTAAGTCCCATAGCAAGGGCTGTCAGCGCCAGCCGACATGGCTCTCATATGTCGCGGTCTAAAGGTACCTTAACATGGATGGATTTTGACAAACTATAGCTTGTTGCATAGCGGATGAATAGGCCAACAAGCTGACAAATCGGCAAGGCTTCAGACTTGAAACTTTTGGAGTGAGCCCCAGACGTAGGTACATGATGCCCCAGTTTCGTTTTTGTGCAGTAAGTCCCATAGCAAGGGCTGTCAGCGCCAGCCGACATGGCTCTCATATGTCGCGGTCTAAAGGTACCTTAACATGGATGGATTTTGACAAACTATAGCTTGTTGCATAGCGGATGAATAGTCCAACAAGCTGACAAATCGGCAAGGCTTCAGACTTGAAACTTTTGGAGTGAGCCCCAGACGTAGGTACATGATGCCCCCAGTTTCGTTTTTGTGCAGTAAGTCCCATAGCAAGGGCTGTCAGCGCCAGCCGACATGGCTCTCATATGTCGCGGTCTAAAGGTACCTTAACATGGATGGATTTTGACAAACTATAGCTTGTTGCATAGCGGATGAATAGGCCAACAAGCTGACAAATCGGCAAGGCTTCAGACTTGAAACTTTGGAGTGAGCCCCAGACGTAGGTACATGATGCCCCAGTTTCGTTTTTGTGCAGTAAGTCCCATAGCAAGGGCTGTCAGCGCCAGCCGACATGGCTCTCATATGTCGCGGTCTAAAGGTACCTTAACATGGATGGATTTTGACAAACTATAGCTTGTTGCATAGCGGATGAATAGGCCAACAAGCTGACAAATCGGCAAGGCTTCAGACTTGAAACTTTGGAGTGAGCCCCAGACGTAGGTACATGATGGCCCCAGTTTCGTTTTTGTGCAGTAAGTCCCATAGCAAGGGCTGTCAGCGCCAGCCGACATGGCTCTCATATGTCGCGGTCTAAAGGTACCTTAACATGGATGGATTTTGACAAACTATAGCTTGTTGCATAGCGGATGAATAGGCCAACAAGCTGACAAATCGGCAAGGCTTCAGACTTGAAACTTTTGGAGTGAGCCCCAGACGTAGGTACATGATGCCCCCAGTTTCGTTTTTGTGCAGTAAGTCCCATAGCAAGGGCTGTCAGCGCCAGCCGACATGGCTCTCATATGTCGCGGTCTAAAGGTACCTTAACATGGATGGATTTTGACAAACTATAGCTTGTTGCATAGCGGATGAATAGGCCAACAAGCTGACAAATCGGCAAGGCTTCAGACTTGAAACTTTTGGAGTGAGCCCCAGACGTAGGTACATGATGCCCCCAGTTTCGTTTTTGTGCAGTAAGTCCCATAGCAAGGGCTGTCAGCGCCAGCCGACATGGCTCTCATATGTCGCGGTCTAAAGGTACCTTAACATGGATGGATTTTGACAAACTATAGCTTGTTGCATAGCGGATGAATAGGCCAACAAGCTGACAAATCGGCAAGGCTTCAGACTTGAAACTTTTGGAGTGAGCCCCAGACGTAGGTACATGATGCCCCCAGTTTCGTTTTGTGCAGTAAGTCCCATAGCAAGGGCTGTCAGCGCCAGCCGACATGGCTCTCATATGTCGCGGTCTAAAGGTACCTTAACATGGATGGATTTTGACAAACTATAGCTTGTTGCATAGCGGATGAATAGGCCAACAAGCTGACAAATCGGCAAGGCTTCAGACTTGAAACTTTTGGAGTGAGCCCCAGACGTAGGTACATGATGCCCCAGTTTCGTTTTTGTGCAGTAAGTCCCATAGCAAGGGCTGTCAGCGCCAGCCGACATGGCTCTCATATGTCGCGGTCTAAAGGTACCTTAACATGGATGGATTTTGACAAACTATAGCTTGTTGCATAGCGGATGAATAGGCCAACAAGCTGACAAATCGGCAAGGCTTCAGACTTGAAACTTTGGAGTGAGCCCCAGACGTAGGTACATGATGCCCCCAGTTTCGTTTTTGTGCAGTAAGTCCCATAGCAAGGGCTGTCAGCGCCAGCCGACATGGCTCTCATATGTCGCGGTCTAAAGGTACCTTAACATGGATGGATTTTGACAAACTATAGCTTGTTGCATAGCGGATGAATAGGCCAACAAGCTGACAAATCGGCAAGGCTTCAGACTTGAAACTTTTGGAGTGAGCCCCAGACGTAGGTACATGATGGCCCCAGTTTCGTTTTTGTGCAGTAAGTCCCATAGCAAGGGCTGTCAGCGCCAGCCGACATGGCTCTCATATGTCGCGGTCTAAAGGTACCTTAACATAGATGGATTTTGACAAACTATAGCTTGTTGCATAGCGGATGAATAGGCCAACAAGCTGACAAATCAGCAAGGCTTCAGACTTGAAATCTTTGAAGTGAGCCCCAGACGTAGGTACATGATGCCCCGCAGTTTCGTTTTTGTGCAGTAAGTCCCATAGCAAGGGCTGTCAGCGCCAGCCGACATGGCTCTCATATGTCGCGGTCTAAAGGTACCTTAACATGGATGGATTTTGACAAACTATAGCTTGTTGCATAGCGGATGAATAGTCTAACAAGCTGACAAATCGGCAAGGCTTCAGACTTGAAACTTTTGGAGTGAGCCCCAGACGTAGGTAACATGATGGCCCCAGTTTCGTTTTTGTGCAGTAAGTCCCATAGCAAGGGCTGTCAGCGCCAGCCGACATGGCTCTCATATGTCGCGGTCTAAAGGTACCTTAACATGGATGGATTTTGATAAACTATAGCTTGTTGCATAGCGGATGAATAGGCCAACAAGCTGACAAATCGGCAAGGCTTCAGACTTGAAACTTTTGGAGTGAGCCCCAGACGTAGGTACATGATGCCCCCAGTTTCGTTTTTGTGCAGTAAGTCCCATAGCAAGGGCTGTCAGCGCCAGCCGACATGGCTCTCATATGTCGCGGTCTAAAGGTACCTTAACATGGATGGATTTTGACAAACTATAACTTGTTGCATAGCGGATGAATAGGCCAACAAGCTGACAAATCGGCAAGGCTTCAGACTTGAAACTTTTGGAGTGAGCCCCAGACGTAGGTACATGATGCCCCCAGTTTCGTTTTGTGCAGTAAGTCCCATAGCAAGGGCTGTCAGCGCCAGCCGACATGGCTCTCATATGTCGCGGTCTAAAGGTACCTTAACATGGATGGATTTTGACAAACTATAGCTTGTTGCATAGCGGATGAATAGGCCAACAAGCTGACAAATCGGCAAGGCTTCAGACTTGAAACTTTTGGAGTAAGCCCCAGACGTAGGTAACATGATGGCCCCAGTTTCGTTTTTGTGCAGTAAGTCCCATAGCAAGGGCTGTCAGCGCCAGCCTACATGGCTCTCATATGTCGCGGTCTAAAGGTACCTTAACATGGATGGATTTTGACAAACTATAGCTTGTTGCATAGCGGATGAATAGGCCAACAAGCTGACAAATCGGCAAGGCTTCAGACTTGAAACTTTTGGAGTGAGCCCCAGACGTAGGTACATGATGCCCCCAGTTTCGTTTTTGTGCAGTAAGTCCCATAGCAAGGGCTGTCAGCGCCAGCCGACATGGCTCTCATATGTCGCGGTCTAAAGGTACCTTAACATGGATGGATTTTGACAAACTATAGCTTGTTGCATAGCGGATGAATAGGCCAACAAGCTGACAAATCGGCAAGGCTTCAGACTTGAAACTTTTGGAGTGAGCCCCAGACGTAGGTACATGATGGCCCCAGTTTCGTTTTTGTGCAGTAAGTCCCATAGCAAGGGCTGTCAGCGCCAGCCGACATGGCTCTCATATGTCGCGGTCTAAAGGTACCTTAACATGGATGGATTTTGACAAACTATAGCTTGTTGCATAGCGGATGAATAGGCAACAAGCTGACAAATCGGCAAGGCTTCAGACTTGAAACTGTTGGTGTGAGCCCCAGACGTAGGTACATGATGGCCCCAGTTTCGTTTTTGTGCAGTAAGTCCCATAGCAAGGGCTGTCAGCGCCAGCCGACATGGCTCTCATATGTCGCGGTCTAAAGGTACCTTAACATGGATGGATTTTGACAAACTATAGCTTGTTGCATAGCGGATGAATAGTCTAACAAGCTGACAAATCGGCAAGGCTTCAGACTTGAAACTTTTGGAGTGAGCCCCAGACGTAGGTACACGATGGCCCCAGTTTCGTTTTTGTGCAGTAAGTCCCATAGCAAGGGCTGTCAGCGCCAGCCGACATAGCTCTCATATGTCGCGGTCTAAAGGTACCTTAACATGGATGGATTTTGACAAACTATAGCTTGTTGCATAGCGGATGAATAGGCCATCCAGCTGACGAATCGGCAACTCTTCAGACTTGAAACTTTTGGAGTGAGCCCCAGACGTAGGTACATGATGCCCCGAGTTTCGTTTTTTTGCAGTAAGTCCCATAGCAAGGGCTGTCATCGCCAGCCTACATGGCTCTCATATGTCGCGGTCTAAAGGTACCTTAACATAGATGGATTTTGACAACCTATAGCTTGTTGCATAGCGGATGAATAGGCCAACAAGATGACAAATCGGCAAGGCTTCAGACTTGAAACTTTTGGAGTGAGCCCGAGACGTAGGTAACATGATGGCCCCAGTTTTGTTTTTGTGCAGTAAGTCCCATAGCAAGGGCTGTCAGCGCCAGCCTACATGGCTCTCATATGTCGCGGTCTAAAGGTACCTTAACATAGATGGATTTTGACAAACTATAGCTTGTTGCATAGCGGATGAATAGGCAGACAAGCTGAGAAATCGGCAAGGCTTTAGACTTGAAACTTTAGGAGTTAGCCCCAGACGTAGGTACATGATGGCCCCAGTTTCGTTTTTGTGCAGTAAGTCCCATAGCAAGGGCTGTCAGCGCCAG